>OZ020615.1:22257225-22857225 GCA_963971575.1 Liopterus haemorrhoidalis | reverse complement strand
AAAATATTTCAGAATTCAAGTTTTCTAAAATTTAACCGCATATATTTTCATTTAAATTATAAACATTTCTAAATTTCACAAAATAACTTGCACTGTCTAAAACAACATATATTAACCAAGGTCCACTTATCACGTCTCAAGAACTTTAAAAATGTATGTCAAGTCACTAATTAGAAAATATTGCTGAAATATATGCAATACGTAAAATTTTATTTATTTTAAAACAGCAGCAAGAAACATAAATATTTTTAAATGATGACTGAGACATTCCTTCAATATTGTATTTATAATACCAGATGTACATTTCGTGCAGCCTTCATCAGTAGCAAATTGGACTTCATCAGTAGCCCCTATCAGTATCAGTAGCTACTGATGAAGGTTGCTTATTAGTCGAAATCATATATATATATATATATATATATATATATATATATATATATATATATATATATATATATATATAAGTTTAATGTTATAATTTTTTAAATACAATCATATACATACATACATACTGTTTATCTTTTGAATTCCTATTTTATTTATTTACCTCAAATCAATTTTTATAATTTTACATCATTTTATTTTGTGTGCAGAATTTACTTTTTTGAAATCATTAGGGACAAGACATGGGAAAAACCCTAACTTACTATCAAACGTCAATAATTTATTGATCTATTAAGTATTTTATGGTTTTGTAAGTTGGATTTTGAGTTCATTTTCCTAATATTGATGTATTTTGATGGTTTTCGATTCTTGAAAAATAATTTTTGATTATCTTTGTAGCATACTTTTTTATAAACGGAATTTTTAATGTTTGAAGCATTTTTTTAATAAAATAATATTTGGGATATCTACCAATAATTCTTAAACATTTGTTTTGAATAGTTTGAATATTTTGACGGTTCGAATTACTTAACAAGTTCCACGAGGGACAAGCATATGTTAAAATTGGTCGAATTATAGAAGTAAATATTAATGTTTTATTTTTATGATTTAGATTTGATTTTCTGTTGTATTTCGGGAAAAGTAAATGAAATATTTTATTGGCTTTACTAGTGATGTATTTGTGATGTTGTTCAAATGTTAGCTTATTATCTAGTATGATTCCCAAATATTTACACGTAAAAAGGTTACCATTCTTCTTTAGCATTATCAGTTAAGTAATCCATTTCAGTTTAATCGTGGTCTTTCACATGTATATAGAATTATCTTCTGTCCTGTCACCTAATTACGAGTAGGTATTTGCGTGTTCCAAAAAAATGTAGGTCAATAATAATGAAGTTTCTGCGAGCGTAGTCGGGCGGGGCAGATAGTATATAATAAAATGACATATGAAATGGAGACGTCTAAGATGTTACTTATTTTGCAGAACTTACAATCTAATAATTTGAAATCGATCCATACAAATATTACTGATCGATGCTGAACACAAATACTATTAATAATACAGTTTATCAAAAGTCAGTATAAAATAAATAGTCAATCCAAAAAAAAAAACTAATTGAAAAAATAACTGATTATGTAACATACATCTTAATGACCCCAACAACTTTATCTCAGTTTACACAAAAACTACAAAAATGAAACATGTACGTCTGCAAATGAGGATTTAATTTATATATAAAATCTAAAACAACATAATTATGTTTATAAATTTATTTTCATGGCCAGGCTTATCAACTTTCGTAATATTACAATATAACACATTACTTTAAAATATTGTTTACCAAAATATATTTTTTTGTGTATATTTGTCATTTTCAATGCATACCATACAAACTTAAATACATTTACAACTGGGTAACACAAACTGCAGAAGAATAGTTATTCTTCACTGTTATTATCGAGATACTAGTACTCGCATAGTTGAAAGACACTAAAATCAACCTAAGCCCCATAAATACGTTAGCGTCCGATTTTGCTGTTTTATGTCATACTTTTAATCATTACTTTTTCATGAAAACCAATAAAATGTACACATATAATAAATATTTAAATACAATTTTACTTATAATTATGGGGTTTGTCAGATCTTGACAAGCGTCCACTGACGTACCACTTCAGGCTGGAAAAGAAGACCGCACAACTGTGCATCTGCCCCACTGGCCTCTATGTGAAGTTCAATGCAGTGGAGTATATTCAGCTCCACTAGCTGAATATACATGACTGCATTCCAAATCCTGGCAATTTACAGTCGCGGAAAGTTTTACTTGTTTATATTATTATTATTTGAGATTTGTCACATCTTGACAAGCGTCCATTGTCTCAAACTTCAGTAAACTTTTGAGCCATATCATACTAGACACTAGTGAAGCTATACACACCGCTGCATCCAGAAACCCTCGCGATACGCATACGCGGATTAGAACACTGCTTTATGTATCCTGCAAATCAAAGAGGTGGCAGAAGATCTACAGACGGGAATGGACTCGATTTCCCTTCGATAGCAGGCTTTCATACCATCTAAAACAGTGGCGTATACAGAACTCATGGGCCGCATGCGGTCCGCAACATAATTTTTTGTGGCCCCTGAAGTGTTAACGGAAAAAAAAGTTGAGCTTATTTAGGATAACAGCATATTCAAAAATGTAAAATATGCTTCCGTCACTGCTTTTCATTATGTATGAAAAATAGACCGCGACCCAAAGGAGTTTGACACCCCTGCTGTTGCATTTTGATGTTTATACCAAAAACAAAAAGAGATGATAATTTCATTATTAGTTGATAAAAAAAATGTGATTGTTAACCCATGTATCAAAAACTTTCATTTGATATCCTTCTAAATTTGACTAACTTTTTTCTTTCTTCGATAATCCACATTTGATTATTTTTTTGCGGGATATATTTATGATATCTCAGTATTTCTCATACATGTGTTCAATTTTCTAAATCTAGCCGCTTGGCCACGATTTCTACCGAACAGACAGACTCATGTGACGGAATAAGGATTTCTTGATAATACCTGCGAATACCTAAAAATAACATGGAAATATGCATTTTCTATTAATTTCAATACTTACAATAATAAAATATAGCTTATATAATGTAAAATGCATGAGTGATTTTGCTGCACGATTATTTTCAAAGTGTTCAATTCTCATTTCATTGGACCTTAAAGGGGGCATTTTTCCTTGTGAAGTTCATGTCTATTTACGGGAAAACTAGGGCCACAAAGCGTATGTCATATTTTGTGTGTAATATCGCTATATTATGTCTAATAAAATTCAGGAGTTGTGTCAAAAACCAAAGTCATTTTTTGAGAATATGTATAACTCCTGTGTTTTTGACTAAAACATTGAAGTTATATTTATAAAATAATTTATACCTAAAAACATTTTAGGTTTAAAGTATTATAATGTGGCTAATATAATTTTGTCGGATAAAATTTAAACTATGCAATTAAATTTATAAACAAAACACGTGTAGGAGACATACGAGATACGCGAATTCAAATCAATAACAGTTAATTTGAATTCATGTGAAGAAACAAAAAATGCGACACAGGCTATACGCTCCATTCACAAGTTTACGGTGCCCCAATATATTGACTTGACCCAGACATATGCTATTTGACGAAACCGTAATGAACTCATTCATAAAAATATCAAGAACGGACTTTGTATAGATCATAGGCAAAATAATATTTTAGTTGAATATACTGCGTAACATTAAAAAAAGGAACAACCAGTATTTATGAATATATCTTATAATATCTTAATATATATTATATTTGTTTAGGTTAAATCAAGAAGCGATCAATTTTTCAATTATATCGATACATTGGTTTTTGCCTTAACAAATTTTTGTTTTTAAAACATAATAGTCGACAATGGACTTTTGTAGCTACAGTGAGCATTTGAATTTCGTACAGTGCATTTCTAAGAGTTTCTTTGATCTAGAGCGAGAGGACAGGCAAATTTTCATCCACTTAGTTAGTTTGATTGGGGGCAAATAGTACGTCTGCGAGAAGCCAGTTTAGCCTTTAGAGATATTGCTACTAGACCAATAGGAGTCTCAATACTGTGGTGGGTTGCTGTTGGGCATGGTTCCAGGAAGGCCGAACACGAGGAGCAGGAGGTATATAACGTCGCCGAAAAACGACAGAACGCGAAGATCGCCGCCTTACACTTCGGCTCCAAGGGACCACTTAATTTCTACAAGAGTAATTGCGGACCAATGGTTTACAGAACATGGAAGGCCTATTGGGATGCGAACCGTTTATCATCACATAAGAAGTTTTGAACTGATTCCATACCGTCCTCATCTTGTGTTACTCCTCAGCCCTGAGCATCGACGTAACCGACTGGAGTGGTGCAGAGAACGATTACAATGAAACCCGGAATGGAATACGGTAATCTTTAGTGACGAATTTAGATTATGTTTGGGTATGCATGATGCTCGGGCAAGGGTGTGAAGGCGACGTGGTGAAAGACGTGGTCCTCCACTTTATGTGGAAAGGCCAGTGTTAGAGTTATGGTGTGAGGGGCTATTGCTTATGGCAGTAAGTAACCTTTGTTCTTCATCAGAGGCAACATGACCGCCCAGCATTACATTCAGGAAGTTGTGAAAACACAAAAACTACCCTACCTCAGGACCCTCTGTAATCCACTGTTACAACAAGACAATGCGCAACCAAATGTAGCCAGTATTGCGTTGGACTACTTTGAGCATAATGAAATCAAATTGTTGCCTTGGCCACAAAGATCTCACGATCTTTCACCCATTGAACACGTATGGGACATTATGGGTTGAAGATTGCTAAATTTATCCCGCCCCCCACAGACTCTAGTGGCATTTTGTCATAAGGTACAGGTAGACGTGGATGAGATACCTCAGGAGGATATCGTTTACCTAATTAGGAGTATGCCCAGAAGTGTCAATGAGTGCATAGTGCACCATGGTGGCTCAACCTATTATTAATTATTTTTCATGTTCTAACGGTCCGATTCTCTTCAAATTTTGATCGTTTACTTAGCTTGCCCTAACAAACATGTATACCAAAAATTATTGAAATAAACTATTTATTACTAGGTGTTCTTTTTTAATGTCACGCAGTATAGTTGCTTAAGCACTAGCAATAGATCTTAAACACAAGACAAAAATATATAGTGTTGAAGTACATCTGTAGGTTCATTAATGATCGGGGTAACATTAATGGAAAGTAGTGTCGCAAATACAAATTGTTGTCATTGATTCTGATTGAAAGTGGTTCCCTCTACGTAAGGTGTTGTGTTATGACGAGACAGCAAGTCTTGTGGCTGCTTAACCGGCTGGCTGACTTATAAGAATTCACTTGCTTTGCAGAAGAAGACTTTCACATTCCATCACAAACATTTTATTAAACTCGAAGTTCATGTTTTAATCTTTCTCATATTACCTTTAATTACCAATATTATTATCATTAATGAAAAATAATATTGAAAATACATGATGGATAACGAACAAGACTTCTAGATCACTGATCTCTAAACACAGTGTTGTTTTGTCCTTGACCCAGCCATGTTTGTGAGTGGATGTGACCAATGAACCTAAATCCCAAAACATTATGTTGCAACCAAATAACCTCTCACTGAATATTTAATTTAATTCTTTCTTTAATGAACTTAAAAATTAAGTCACATGAATAATGTATTTATTGAAACAGGTTATCATCAAACCTTCTAAGATACCTTTTTTTATGCGTAAATAAGATGCAAATAATCATTTTTAATTAGGTGCTATTAAATTTGGTACGATTATATCAAAATTTCATCAGACAATATAATATAACTTTACTGGCTAATAGAACCACAGCTAAGGCCAAATAAATGATATTAAAAAATATATATAATATAAACAGTAATTATTAATAAAACAAAACTTAAACAAAATGTAAACAGAAAATTTTAACCAATATTAAAAAAAAAAAAAAAAAAACAGGAAATCAGTAAATTAATAAATTCTGCTAGGGCCCAGCAACTCTACCAAGAAAAGTATCCTGAGGGTAAACGTTAGAATACTTAGAACGTAGGGTAAGAACAGCCATGAGGGAAATTCATGAGTATATCGTTCTAAATGTAATGGAAGAGTTTTTATTACGAATGAGAAAATGTGTGGATAACAACGGCGGTCATATTGAACATTTGTAAATTTTCCTTAGTTTATTACTAACTTTAATCATATTTTGTTTTATTGTTTTTTCTAATGTTATATCTTTTTATAATTTAGTTTCTACGATTATTATGTTATTTATTATTTTGTAAATAAATGGTCGCCATTTTGAAATGGTTAAAATTAAAGTATGATATTTTGATATCCTTGTAAAGCAGATTTAATGTACTTTCAAGAAAAAGAAATTATACTACCGATTCCCTATGCTAGACAAAAAGTTGAAACAATTTCCGCTGAAACCGGAAGTGATGCAGAATTCTTATTATAGTCCTTAAGTGGGCCCTTTTGTCTAGTTTAACTTTTCTTTTGAAGAATTTTTTGTATCTCTTAAAATAAAGGAGTTATTCGAGGTGCGGCGTTTCAAACAAACACCCTGTATATTGCAAAATTGCATTCCCAACAAACTGTGTACCTAATTGTAGTTAGGAATAATAATATTTTTCGAATATATTAATATCTTATTTATTTATTGTGGTTATAGTCATTAACTTTATGTAATTTTTAGGTGAACAAAAAATTCGATCCTTACATCGAAAGTTACTTCAGTTTTCTTCGCATAATTTTGGGAACCACAGGAACTTGGCCGTTTGCATCGACTGAGAATGAAAGAAGATTCAACCAGTTCCGGAGCATATTTTTTGACTGCTCATCAATATTCGTTATGTATGGAGAATTTGTCAACCTGTTCGACCCAAATACGGACATTTTTGGAGGAACGGAAGGAATATGTGTAGCAGTAACGGCAATAATAGGAGTTATTAAAAATATGGTGTTCAATATCAAGAGAGAAGAATTGAAAGAAATGTTTGCTATATGTAATGATTTGTATAAAAACACACCAGTTGAAAAAAATGATAAAATAAAACAAATTACGGAACGGAGCAAGAAAGTATCTCATAGGACATCCAAACTGTTATTAACCGTACTAGCCTTTGTAGTATTAGTGTATGCTGCATTTCCAATAATAAGGTTATTTTTATATAACGTAAAAGTTATGCCTTATCCAAGTCAATTCCCATATATTAATATAGAGCATTGGTTTGCTTTCTGGCTGCTATATGTTATTGAAGTATTTGTTGGCGCTGGGGTAATTCTTACTTTTACCGGAGATACGTTATTTTCTGCTTTTATATTGCTTATATGTTCAAGTCTTGATATGCTGCAGTATTCTGTGCAAATTGCTACAAATGAAGCGAGAGTTCTTAATGGAACATCTAAACTGTTTATCAAATGTGTCGAGTATCACAGAAAGATATTAAGGTAAGCACTCATAGATCAAACTGTTCCTATCAATTTCAATAAAGCCATACAAACTCCGTCAGAGCCTACTAATACTAATATTTTTTTTTTATTTCACATTTATGTTCTTTCAACTAAGGCAATTAGCGAGGACAATTAAATTTTTTACGTTAAAAATGCCATACCTTTAACAGGATTCGATACTGAGAACTTCAGCAACGCAACGCTGTACATTCAGGGCACTATGTTACCTCTACGCTATGCCGGTCCAAGATTATTAAAGTAAAGGTTGTCTCGTAACTTCTGACCAATCAGAGCGTGAGAGGGAATACGTCACACGTATGCGTGGTTCAAACTAGCATACAAAATTAATATAGATGTTGCATGTTTTTAAATATTTTTATTGACTATATTCATAATAGATATTTATTTCAAGACAGTTCTACTGAATAAATAATAAATAAAAATCTAAGGAAATTTTATACTGATTTATATAAAATTTAAGGTGATAAATAGCAATAAAATCGAATACAAATACGATCGAATACGAAATATAATTTTAGGTATATTTAAATAAAAATAGAAAAACAAATTGCTATGATAATATAGAAATTAATAAAATTGGAGGTTATATCAGTTTTTAAAAACGGCTGGACTTATTTTCACGAAATTTGGTACAATAGTAAAACCAGGATCAAACATAGGCATGATATCTCAAAATTTTCTTTCTTAGGGCGTGTTTCTGGGTTAAAACTGGTACTAAAAAACTTAAAATATTTCATTTATAAACAGAACTATCTGAACAGAAAAAACTATAGAATAAAAATTGTTTATAAGAAAACAAATCTTATTTGTTTACGCATTTTTTCAGTTTGATGAATATTAGGGTAGTTACGGGGGGGGACCGTAAAACTAAAATATTGAAATATTTCACTTATTATTCTCTTCACATGAAAAATTAATGTAAGAAAATATATTTAGAAAGAACAAACATTCATTTCGAAGAAAAAATAAATTAAGACAAGTAGAAAATCGAAAAATAAGCGATATTTTTATATTTATAGCCAAAAAACGAACTTCACGTGTATATAACATATACCAGCGTTTCCCAAAGTGTGGGTCGCGACCCGGCACCGGGTCGCAGAAAAATTTTGCTGGGTCGCGAAAAGAATTGTAAAAACACAAAAAAGATTTTTTTTGTACATATTATTTTTTTTTACATCAGATAATCACTAGAATAGTATGTATTTGTGCTCTTTATTACTATACTATATTCTTTATTACCATACTATACTCTTTATTACTATATATATATTCTTTATTCCCAAGGCCTTGCGGCGTTCAGGGTATTAACCATTACAAAAAATAAAACAATAGATCCAAAAATAAATACATAACAATCCAATACAATTTACAATGTTTTTCTTATTTTACTTATTTTTCTTATTACTATACTATACTCTCTATTACTATTTATTACTCTTTATATAAAATTATAAAGCTACTACTGCTTTAAAATAAAATTTGTTTTGTAAATAAATGTTTTTTTTTCAAAAGGTGGGTCGCGAAACATTTTAAAACCTCGTACCGGGTCGCGGTCAGAAAAGTTTGGGAACCGCTGACATATACGATAAACAAAGACTGACGTCCCCTTAGCATACAGACGACGCGTAGCTTCGCTATTTACTCCCAGCACTACAAGTTACGAGACAACCTTTACTTTAATTATCTTGATGTCGGTCGGCAAACAGTACAGTATGATTTAAAAAAAAATTAGATAATGGGAGGCCATGAAAAACAAAATTGGGAAAATCTTATGCCTTAGCACTATTCACATTAAGGTCCAGTTTCTGAGAGTTTAGCCGAGTACAGCCATTTGATTAAACTCGGTTACAATATATAACAATCCTATAAGTAACCATAGCAACAATTTTCTAGTTTACTAAGCTTTCAGAAACCGGCCCTAAATTGTCAATTATTTTAAGACGTATGCAAAAATAGCCTGTTTCTTTTGTTTAAGCTGAACTAATTAATTTTAATTAATTTAATTTTTAATTTTTGAACTAGTAACTGTTAACGTTTGATTGAGGCTTTTGATCATTTTGTTTAGCAAAAGACAACTTCAAACATTCAAAAATTAGCTCGTGACAACTTAAGAAAATTAAAATTCCAATTGGTTCCGCTTAAAGGTTTGGAATAGCCTATACAAGTAATCAACCGGCGCAATTATATTTCATGGCCACCCTTCATTTAATTTTGTTTTATAATCATATTGAATAATTATTCTGTATAAAAATTTAAACATTTTAGCTCACAGCAGCTATTTGTGAATCAGCGTAGATAGCTGTAGAAATAGCCCATAGGCTCATTATATAATTATGTACTTAACTATCTTGCCCTATCGTAAAAATTTCTTATAATTTTCTTTGATGGTGCATTAATTTGCCACCATCTTTGATTTTCCGCAGTCCACAAGAAGTTACTGCGGGCCAAAATTATTAAATTTTCCTACAGAAACGTGTGACCAGTGGCATTCCATTATCAGGTACAAAATAGTTCGACGAAAGCACTAAACTAAATAGAACACCTAAATAATACACTAAAATTACCCCAACACATAAATAACTAATACTAAATTATTGATAACATAGAATTTTAGTAACCACTAACCTAATTCTAAACCAATCTTAGCCAGAATACATACTGGGCGACATACGTTCTATTGGTACAATATAAACAACCTGTTGTGCCAGCCGCAATATCAATGCAACTACAAGCGACGAACCGCATGATTCTGAAATTAAAATTTTTGGCGCATGAATGCAAAATATACCTAAACGTTAACAAGCATATTTTTATTTATTCATTTATTTATATATTTATTTGTTTATGTACTCTTTATTGCACAAAACGGTTTCTAGTATATCTTATGTAGTACCCTTTTATTAAAGTTTCCACAACGTTTCTACAAAAGAAATTTGGCCAAATAAAAAATATATATATAGATACAGCATTGGACAACTGTATGGAACACCATACGTTTTATTGAATTTTAATATTATTACAGGAAAAATGGTAAATAAAATAATACAGCTTTTAATGACAACTTTAATCAAAATTATAGATATTTTGTGATACCTCCTCGTGCTTTAATTACCGCACGTACCCTTTTAGTCATACTGTCCACAATTTTGAAGCATTGAACCATTCGTCCACATTAATTTTCTTCAATTCTTCTTTTGATTTGCATTTGTAAAGAGACACCTTGTTTATCAGAATACTATAAATTTTCAATTTGCGATAAATCTGGTGATTGGGGAGCCATGCAAAAAGTGGCACATTGTTTTTGGAAAACCATACATTTGATGCTTTAGCTTTGTGACAGGGGCATTATTTTGTTGAACAACATATTCTGGATTGTCTTCATCAAATAATTTTAATACTGATGGCTTCAAAACTTCATTAAGTATGGTAATATAACGAGCAGAATAATGCGTATCTCGCACAAAAAGATTTCGCCTAAGCCACTGGCGGACACGCACCCCCAGATCATGATGCTACTACCACCAAATATGACCGTAGGGATGATGCAGTCAGGATGAAAAGCTTCACCCGGCCTACGTCTTACAAAGATGGCTCCAGGTTGTCCAAAATGCTGATCCACAAAAGAAAAAAACAAACCTTAATTTCGTAAATTTATTGTAAATTAAATTTTATATTGTTAGTGCAAGAATTGCTCAAAAATTTATTATTCTGTTAAATTCGTAAGTACATTAAACCATTACAATGCTTACTTCTATATTGGACTCACCAGATCAAATAATTTTCGCTCATTCATCAGGTGTCCAATTTAAATGTCTTTTGGCCCACTCAACGCGAAGTTTTTTGTGTCGCTCGGTCAACAGTTGTTTTCGGAGAGCTCTTCTGCCATGCAAATTAGATTCCACTCGACATCTTCTAATTGTTCTAGATAAAACTTTAACTTCTCTATGCTCCCACAGATCACCAGCCAGCTCTTTTGACGATATTGAGCGTTTACGAAGAGCACTTCTCTTTATAAAACTATCATCTCTGGAAGTGGTTGCACGTTTTCTTCCGGTTTTTGGTCTGATTTCATAAGTATCAGTCTCTTGGAACCTTTTAATGGTAATTTGCACGGCTTTTCTTGAACACTCCATTTATTGTGAAATTTTCATCTGCAACTGTTCTTGTGAATGGAGCAGTACAATTTGACTCTTTTCTGCCGCAGTGAGTTCACGTTTTTTAGCCATAATACAATTAAAAATATTCACTTGAACTCAATAAAACAGTGTTCACTTCAAACGCATGTGTAGTAATGATCCAAGCCCTAATTGTTTTTTTTTTACAGATCTGAGTCTGCATTTATTTGTATTTCAAGATTTATCATAACTCTGTTTACATTTTCGGGTATCTGATTAAACGTACGTCTTTTAGAATGTGTCAATGATATTTTAAAAACATTTTGTCAAATATATACAAGTTACAATATACATAAATTTAGATGTTATATTATAACTGCATGGGTGCTCCATACATTTACATTACATACCTTAACCAAATTACATTAAAGTTAAAATTAAACTTAAGATCAATATATAAATAAATGAATAATAATTTATTGACAAAATTAAGTTAATCGTACATACATAGGTCATAATATAATAAAATTTTAAAATAACACATTGCAAATCGTATTTATATTATTGAAAATTATCATTTAATTGTCCTAAAATCAAAATTAGTATATTCTTCTTAACTTCCTTCTTATTTAAATAAAGAAATTTAAAAAAATAACTGGTTTCGTTCCTTAATCTATGCCTTCAGAGCTTTTTTTGATATCAAGCAATAAATTTAAAAAATATTATTATTTTTATAAATAAACAATTATTTTCTTGACACAAAAAATTCGATATTTTTCGAAAAACTAATCTGATCTAAAATTCGTTATAGTTGTTAATAGTTGAACTATTCCGGTTCCCATCAATACATATTATTGAGATTTTTCTCAGATTTTTATACCAACCCCTCTGGAAAATAAGGTGTGAAACAAAAGTTTTTGACACATTTTTGATGAAATTTCGGGCCAAAAAACATATTTTCTCAAAAATAAAATTTTGCACGTTTATCTACGCTTTAAGAAGTTTTATTTGATACTTAATCAGCAATTAAAAAAGTATTTAGTTTCTGAATCCCCAGTATTTCTCCTAAATGCGGGTCAAAGTTCTGTATATTTCCAAATTTCAACTCTCTAGGTTATGCTATTTCGCCACAATTGCTATCGTAGAGATAGACAGATACACAGTCAGTCAATCAGAGACAGACAGACAGACACATGAGACGGTATAAGGGTTTTTGGTCATACATACAAAACTCTAAAAATGGTAAATATATTAATCACCGCCACGGTCGCTAGCGAGCCTTTATAGCGAGTTGTCGTTAACTGAGCTGCCGTTATTCGAGATTAGCCTGTAATTTACTTGTGAAAAGAAAATTTTAAAAGTTTTCTAGTTGTAAACGTCTTATGTTTTTCAGCTAAAATTTATCTAAAGCAATCATTTCTATTTGCAAATATTAAAAACTTTTATATCAACTAATAAATTATCAAAAGACACAGTAATTTCTTAATGATATTTATTCTAAAATTAATTATGAATTTCTGTCCCTTGTAAACTTGGTCAATGCCACTGCACTAGAAAATGTATACATTACAATTTCCTATGTTTTAATTGGAATGCTCTAATTTTCAGGCTATGCGAATTAATGGAATCGTATTACAGTCCTATTTTGGTTACACAATTTTTATTCAGCACCATTGTAGTATGTATGTTATGCTTTCTAAGTACACAGGTCAGTATATTAATATTTATAATTATTAATGAAAAGAAAATCTTATTTTCAACCATTGTTGATATTCCAATTACGACCGTATTAATTTCTGGCAAATAATATATTAATCTGTATTTTACAGGTCGGCGAAATGGATAAGAATTTAATATTTGTTTCATATTTCCTCAGTATGGTTAGTCAACTATTCATTTTCTGTTATTTTGGACAACAACTAGAAACAAAGGTAAATATTTTCTTCAATTTAGTAGCATTTTTATACCTAACAATTTTTAAAATACATTATCTTTATATATTATGTGAAACATGTAATATATCGCTTTTTATGTTATACCACATATACGAGGGTTGCCTTTTATATTTGCGCTAAACTAGTGCTGTCATCTGGCAAATGACGCTTATATCGTAAAGTTTGACATTTTTGACGTACGAGCGCTATTTGTGTTGTTTACAGTAACTTGAAGAAATTCAAATTGGCTAAAAATGGAATTAAATCATGAACATTTTCGAGCGATTATTTTTTACAACTTTCGACGTGGATTAACCCAACAACAGTGCATCGGTGAACTTAATTCGACTTTTGGCGATGAAGCACCATCAAGGACAACTGTATATCGATGTTTTGCCGACTTCAATCGTAGCCGTAGTTCGGTAAGGACGAATTTCGTGAAGGTCGTCCAAAATCGGTTGTTGTTCCGGAAAGCATTTTTTGACACCTAAAGAAGCGGTTGATGCATTCAAAATGCATGTTTTGGAGGTTCTCAATCGGAGACGAAAAACTGTTTCGAAAATTTGCGCAAACGCATGCAAAATTGATTTTGTTAAATTAGTGAAGATTTTGTTTAATTTGTGAAGAATTTCGTTTAATTGGTGAATCTAATTAAAAAATGTATCATTTTACACATGAACAAAAAGTTGATATGTTAGAGCTTCAGTTAGAATGTAAGTGTAGCAACGGTGCATCGTTATTTAAAGAAACCATAAGTACAAGCTTTTTCATCCTGAAAAAAACTTGACCTTATTGTCTTTGAAAGACAATATTGAAGATATTATATCTAATATTGATGGGACAAAATTAAAAAAGGTCCGAAATAGTTTACTTTTAAGGATTGAATTATGTATTAATAAGAATGGAGGCAATTTTGAGCAATATTTATAATTTATAATCTATGTCATAGAATTAAACTGTTATTAACTGCTATTAATACATTTCGATATTCATTTGTTTCATTCATAGCACGCTGATTCCTGTGCGATTTGATTTTAATTAATGTCAATTTAATATGCATTTTTCTCAAAATTTTTGTGATGTAAGAGTACTAAATTCTGTATTCGTTGAATTCAGAATAAAATTCCCTTCCGAACAAAAGTATAAAAAAAAATATGTTCTTATTTAAAATAAGAAAGTTGGGTTCCATAATTGGAGAACCACTGATCAAAAAATTTTGTTAATAGTTTTGTAAGAGACTTGCACAATGGTATTTCTTTGTTAATTTAACCAACCTCGTAGCTCTTACAGTTCTCGAGATAGCAATGGTGGCACACTTAGATTGAACACCCATGTATACATACATTCAGTTATACAAAAAAATAGTGACATTATACAGAATCATTACAACATACAAACGTACATTACAAAAATAATCTTATTCATGCATACAAGTTTAAACAGAAAATTCAACAAATTCAACAAAAACAAATTAATTCTTTGACAAGACAGGAAATTCATTGACGAGACAGAAATTCATTGATAAAAAAAAAAAAAAATCATTAACAAAACAAAACATTCATTAACAAGACAATAAAATTCATTAACAAATTTATCATCTACAAGTCTACATCTACAAGTTCAGAACAAAAAATAAATAAAAATTATTCATACTTAGTCTAACAAAATTAGTCTAAATATGCAATAAATATATTTATTTTAATTTTTCATAATACAACATACTAACTGCAAAAACTATGATTTTTAACACTATTGAACAAAATCCTCTCGTTCGTTTCCGGTTTAGGTCAATGTACATTACCTACAATTTTTTCAGAATTTTAGTTTAACCCCTTTAGGTTAAAGGGTGTGGTAAAAGAACTTTTTTAGCACTATTTCGACTAAAATCGTGAAGAAAAGAAACGAATTTTAAAAAACTACTTTACGTTCCTTAATCTACATTTTAAGAACTTATGTTTCGAATACTACACAATACATTTTTTTTTTAATAATAATTATTTCATTAACACAAAAAAATCGATATATCTCGAAAAACTAATCTGATCAAAAAATGTTGCTATTCCGGTTCTCACCATTGTAATTTATTGAGATTTTTTCCAAATTTTTAAATAAATCCCTCTGGGAAATAGAATGGGGGATGAAAGTTTTTTGATATACAGGGTGTTAGGTAAATGTCCGGCACAATTTAAGACGTGCCGTAGGTGACGTAGAATGCAATATCAAAGTACGTGTACGTCATAATCAAAAATGTTGTTCCGATTTTGATAAAAAAATGGCACATTACACAATTGAAGAATATGCAGACATGCATTTTGTGTATGGGGAATGTGTCGGCAATGCTGTGGAAGCAGAACGACGATATGCTGCACGGTTTCCGAATAGAAGGCACCCAAACAGAAAAACTTTTGAAGCGGTAGCACAACGATTACGTGAAACTGGATCTGTTTTGCCAAAGGGAAGTGAATTAGGAAAACCAATGGAATTGGATGTTTTAGAAGAGGTATTAGAACAAATTGAAGAACATCCAGCAGCTTGGTCTCCTAGGTCACCTAGGTCAGACCTTAATAGCTGCGACTTCTATCTTTGGGGCCACATGAAAACACTGGTCTATAAAACACTTATACAAAATGAGGAAGATCTTGAAAATCGTGTTATTGCCGCTGCAGAACGCTGCAGATCGTGTTATCCGCAATCATACAGGAATGCAACGAGTGGAAGCTTCTTTAATACGGAGAGCCCAAGCATGTTTAGATGCAAATGGAGCACATTTTGAGCATTTGCTTTAATTATATTTACAAATATATATATATATATATATATATATATATATATATATATATATATATATATATATATATATATATATATATATATACATATATACATATATATTTGTAACATTTTTGTTTTTTGGTGGTATACCTACAAAATCCTAAAAATAACGCAATTTAAATTAAAAGAGTAACTTCATTAAATTATTGATATTAAACTTTTACAGCTTGAGTGGTTAGCTGCTGAAACGTTTTACCTACCTTGGTACTACACAACAAATACATATCAACAAGATTTGAAATTTTTCATTCAACGAACTAAGAAAAAATCAACGTTCTCAGCATATAATTTTATGGCTTGTAACTTGACTACATTTTATAAGGTAATGTTTAACAGACTTTTTCTTAAAGAATAACATAAAATACCGGTCAATATTAACTATTTTCACCTTTTCCGGTTACCAAAAATCATAAAACAACCAAAAACAACTTTTTACCGGTGTCATTAAATAAAACTTTGTAAACGATCAGAAATGGGAGGTTGGAAAATTAAAAAAAGATGCTCACACAAATCAGTAGCGTACTTTGCTAGGAAACAGATAATGTATCCTAATAAATTGTAATATAGAACCAATTTAAATTAAATTATATATAATTTATTTAATTTCTGTTTAGTGCGCATATGTATAGCCCAAACTATTCTAGAGATAGAAAAAAAAAAAAAAATAGTAGAACTTTAGATGGTTTATATACCTGATTAAAATCTGAGAAATAGTGGGTGAGGAAAAAATATTTTCACATTTTTTTGCGAAAAGCGCTAAAAATCTTTTTTTTTTTCAAAAATAAAATTTTACTCATTTATCTACACATTAGGAGGTTGCATCTGATACCCTTAATATTTATTTCCATTAAATATATATATTTGTTAATATTTCTCACGAGATGTCTCTGAAGGAGTGGCGGTCGGTGAATCATTTTTGGGTAAGCAATTACAAAGAATACACACGCTCGTGCTTTGTCGTTGCTATATTGCTGTTGAGCGATATAGTACGAGCTTGTCCGATCATACTAATTGGATACCCAAACATGTTTCACCGACCGCTACTGCTCTGAAGTCTCATTTTTCTTATATGCGGGTCAAAGAATTGTATATGAATGCCAAATTTCGACTCTCTATGTCTAGCCGTTTAGCCACAATTTATACCATATATACAGACAGATAGGCATACCCACAATCAGTTGGCTACGCAAAAATGTAATATTTATCACAATACCTGCAATTATTTTTATTATAATTGTATAATATATAAAAAAAAACAATAACAATAACTGGTTGAAAAAATTATATGTTGAACAACAAGCAATACAAAAAAAAAAAAATTATTGCTTGAAACGGGTCCTCATTAGATATAAATTGTTCTGATAGCAAACTAACCTTATTACACTGGATTACACATAGGTACCTTATTAAAATTTTTACAATTTCTTTTGCAGATATTCAAAACATCTATGTCCTACTACACAATACTTCTTAGCATGAAAGATGATGAAAATAAAAACCAATAAACATGATACCCCAAAATGGATTATGACAACGGATAAAACTGATAAGATACAGACACTTCAATTATATTTCAGTTACTTCACTTACAACAGCAAGCAAGACAAAAATTAACAAAAAATATTACGCAAACAAATTTAGCAACACGATTTCTAGATAAAAAGAACATCAACTTAGAATGTAAACAAATTAAGCAAATATATGAAAAAAACGAATACATTTTTTATCAACCTATACCCAGCTTTGTTTTCACACAAGTAAAATTCATCCCACAGTCAGTAGGACTACCAAAAACGAAAACGAAATTTACAGATTTAAAAGTATAAAATATCGAAAATTTACATATCCTTCAGCATGTAAATTTTCACTTGTTAAATGAGGTCATCGAAATAAAACTACTGAAGATGGCTACATAGTAGCTGAATGTACATTAAGAGACATAATAGGTTTGTTCTGTATTAAATACTAAATTAAATTCATGAGATTTGAAACATAATTTAAGGTCAATCTGGGCAGATTATTTCATATCAGAATTTTAATTTAAAGGGGTAGTTTGGGGGGTTGTTGAGACCATCCGCATCGAAAATTTATTTAAAATTACCGCCTTGGTAATTTTCATTTCATACCCATATTCTTGAGTTTTTAGTTTGTACAAATTTCAAAACTGAATAGTTCCGCAAAATAAAGAGAGGTAGTGGACTCGTGGACGAGTGAATAGTTTTATCTTACAAGAGATATGTAAAATGCAGTGACGCGACTAGAATTTTTGCCAATAAAAAAATGCTTGTGACGGCTCTATAAGCAGAGCGGCGGGGCATAAATTAAAAAATTCAAATGAAGAGGTGGGGTAAATATTAAAAAATTCAATTGAAGGAGGGAGCAAGCCAAAATTTCAAAAGTTACTGGCTCTTCTCCTGGGGCCTTAAATACGGGACCCAAGAAGCATTTCATCCATTTGAGACCCTATAACTTGTACAGAAGGAAAACATGTTGAGATGAATTCAGAACTTTTTATTGAAATTAACAGCTAAATTTAATGAAGTTCAGGAAAAACATAATATTAATAACAATTTATAAGGAAGTAAACAGAATTCGATATAAATTTTTACCTTGCATATAAAAATTATCACTTTAAGTCGTACCGGATACGTATCTATTGTCATGCATGTCCCGGATCCAAAAACACAAACGGTACGAAGTTTGTTATTAACAGTAATATCAAATTGACCAATATTGGACTATGGACGTTCTTTCGCTGGATCGGAAATTCGCAAAATCGGTTGAACGATACTAATTCCGTAGAGATTTTAGTCGTAGAATTGAGTAGTCTTACGTTCAGTGTAAGGCAAAAATGAAAAACATGATTTCTGTTAAAATCGGTGTGAGTATCATTTCAACCAATTTTTCACATTTGAATACTTCATATTAAGGTTAATACTTCACTTAATTTTTGGTCTTATGAATAAGGACCACCCTTATGTACAGACACAATTAAAATATAATAATTACCCCGACAGAGCCTAAAGCCTGGTTTATAATAACTCCATAGCACAGCGCATACGTAATAGAACAATAGCTTTGACCCTTCAAAACATCTGTTTGCAATAAACAGAACAAAGAAAATAGTGTAATTTTTATGCTTATGTTCCATAACATATCTATTATAAACCAGGCTTAATGCTTTTGATACCTATGCTGATACCTAGCTTATGTTGAGAAAGTTCTAGTTATTTTATAATGACAATAATTGGTTTGCAACGTCTAGGTGGCACATAAGAGCAGAGAAGGCAAGTTTCTCGTTACTAGATCACCGGGCAAAGATGTGAAAGGCACGTGGTCAGCGTTACGTTTTTACCAGTTCTATTATCTCTGCATAAACAAACACTCATTTTAAGTATTAAATACTTGAGTCAAAGTCAACCCCAGAGATGACTGCACAATATCGAAAGATGAAATAATACATTTTATAGACTGTATGAACTGAATAGGTATAGAACGGGACTAATATCTATTTGTTACTAGGTTAAAAAATAGGTACGATGTGTGATCAAAAAGTTCGTGCAATTTTTAATTTACAAAACAATATTTTTCCATACCTATTTAATTATATTGCAATTATTAGCAAAAAATAAGTGAAAAATAGTACCCATAAATAACTACAGTGAATTATGGTTTTATAATTCACTGTTTACGACCAATCACAAACCTACATATCCAGAAATCACGCTCGCTGATCCAATCATATTTGACAATGGAAATGGGAGGAGCCAAAACTGCCGTGGTAACATGGCAACATGGATAACGCTATCACTTCCATTAAAATTATCAATTTTGAGTCTAATTTATTTGTTTAACACGTTGACTGCCAATTACGAGTTTTCTCGTGGTTAGTGTTCTTGCCCAGGACGCCGACTACGAGAATACTTGTAGTACATTGAATTAATAATATAATATGGCTAAATCAAATTGACTTCTGAGACAAAAATCCTGAATCTTGCCTTGGCAGTCAACGTGTTAATAGGTGTGGAAAAAGTATAGTATTACATTCGCGATTATGACCAATATTCACTCAGATGATTAGCGCCACTCGCCTGCGGTTCGTGGGCTCAAACGTCATCTTCAACTATTATGATACTAATAACATACTATTATTTATGCATCAATTTTTATATTGTCCCCTTTCAAATAGTCTCTATCGGGTATAACGCACTTATGCCACCGTTTTTTCCAGTCTTCAAAACACTTATGCAAAA
The DNA here is from genome assembly GCA_963971575.1 of Liopterus haemorrhoidalis. Taxonomy (NCBI): domain Eukaryota; kingdom Metazoa; phylum Arthropoda; class Insecta; order Coleoptera; family Dytiscidae; genus Liopterus; species Liopterus haemorrhoidalis. Next base: position 22,836,657 of record OZ020615.1, on the reverse strand, counting down.
ACGAAATGCAGATTTTGATATAGTGTTCAGCTCCTCCAGCGATTTTGCTTTTATTTCTTCAACGGTCGCAAAACGTTGTCCTTTAATTATTCTTTTCATTTTTTTATTTTATTTTTTTGGGAAGAAAAGAAAAAAGTCACATGGGGCCATATCTGGCGAATTGGGTGGTTGCGGTATCATTAGGGTGCTATTTTTGGACAGAAAATCTTGAAAAAGCAATGAAATATGAGCTGATGTGTTATCATGGTGCAATTTCCTACAATTGTCCTTTCAGAATCTTTTCCGTTTTCTACGAATTGCTTCACGCAGACGACGGAACAAGCTCAAATAGTATTAGTCAGTAACTGTTACACCTTACGGTAAAAAATCATGGTACACAGTACCACATAATCGATAAAAGAAAACAGTTAAGAGAACTTTAGCATTCAATCGAACTTATCGTGCTTTTTGCGTCTAAGTTCATTTGGAAACTTCCACTGAGATGTTCCGCTGGAGCAATGTTGAACCATTGACGACATTTCTATCTATCATTTCCTGAACGACTTCTTTACTACACCTTTATTGTTCAAAATTTAACAATTACGGAACTTATTTTGCTGACACTCGCCTCATGCCCAAAACATTAGTGAAAATTTCTTCGCATGAACCATACAATATACCAGGGATGGCCAAAGCGTCGACCGGTCGACCGCAAGGCCTCTGGAAGTCGCCCGCGAAGCTGACTTGAACATTAACAAATCGTAGTGATAAATTCAGAGCGTACTTAGATAAAAAAATAATAATAAAAAAATAAATTCAAAATTATTCTCTGCAATTAGTAGATTTTTTTAAAAATATTTTCAATAGCAACCTATTTCTGCAGAAAACACAGCTAAAAAGAATTATTTCAGTTAATATTAAATGCGATGTACATTTAAAATCAATGGCTTCAAATGTGAGCTTCTGGAAATTAATAAGCAGGGATAAATAACCAAATATTTGGAGAGTTGTTGCATATTTCAATGCCTTTTTTGGTTCAACATATTTATGCGAATCAGCATTTTCCTGCATGAATGCGTCAAAAACTAAACAGATCACAATTATCGGATCTACATTTGTAATCGTGGTTAAGAATTAGTTTAAGTTCATACAAGCCAAATTTTGACAAACTTGTCGAAACTATGCAATATCAAGTGTCATCAAATCAAAAAAATTCCATTGTTTTTGTTTTTTTTTTTTTTTTTGATAAGTTAGCTCCTAATTTATTTTAATAAAATTGTAAAACAATCATTTTCTTTTTGTCCCTACATTTTCTTAAATTTTTTAAAATTCAGGACCAGTTCTAGAAAATAGTTATTATATGTAATTTATTAGCAGTCATAGTGAAATGTCTTCGTCATCCTTTCGTAAATATCTTCTAAAAACGTCATCAATTCGACTTGATTTGTGAGTACCTAAAAATTCCTCAAAAATAACACCAATTCGTCAGTACCTTCTAAAAAATCCTAGTCGACCGCGGGAACACTTTCACCAAAAAAGTCGCCCCTAACGTCTAAAAGTTTGGCCACCCCTGCAATATACCTTCTTCAGCAACCTCTCTAATTTTAATTCGATGGTTATCAAGAATTTTTTTCTTAACTTCTTCCATGTTTTTTTTTTTCCAGTGATTGAAGTGCTGGATCCCCCAACTATATTATCATTTTCAACTGATTCTCGGCCATCTTGAAAGCGTTTATAGCATTTCTAAATCGCTCGTTCATTCATACTCGACTCACCAAATTACTTCTGCAACATGTCCACTACTTGAGCACTTGATTTCATATTTCACGCAAAATTTAATGCATATTCTTTGATACCTCATTGTGAAAAATAAAAATCGCCAAATATACAGAAACACAACTTGACAACAAAAAAGTTTATCAATCCAACAAATGTAGCGTGGGAATTTCAAAAATTGCACGAACTTTTTGATTCACATCGTATTTGAATATTTTAAAGTTGCATAAATATAAACCGGAGAAATAATTATCATACTGCCAGCGGCGTAGCCAAGGGAGGGCTAAGGGGCTGTAGCCCCCCTTGGATAGTAAATACATACTCGCACGTAAAACTATGAAGACATAATTTCTATATCATTATAACAGTAACCTTCAAACCAAGAAAAATAGAAATTTTAAATATCAATTTAAAATTTAAATATTGCCCGAAAATTTTAGTTCGACAACGAAAATTCAAGAGTCAAAAGCGTGTATTTCACGTGAAATCCAGGAAACCTCAGTTCTTGCATGTTTGATGTTTGTAGATTTGTATTTTGTATGGTGTAAAATAAAAGAAGTTGACGTTCAACGTGAAAGATTAAGTACACGAAAATTCATTAATAAATTAAAATAATTCTATTTACGTTTACCATTAGTATTTCAATTAATTACATTTCTGTTACGTAAAAGGAAAAAAGTCCATATCCTAACGCAGTGTGGAAGTATTTCTCTTTTTAATATTACTTGACTGCATCTTAAATTTGAAGTGATTTTTTAATGTTGGCCAGGGCCGCGCCAAGCGGCAAGCCCTGAGGAGCTGCAAATTAAATTGAATTATTTTATTATTTGGCTTTTTAGGGGCGGAAGTTTTTGTATGGCACCTCGGTACCATAGTATCTTGGCGCGGCTTGATGTTGGCTAATCTACGCAAAATACAACAGCAAATGTAAAATTTTATTATGAATTGAAAAATTCATTGTCAAGCTCCAATAAACCTGACATTTTAAACTGATAAGTTATCTTAACCTACAAATTTTATAAAATCCTGATTTACAATGTAAAAAAAAGGACTGGTCAAAAGTCCCATTCTATCATTAAGTCACTAATTTCAAAATCTAGTAAATTTACAAGAAATAAAGCATACCTACTCACCATATTTATTACTGTAAATTTATTAAATTATTGTTCATTGGGAAATACATGTAGAAGAAGATGAAGTAATAGATAAAATGAATAAAACACTTCGACGATTATTGTTATGATTATTTATTGATTATAGATAATAATTAAATGATAATAATTGATATAATAATTAAATTATTGTGTTTTATTTGGATGTTTTTTTTTTTTTTTAATTATATTTTCTATTGAAATAAATTTTGGTTCTTATTGTGATTATAGTTACATATAAATTTCTTTTGAAAAGAATAAATACATTTCATAATATAAAGTATGTGATTTAATTTTATAAAAATAATGCATGTGTTGAAAAACATATAGACCCCCCCAAAGAGGAATTTCTGGCTACGCTACTGCATACTGCAAATATCTGCATGAAAAAATTTCATATGTATAATCTCAATATGTGCTTAGATATTTATCATACCAAATATTTATATAGTGAGAAATTCTAGAAACAAAAAATACCGTCAACAGTTATGTAAAGGTTAGCGTAAATCGTAAACATTAATACTGTCAATTTTACTTGTTCATAGAAAGTTGTTTAATTTGTATTCATATGTAAGTTAAAAGGCAGACAAACAATTTTAAAACTCTAAAAAATGTCTAAAAGTGGGGTATCCGTAAAAAATCAAATGACAAGCACATATAATACAGTCGGATTGTTTTATAGAAACAATGACGTCACCGCGCAATCAATACACATATAAACTCCATTTACCGTAACTCTGAAATGACGTCACAGTTGAAAAACTCACCTTGTTGCTAATTCGTAAAGTGTCAAAAAAAGTTAGGATATATAGAACAACTTGTAAAAATATATTGAAAACCAATATTTCCTATGGAGGAAAAGAATTAATGTAAATTATGATGCACAGCAGTTCTTTCTAACCGATTTGTCGCGAAATTTATGGTTTATATTATATTAAGTGTGTAATGTAGTATTTTAAAAAAAATAAATAAATTTCAGTGTATAAGAATCATCAGAAATATTTGTTTTTAGAAATGTGTCGTGTTCTTTTAATACAATTTACTTTATTTTTTCGCCTGGTGTCACACTGACACAGCGGGTTCGGGAAGCAAACGCGGAGTGTTACGAGTCACACTTTTTAACTCCAGACCGCTCAAATAAACGCGTTTAGACCTTTTCTCGAACGCTCCGAGCTTGCTTTCTACACTCACTAAATGATATCGGAAAGCAATGATAAAGAGTCAAATTTTTTATTATTCGGATAGAAATTTTTGAATTTCAGATGTTAGATACAATTTTGTTTCGAATAATGAATATTCAAATATTATTTCCAGTCGAACAGTTTATTGCCACTAGCTGCAAGTGTAAATTTCATGAGTATGCTAAAATTATTTTTCGATGATAATAAACCGTTCTACGTAACAGATCTGTAGGTTAAAATTACAAAAAAAAAAGAACGTAACAAATGTAAATAGAATATATTTTATTAATCATATATAATATTAGTGTATCGACCAAGATACAAAATTAAATATTGTTTTTGTTCACTTACATTACAAATTATAAAACCTTTTAAAATATACAAACACAATATACAGATAAAAGTACGTAATAGAAATATCACCCATCATATTTGATATCTATTACTCTTTTATGAGTTTTAAAAACCCTTAAAGTTTGGTCTGAATCGCTCTGTAAGAAATGGTAGTTTACTAAGGTACCACTGCAATTTTTAAAAATTTACTCGACCAATATCTTGAAAACTGTTGGTACGATTAAGCTAAAATTTGATATCTACAACTCTTTTATGAGTTTTAAAAAACACTTAAATTTTGGTTTCAATCGCTCTGTTAGAAATGGTAGTTTACTAAGGTACCACTGCAATTTTTAAAAATTTACTCGACCAATATCTTGAAAACTGTTGGTACGATTAAGCTAAAATTTGATATCTACAACTCTTTTATGAGTTTTAAAAAACACTTAAATTTTGGTTTCAATCGCTCTGTTAGAAATGGTAGTTTACTAAGGTACCACTGCAATTTTTAAAAATTGACTCGACCAATATGTCGAAAACTGTTGCTACAATCAAGCTAAAATTTGATATTGATTGAACGATTTGGGAAGGTTCCATTAGACCACGTCTTGGATCGTCCTTTTTATATTTAAAACCTATATTTCTTAAAATCTTCCAAAGGGAAGTCTTTCCACCATCATACAGTCTCCTTTCATGTAATTTTATATTAATAGTGTCGACAGTAACATGCTCCCCGAAAATCAAATTAATTTATTAAGAGGCCTCACGTAGAGATGTTGTATCCTTACTATTACGGTACATCTCATAAATTACATTACGTATCCCAACTGTTGTAAAATTGTCTAATTCTACAACAGATTTAGTATGTGTTCGATTCTTTTTCGGGCTACTGACAGTTTCATTTCTCGCTTGTTGTAATACCATCTTATTTACTTTAGAAATACTGACATATAAAGCAGCTGCAACTCTAAAAAGTTAATTAACAATTATTTGTAGAAATATATTCAAGTGAAAAGACCATAGATATAAACTAAATTTTATATTTACTCACATCTCTGACACATTTCACATCCATTAAAGGTCCACCATTGTCTCGCTCTCTTTCAAAATAATTAATAAGAGACAAAACCATCCTTTGAGCACGGCTACTAAGAGCTTTGGGCATTTTTACTTTTAAATTACAAATATATTTAAAAAGTATAAAATATAACCTCACTTAATTTCTCACTAAACGTCAACCTGACGTCAAAATAACGATTGAACTATCCAATTTAAAACCGACAACATTGTATAAAATTACCAACATAAAATAAATAAATGTACTCACTGAGTTATGGATTGATGTTGATTAAAACATATCATAACGTTGGTACTTAAATAAACCAAGTGTGACGTCATCTCACGTTTATTGTGAATGTAGTTTACATAGTAAAATCTATTCAAGATAACTATGAAATGACGTCACACTTGGGTTCATTTAATTGCCAATATTAGAATGAAATGTAAGTAATATACAAGTATTATCGAGTTCTTACATTTGGCTTACACAGATTTGAAGCTCGTACGTTGACACTTGTTCTTAAACAGTATTGCCCGTCATAATAATAATGTGTGAGAGATGTAAATATTAAATTTTATTTATATCTATCACCTTTCCGTTCCGTGTTCCGTGAGCAATCTATAAGACGTTACGAATACCTATAGGCGCTACAAGTACCTATAAGCGCTACATACACTTACAGGCAATTGGTTGATTCTACGCCGATTCGTAACGTTACGTAACGTTAACGTTACATTCGGATCGTTCGTATCTGCTATAGATTCCCGTATTATTTACTAGCAAGTGCACCCGTGCTTCGCTACGGCATTTCACTACTTTAATACCAAGAAAGTGGAACATAACGATCATAAAGTTAAATATAAAAAACGGTAGGTATAGTAACTTTAACTACCGTGAGGCATTGGAGAATAAATAACTACATAGCACTGCCATCTCTTGACAAATTCCACAACTTTCAACATATCTGCATTTCGGACTTCTGTTTACCCTGTGATAACTCCTATATTATTGATCTTTGATGTATAGTGTTAAGTACATTATAATTCTACGTGAAATGGTCTAATTTATTATTCTAAAATATTTTATACATCACTATAAAACTCCGATGTTACGCACCCACAAACTTTATAATACAAAAACTATTACGTTTAAAAACAGAAAATTGGCCATATGCTCTCGCGGACTTTTTTTTAGATCTAGTTTTATGTCTACATTATGTCAATATATCCCTTAAGGTTTAGCCTACGTAATCAATTCAAACTGCACGGAGCGTGCGAAACTGATGGTTTACCCCCATACCGCCCCCTAGGGTGACATGGACGAAGTTGGAACCCTCACTAAAACTTTCCTCGGATTATTTTACTCCCCTGTACTATATTTGGTGAAAATTGGTCCATTCGTTTGGCTTTGCCTACAGGACAGACAAAAAACAAATAGAAATTGACTTTTATGTATAAAGATAAGCACTGCCTATAACAAATACGAAGACTTTACGAAGACAAATACGTTTTTTACATAATCAGGTTCAACTACATATGCAGTAGTGTACTTAGAATATATTATTATCTCGTCGGACTGCAAGAATTTTATTAGCGGCTATAAATATATGATTTTCGATTTACGCGGGTTTCCTGTTATATTTCGGGATTGCGCTAAACTAGTGTTGCCAGCCGGGAACAGACTCTTCTATCGTAAAGTTTGACATTTTTGACGGTATACGTACGCAGAACTTTTTGACACACGAGCGCTATTTGTGTTGTTTACAGTAACTTGAAAAAGTACATCTCGGCTAAAAATGGAATTAAATCGTAAACATTTTCGAGCGATTATTTTTTACAACTTTCGACGTGGATTAACCCAACAACAGTGCATCGATGAACTTAATTCGACTTGTAGCGATGAAGCACCATAAAGGACTACTGTTTATCGACGGTTTGCCCGTTCAATCGTGGCCATAGTTCGCTTAAGGACGAATTTCGTGAAGGTCGTCCTAAATCGGTTGTTGTTCCGGAATACATTGATGCTGTGCGTGAACTGATACTGCAAGATCGTCATGTGTCTTATCGTGAGATTGAGGTATCCTTGGGCATTAGTGGGGCCAGCATATATTCACTATTGCATGAACATTTGGGGTATCCAACGCGAACAAATTTGAAAAAACATAATTTGACAATCACAGTGGAAAAAGCCTCAATTGGAGTGGAAAAGGTGCTTCGAAAACTGCTTCAAATGGATGCAAAAGTGTATTGATCTTCATGGAGAATATTTTGAAAAACAATAAAGCCACTTTTGTTGATAATTAATTGTCTTTGATCTCAAATCCCGAAATATAAAAGGCAACCCTCGTATAAGGAAAACCACTTATGCATTAAAAACGATTTCTTTTCATTCTTATTTATTGGCCGATAAATCCAAAACTAAATAATTCATACTTCTACTTAAATAAAAAATTATATTATATTATTTATTATATATTATATTTAAAATATCCAAGTGACCAAAAAAAAAAAGTAGTAAGGTATTTCGAAAGACCAAGGTACAAAAAATAATAATTCAAAATGTATAATCAGGGCCGTAACTAGGCAGGGGCAACAGGGACCCAGATCGAAGGAGGGCCCAGAAAGGCCTCTCAAAAAAGAAATTTCATCTGAGTTATTTTCTTTGCTTATTTATTTATTATTATTTTTTTTTAAACCACAGAACAGGACTAAATATCCCAATTACACTGTAGCCGAAATTTGTTTGCAATGCAAATGTACAACGTTTTTGACGTTTTACTTGCTGAAACAGACTGGCGTTATAAATAAATGAAAATTATATTTGAAGATTTTTCTTTTCTTTTTGGCTAGTCCTTAAAATCAATGAGCGTTACTAAATTGCAAAAGGCGGCAGCCGATTTGTCAAGCAAATATGATAAAGATTTGAATAGTTATGAATTCAGTTGTGAGATTGAAAGTTTCAAGTTTCAAGTATATGGAGTGATGCACAATCTGAAACATGCAACTCCTCTAAATTTATTACAGACCATACACGATTTTGAATTAGTCGAATCGTACCAGAACATCGTTGTTGCGTTAAGAATATTTCTAACCCTGCCATTGACCACCGCTTCTTGTGAGAGGAGTTCTAGTAATCTGAAGTTAATTAAAAATTACTTAAGACCGACCCTCTCACAAGAGCGTTTACCTAATCTGTCAATTATATCTATTGAACATGATATAGTGCAACAAATAGATTTTAGTGATTTAATTGATGAATTTGCGGAAAACAGCAAGAAAAATACAATTTAAATAAATTTATGATGTTTTAATTTATTGTTTATTCATAAATATAAAATGAAATTAAAATTACGGACATAAACAATTAAAAGAATAATTATTTAGTGATTATTTATTAAAACTGATATACTAAACTTTAAAAAAATTGAAAGTACTAGAGCTTCAGAACTATCGTATATGCATGGTAAGTTTTTTTTTTTTTATTTAAGGGGGGCTCAATTTAGCCCAGTCTTGTCTTGCCCTCAAGTCTTGCCCAGCGCCCACAAAAAGCTAGTTACGGCCCTGTGTATAATATATAGTACTAGCAGTATACCCGCTGCTTCGCTACCGGAAAAAAGTAGTCGTAGCCAGCTTAGACCGGGCTCATATCGGAATCGGTTCAAGACTAACTTGGTGCGAATCGTTTTGGGAACATTCAAGTTTATTTATTTGTAAGTGAGGGCTTCTTTGTAAACATTGATAGTACAGTCATTTGGTAACAACACGTATAAGTGCCCCATTGTGCTAACCCGGGAAAATGCCACATACAGTTGCCCATGTGAGAATCACTCATCGCCCAAGGCGGCGCTGGTCACGTGAAGCATTTTATCTTGTACCTTATAAAGTTATTTATAAGGTAAAACTATAATTTTTCCTCGAACTGTTTGAACTGAACCAAATAAACTTTTTCATCTGTCTTATAAGAGCCGTTAAATATTTATAATTAGTAACTGGCCTGCATTACTTATATAGCAAGTATATTTTATAGATGAATAGAAAAAATTTATAGTGAAATAAATAGTTCTTTCTGTACAGCAGTTAACTATATATCATCTAAATCCCTTATGGACAAGTTTAAGCTCTATTCGCGACTGCAAATAACAGTGAGACGTCTGGTGGTGACTAGCTAAATTAAACAGAAGCGTATTTTTGGATAATATTTGTAGCGTGTTGTGCTGCAGTTTATGTGAATTAAGAAGTATTTTAAAATATAATGACTTAAATACAGTGCTTTTTTGCCGAAATATTGTTTGAACAGATAAATATTAAGAAAAAACTTCTGACATATACGCTTCTCGTGCGCCATTAGCTGTTGTAGGCAGCGCCGCCAACGTTAGTTTCAGTCGCGAATAATATTAAATAATTAAAAGAAATAGTTTTTAACTTAAAATTAAAATAAAGTATCGATGGCACTGCTAAAATATTACGTGAAACATTTTGGTAGCCGGATATAAGTTATTAAATATTATAAATACATATTTAATTTAAATAAAATAATTTAAAAAAAGTCAATTTCCTAATCAACCAAATTTAACAACAATTAAACCTAACATTAAACAACATTAAACAACAAAACCTAAAATTAAGAATGATATTAAGCCAATAAATATGTTACCTGTACTGGAAATTTTTTTAGAAAAGGTTATTTCAATCAAATAATAAAATAGAGGATACTAATATTTTAACACAATCTCAATCGGGTTTTCGTAAGAATCACTCGCGCGAATCTGTCCTACATATTACTCTATCTGAGGGGTTGGCAAACCGAGTCTCGCGAGCCGCGTGCGGCTCTTTGAGGATATTCATGTGGCTCTTCAAATTAAGTTAATAAGGAATAAAATTTAGTAAATAATCACGCAAAAGTTCATTTTATTTTCATGTCTTTTTGTGCAGCGTATCGGTAGTACCAATGACTAAAATAAAACATATTTATTCATTACTTGTTAAATGCTAAATAAAAATCATGTATTAAAACAAAATTATGGCTCTTTAAAATGTTTCCAGATACCGTAAAGGGTGATTTTGGCTCTTTAGCCTCTAAAGTTTGCCGACCCCTGCTCTATCTGAACAGGAAGATGAACTAGATAATATTAAATCTAGTGTTGCTGTTTTTCTTGAGAGTTCCACAAGGTTCTATTTTACGACCTTCATTGTTTATATAGTACGTGAATTATTTCATTGACTGTTTAGAAAAATGTCAATTTAATATATTTGTTGAAGAAACTTTAATTTACTGTTAAAATATACATGCAAATGAATCAATTATTAATGTAAATAGGGAATTAAATCCGGTATCTGAACACTTAAAATTAAACCATTTAAAATTTAATATAAATAATACAAAAAGTATGATTTTAAGTTAATATTTAAATTTTAGGTTAAACTCGGTTACCATATAACAATCCCATAAAGTACCCATTGCAACCATTTTCTAACTATTTGGTTATAGTTAACTAAACTTTCAGAAAGCGACTCTAGAATGGCTGTACCTCTATATTCGTTTAAGTTTTTTTAGAATTAATATACCTACATGAGTTTAATCCAAAAAAAGTAAGTGTCAACAATCTCTTAAAAAAATATAAATAATAAGACAATCTTTTTTTGACAATATTATTGCTTAAAATATTTAAGCAATAATATTGTCAAAGTTAAGGAAGTAAACTAATATTATACGAGAAATCGCAATAATATACTAAATACATATGTAAAAAAATATAATACGGGGAAAATATATTTGGAAAATGTTTAGATGCATGTATTAAATTACTTAAATATATAAATAATTAAAAAACGATTAACAATTTTAAAATAGTAATATATTTAACAAGCATATAATGGAGAACTATAGCCATTATATGCGAATCAAATACAATATTTTATCTACAACTATATAGTTTTATCGTTAAATAATTAAATTTAAAAAAAAAAGTAAATTTAATTTAAAAACCCAGAAATTCTGAGTGGCAATATTCAAAATTCAGAACTGACGTCACAAGATGGCTACCGAACCAACAGCTGATTATAATCTATAACAATGTTTAAAATTCTATTAGTTATTGTTTTATTTTTGTTTCTAACTTATAAATAATATTCTAGTTATAAACATGGACTGTGTGGGCGCAAATAGTCATCATCGCTGAGCGCCAAACATTTTAATTAAGTAACTAACTTTCTACATAAAAACTTGCAGTGTAAAAAAACCATAATTTTCCGGGTAATCACGCGTCCCTTTTTAGGATTTTGTAGGTATGACCAAAAAACCCTTATACCGTCATTTTGTCGTCTGTCTGTCTGTCTGTCTGTTCGGTAAAAATTGTAGCCAAACGGCTAAACCTAGAGAGTTGAAATTTGGCATGCTTATACAACTCTTGATGACCCGCACATAGGAAAAATACTAAAACATCTAAAAAACATATCCCCCTAAAAATATAAACAAATACGTGCTCGTCGAAAAAAAAAATATAATTCTAAGTAGGGTATCAAATGAAAGCCCTTAGTACGTGGATTAACGATCAAAATTTAATTTTTGCAAAATAAATTATTTTGAAGCGATATTTGCCAAAATTGTGCAAAAAAAATTTTGTCCCACACCTGTAGCCCAGATGGTTTAAACTAAAAATCTGAAAAAAATCTAAGTAATGTACATTGGTGTGAACCGGAATAGTACAACAGGAATTTTTGATCAGATTATGTTTTCGGAAAATAACGCATTTTTTGTGTTTTTAACTAAAATATGTTAAATATTTAATTCCCTATGTAACACAGTAGATTAGCAAACTCTCGTAGCGTAGTTGGTTGCGTAGACGTTTCCTAATTTGCAAACAAAGGAATTTGAAACGAACGCTGGTTCGATTCCAGTCAATTTTAATATTTCTGTTTTTTTTGCATTTTTATTTTGTTTAAATTATTTTATCAAAATTCTAGTTATATTTTGGTAAATGTTGCATTTAATTTTTAAAAGCGTAAATTTAATAGCCAGTGGGAAGTGTTGAAATTATAATTTAATTCTATGTTTGAATGTATAGGAAATCAGAGGGCGGGGCTTATGATTTAAGCAACCAATGGAAGCCATAGGCGCAATTTTCAAAATATAATGAACCTTTCTATATAAAAAAAATACTGCACATATTTAGAAACTTAAATAATGGTATTAGGCATTCGAATTAAATTCATAAAAAAAATATTTTGACATTTTGAAATTTGTTTTGGCATCCCAAATGATCATCATTCAGTTACTAAATACCTGCGAAACCCTGAAATGTGTGAAAATTCACACTTCACATCAATTTTTTACACTTGTTGCAATTTGAATAGCATTACGTATTTACAGTTGGACACATAGTGCATTTATTATTTGATGGTCGTAGATAAAGAAATTAATTATGCATTATTATATTAAGTTACAAATTGTTAAATGAATATTATTATTATTATTACTATTTAAAAAGGGGGGGTTGTAGTTCCGCCAGTACTATCCAGATTTGTCCGCAACCTGTTCAGCACAGACGAGATGCTCAACCTCATACTACGCTTCAGTTAAGTCTGTTCTACATTATACTTTTTTCAATACTATCCAACTCTGACGTCATTTGAACTTTTGATACTACAGAATATAGTGGGGGAAAAAATAAGAGACAGCGATACCTTCCATCTTTTATTACTTTGTGATACTCTTCACTACCAACCTAAAAAATTCTAGGTTCAGGTGACAGACAACAGTTTTATAGAATTTTAGTCTAATATTGGTACGCTGTCACTTGTATCGAAATTAAATGAAAATATAAGAATAAGAACAGAATAGAAACAAATAAACTATTCTAATAGGCAAAATAGTCCTACAAAGGACTGATGTGATCCAAAAATATGATCAAAGAAAATAAAATAAAAATAAGTTGAATATAACCTAAAAACTATGCAGTACATACAAAATCAAATAAGAAAATCTATAAGAAAATATATAACTAAACACAAAACTGCTAAATAAACAACGAGCTAAATAAAAAAGGTTTTTAGAAATTACTATAAGTTAGATATTTGAACACAAGTCAGTATCAAAACACAACAGACGTATTATTAAATGAGAAATGTAAACATCGTGTTATTCATGGATACCAATACAAATGTCCCTATATTAAATAAACACTTTTAAAATTTGTAAATCTTCAACATGACTGTAGCGCCCGCCTACGTTGGGTGGTGACCGTAGGACAAGACAGCGCTACACACAGTGGTCGACAATCTAAAAACTCGAAGGACCGATATATATGGAAGCGCAGCGCGCCGGTAAACAGAGTGGTTTATTGTGTCGCGGACGTACGCGCAGTGAGTAGAGTAATCGCCGGTTTCAACCTTAAGGAAAGAAGGGGGATTTAAACTCTTCTGCTCCTAGGGGCAAATCTAGGAGACTGCACAAAGGAGGTGTAGCCCTCGCTGGGGAGAGAAGGGTTAAAGTCCAGGCCCACAAATAAGGTGAAAGGAGGAGCCAATACTTGATGTTTCCCTCGATGACTCCTACCGACGATGTACCTAACACGAAAATATCGTAGGCTCAACTCACTGGATACAAAGTACACCTGGCAAGATACGGTGCAATGTAAGCTGGCCAGTGTACTTTGTCGGACACAATACAATAAACTGTACAAACTTATAATTTACACTATAAAAAAATGTGTTTTGGTGAAAGCCAAGCCTTAGTTCAGTAATAGAACTAGAAATAAATATGCAACAAACAGATGGTTAAATTGCATTAATACATAAATAAATATCAGCTGAAGGCACGTGAAAATAAACTACAATAAATGAATGTTAATACTAGAATATTAATATCTGCAAATTAACAATAATATGCAGTATTATTGTTACTAAATTATTAGCTGAAGGCTATACTAAAGAATTTAACAACAATAATAAATTGAAACCTGAAAATGAGTAAGTTCGGAATGAACTACTCTAATAAACAATATTCTCAAAACAAACAAAATTCTAAATAGAATATTTTTAAGTACAAATAAACAGAATAAAACTACAGTGTACGACACTTAGCTGGATTCTGGATCTGGATTCTTCCTGGTAGCCGGATAGCTCGTCTGGATGAATCAGCTGATCTGGTTTTCACTCTAAATTATAAGATGCACTGATATGATTTGTCAGGTTGTAAATCTGACAAAGAGCGGTTTAAATCACTGATATTTCGGGTTGTAAATCCGAAATATACAGCATAAAAAATAGCCGGGAAGCAAAACACTAATTTTTAGGTTAAAAAACCATGCGGTCTCGAAAAAACGTTATATTAACGAACAGGTTAATTTGTAATGAACGGTCAGCGACCTGTTAATCGCGGTTAACTAATGAATTAAATTTTCATAAAAGTGCAAAGAAAAATTGGCAGATGGCCCTAGTTGGCCTAAATCATAGAAAAATATATAGGAATTATGTTTGAACATTTAAATTAATTAAAATTACAAAATAAGGAACTTGGGGCGCCTAGCGGGCCCAACATTCCGCCGGCCAAAACGAATGTTTTAGAACCGGGAACAACAAATTATGATTGTCAAATGGAGTGGCAATCAACATACTGGAGGACAATAATCGATTGGAAGGGGAGCCAGTTTCACTACTGGCCTTACCAGGGTACCCTTGGCGGTCTTGACGGTGGCGACTCTCACCACGTCGTCTCCTCCCGGGGAGACCTTAATCACTCGCCCCAACTTCCATTGCAAGGGGGGCAAGCAGTTGTCCTGGACCAAAACCAACTGTCCTACCTGCAGCGATAACGCAGGTTTGTCCCACTTCTGGCGTTGTTGAAGCGTGTTCAGATACTCATTGTTCCAACGCCTCCAAAAATCTTGAACAATTTTTTGCGTGAGTTTCCATCTCTTTAGTATCGCAATGGGTTCACCTTCAAGGTTGGGTTCTGGGACAGATACGGCAGGTTCCATTGTAAGGAAATGGCTGGGCGTGAGTGCCTCACAGTCCTCTGGGTCCGTGGACAATTGGGTGAGCGGCCTCGAATTAAGGACAGCTTCAATTCGGGCCAATACAGTTGTCATCTCCTCATACGTGAGCACTTGTTCGCCAATAACACGAGACAAGTGGAACTTCACGGATTTAATAGCAGCCTCCCACAATCCTCCAAAGTGTGGGGCTGACGCAGGGTTAATGTGCCACTCGACACCATCCACTGCCAACTTATTGGCTAAACAATCGTTGTAATTCGAGGAAGTTACAAATTTCTGGAGCTCCGAAAAGTGAGCTTTAGCTCCAATGTAATTTGTTCCTCCATCGCTGTAGATTTTGGAACATCTTCCTCGCCGGGAGATGAATCTATGGAAGGCGTTCAAGAATGTTTCAGTGGTCAAATCAGATGCAAGTTCAAGATGTACTGCTTTAGTGGCAAAGCAGATAAACAGGCAGAGATATGCCTTATGACACTTATAGCCTCTACCTTTATATGGCGTGACCATGTAGGATCCTCCGTAATCAGTTCCTATAATAGCGAACGGTTTCTCTGGTCTGACTCGGGGTTGAGGCAGGTCTCCCATCATGGGGTGCAAAAAGGTCGGCTTATTTCTGAAACATCTAACACACTTACGACAAACTCTTCTAATTAGGTTCCGCGCACCTACTATCCAGAATGCGCGTTCAACGATAGCTTGGATGGTTCTCGGCGATGCATGTAAGTGTTTGTCGTGATAATACTTCACTAACATGTCGGTAAGGATGTGTTTTGAGGACAACAGTATGGGGTGCCTATGATCGTAGGTTCTCTCGGTAAATCTTAGTCTCCCACCTACTCTCATCAGGCCGTGTCGATCGAGGAAAGGGTCCAGCTTCCTTAGCGGTTTGGAAACCGGTTTACGTTCAGCAAGACATTTCAACTGCGGTCCGAATGCATCGACTTGAGCCATTCGTGCCAGCCGCATCTGGGCTCGACTTAGTTCAGCAGTTGAAATGAATCCATAACACTTGTTTCCTCGGGGTCGCGAATTATTGATAAAACGCAGGCATAAGGCAGTAATTCTCATCAGTCGGGAATATGATGAGTACAAAAGAAACATGTCATTTACTTGCTCGTTCTGCTGAACGAGGCATATAGCTGGTTTAGTCTCAGCTAGTACATCTTCCTCAGACGTTGGGGAAATGGTACTGGTATTTATTGGCCATTCTTCAATGGGTCGGTTCAGCCAAATGGGTCCAGACCACCAGAGCGGGCGCTCTGGCAGTTCAGAAGGTAACAGTCCTCTGGACGCGTAGTCTGCGGGGTTGTCCGTTGTACTAGGAGCAGGAGCGGAAGCGTCCTCACCAGGTGCAGGAGCGGAAGTGTCCTCACTAAGTGCAGGAGCGGTAGTGTCCTCACTAAGTGCAGGAGCGGTAGTGCCCTCATCAGGTGCAGGAGCGGTAGTGTCCTCACTAAGTGCAGGAGCGGTAGTGCCCTCATCAGGTGCAGGAGCGGTGGTGTCCTCACTAAGTGCAGGAGCGGTAGTGCCCTCACTAAGTGCAGGAGCGGTAGTGTCCTCACTAAGTGCAGGAGCGGTAGTGCCCTCACCAAGTGCAGGAGCGGAAATGTCCCCACTAGGTGCAGGAACGGTAGTGCCCTCACTAAGTGCAGGAGCGGTAGTGTCCTCACTAAGTGCAGGAGCGGTATTGCCCTCACTAAGTGCAGGAGCGGAAGTGTCCTCAACAGGTGCAGGAGCGGTAGTGCCCTCACCAGATGCGGGAACGGTTTCGTTCAAGTCCTGAACCACCGATACGTGGAAGGACATAACTTTGTTGGCTGGTCCGGGAAATGGACCGGTAATTACTACGCCCAAAGCGGTTTCTATCGCGTATGGGCCTTCAGGTAATTTCACTGGTTTTCCTTTAACCAAAGAAAAATAGACATCAGCTCCTAATAGCATGTCTACTGGAGCGGTTTGGTTGTAACTTGGATCTGCCAGTTGCACTCCTCTCAACATGGGTGATGTGAATGGACGGAAAGTCTGGGCTGGCAAGCAGGCAGCAATGTTCTTAACTACCAGGGCATTGGTAGAAAAGTTGTTCCAGTTGTGACGCGGGCGGAAGTGACATTTAACAACTCCTGAGACCGCGTCTACCTCCACATTGGAAACTCCAGATATGGATGTCTTGGTAGGCTTCAAATCTAAGCCTAGTTTGAGACAGCAGCTATCCGACATCAAGCTGGTCTCACTCCCGCTGTCAAGGAGTACTCTAACTTCCTTCCAGCGTTGTTGGGAGTCTCTCACTTGAATGCGTGCGGTACTCAACAAAACACGCGATAACCTCGGTTGAGGTGTGGTCCTCGTATTGTGTACTACTACGAGAGTTGAGGTTGAAGGCTTTTCCTTGCTAACTTCACTGTCAGGTTGGCTCTTTGGACGGAATGGTTTAGCTTGGGAGACATCATGTGCTCTTCCTATTGGGAGGTGTTCCCCAATATGAAGCAGTGTGTGATGTCGCTGGTCACAATGCCTACAATTGTACTTGGAGTTACAAGTCGGTGCTTGATGGTTTGGCGAGAAACAATTGTAGCAGTGATTGTGTTTCCTTATGAGAGAACGTCTCTCATACGGCGTGAGACTTCTAAACTTCGTGCAAGAGTGCATAGGATGTGACGTTTTGCACTCTAAACATGTTAAAGTTTGGTAGGAAGTGGTTACAAAAGCCTTTTTCTGCCTTTGTGACCTCGGGCTTGCGCTAGCTCTCGGGTTTGAACTAGCCTTTGCTGAGGGTTCTATTATCGGATCTTCTTGATCCACAGTCTGCCACTGTTGGGAGGTAACGTATGTGCTCAGAAAATCTAACAATTCGGACAGCGTTGGTAAGGACTTCGGATTCAGATGGCGCTCAAATCTGTTCCTGGTCTGAGTGTTCAGTTTCCTGACTAGGATGCAGGCGAATATTTGAGACCAGTTGTCCACAGGCTCTCCCTGAGCCCGTAGAGCTTCTACATGGCTGGTGATCGATGACACAAACCTTGAGACGTTGTGGAAAGACATGTTGGTTAGAGAATCCAAGTCCAATAGTCCGTCCACATGATGTCCAGAAATCAGGCGAGTGTGCTGATATCGCTTTTTCAGGACGGCTAAAGCTGGTTCGTAGTTAGCATCAGTGAGCTTGAGATTTCTTACAAGTTCTAGTGGTTCTCCAGCCAGACTGGCTTTCAGGTGCTGAAATTTCTGTACTGGAGCGAACGATTCGTTGTTATGTACTGTGCTCATAAACATGTCGCAGTATGAACTCCATTCGGAAATCTTTCCTGTAAATGTAGGCAGATCCAACTTCGACAATCGTGTATGGGTTGAAGTAGACTGGATGCTGCTTTGGAAGGCAGTGTTAGGCAGATCAGTTCTGTCACATGACTGAGGAACGTTCTCAGCGAATGGTGACTGATCACAAGTAGTGACGACTTCGGTGACTCTCTCACAAAAATCATCATATTCAAGATTCAGTTCCTCCTGTTTGTCCACAGTTTCTGGAAGAGTCAGTAATTCCAACATGCACTCTTCATAGGTACTCCTCCGTGCTGGTAGCTCCTTGAGTTGAGCACGCACGCGAGCGAGTTTGCTTGGATCGGTCAAGGCATCCTGAATGGACCTTTCTAACGTGTCCAAATACCTGACACAAAATCCCTTTTTTACTGTGAGCCTTGTGACAGCGGCCATGTTGAACCGATGGGAAATCTTGGTCAAGTACAGAGCGATCGCGGGATCAATGGTAGTACAAATTTTAGTATATCACAAATACTAAATTCTTGCCGTGCAGACTGGAGATGCCGCCGGCCTTGGGGTAATCGGACGCACAAATCAGACTGATATGTGATCCTGGCGTTGAAAGAACCAAAAGTCGGATAATCGAGCGTGTCGGATAATCCAAAAATTCTTCCAACTAACGTAAACAGGGTTAACAGCAACGTTAACTTGTTGTGGAATCAAAACGGTTGATCAGTGATCGGATAATCCAAAAGTCGGATAATCCAAAATTGCTTCCAACAGCGGAAACAGGGTTAACAGCAACGTTAACTTGTTGTGGGATCAAAACGGTTGATCGGAGATCGGATAATCCAAAAGTCGGATAATCCAAATTTGCAATTTATCCTGGAAAACGGCCTAATAGGTCCGTGGAGCTGCCAGACACTTCTAGCAGGCGTAATATGAACGATTTCAAGATAAATCGGACAATAAAAATTCAGACTTACAAAAATCGGACTTCCAAAAAGTCGGAATATTCGTAAATCGGGCAAAACGGAGGTTCTGTATCCGAAATGTACAACAGTCGGACACTAAAAATCGGACTTACAAAAATCAGACTTGCAAAAAATCGGACTTGCAAAAATCGGCCTTGCAAAAATCGGACTTGTAAATCTCGCAGAACGGCGGATCAAATCCGGCTCGAAGCTGACCATGAAATGTAGCGCGAGTCGGACAACAAAATATCGGATTTACAAAAATCGGACTTGCAAAAATCGGACTTGCAAAAATCGGACTTTGTAAATCGCACAAAACGGCGGATCAAATCCGGCTCGAAGCAGACCATGAAATGTAGCGCCCGCCTACGTTGGGTGGTGACCGTAGGACAAGACAGCGCTACACACAGTGGTCGACAATCTAAAAACTCGAAGGACCGATATATATGGAAGCGCAGCGCGCCGGTAAACAGAGTGGTTTATTGTGTCGCGGACGTACGCGCAGTGAGTAGAGTAATCGCCGGTTTCAACCTTAAGGAAAGAAGGGGGATTTAAACTCTTCTGCTCCTAGGGGCAAATCTAGGAGACTGCACAAAGGAGGTGTAGCCCTCGCTGGGGAGAGAAGGGTTAAAGTCCAGGCCCACAAATAAGGTGAAAGGAGGAGCCAATACTTGATGTTTCCCTCGATGACTCCTACCGACGATGTACCTAACACGAAAATATCGTAGGCTCAACTCACTGGATACAAAGTACACCTGGCAAGATACGGTGCAATGTAAGCTGGCCAGTGTACTTTGTCGGACACAATACAATAAACTGTACAAACTTATAATTTACACTATAAAAAAATGTGTTTTGGTGAAAGCCAAGCCTTAGTTCAGTAATAGAACTAGAAATAAATATGCAACAAACAGATGGTTAAATTGCATTAATACATAAATAAATATCAGCTGAAGGCACGTGAAAATAAACTACAATAAATGAATGTTAATACTAGAATATTAATATCTGCAAATTAACAATAATATGCAGTATTATTGTTACTAAATTATTAGCTGAAGGCTATACTAAAGAATTTAACAACAATAATAAATTGAAACCTGAAAATGAGTAAGTTCGGAATGAACTACTCTAATAAACAATATTCTCAAAACAAACAAAATTCTAAATAGAATATTTTTAAGTACAAATAAACAGAATAAAACTACAGTGTACGACACTTAGCTGGATTCTGGATCTGGATTCTTCCTGGTAGCCGGATAGCTCGTCTGGATGAATCAGCTGATCTGGTTTTCACTCTAAATTATAAGATGCACTGATATGATTTGTCAGGTTGTAAATCTGACAAAGAGCGGTTTAAATCACTGATATTTCGGGTTGTAAATCCGAAATATACAGCATAAAAAATAGCCGGGAAGCAAAACACTAATTTTTAGGTTAAAAAACCATGCGGTCTCGAAAAAACGTTATATTAACGAACAGGTTAATTTGTAATGAACGGTCAGCGACCTGTTAATCGCGGTTAACTAATGAATTAAATTTTCATAAAAGTGCAAAGAAAAATTGGCAGATGGCCCTAGTTGGCCTAAATCATAGAAAAATATATAGGAATTATGTTTGAACATTTAAATTAATTAAAATTACAAAATAAGGAACTTGGGGCGCCTAGCGGGCCCAACAATGACTATCGAACACAAACTAAATATGACTTCAAAAGATATGTTTTAGTAAAATAAAAGAGTAAAGAGCATTTAGTTATTTTGTCGCCACTAAGTTTGTCATTGAAGTTATGTCGCAAAATGATGAACTGCGCTGTTTCAGCGACTGAGCTATACTTCCTTCCAACTTTCAATGCTACACTACAAACTACACTATTTTCAAAACTATCTCCGGTCAAATTTTTGGGTGACAGTTGTATATTTCTCAGTCGTACCAACTACCAACTTTTTAGTTTTTGTTTACAACTTAACTTTTAGAAGTTTATTAAGTTGATAAGAAGTTTATTTAGAACATATAATTAAATATAAACTTAGCAATTAAATAATATTTATAAATTGGTTACTAGAATTGGTTCTATAACTAAACTGTTGTCTGTCACCTGAACCTAGAATTTTTTAAGTTGGCAGCGAAGAGTATCACAAAGTAATAAAAGATGGAAGATATCGCTGTATCTTATTTCCCCCCCCCCCACTATATTCTGTAGTATCAAAAGTTGAAATGCCGTCAGAGTTGGATAGTATTGAAAAAAGTAAAATGTAGAACGGACTTTATATACTAGTGCCACTCAAACTATGGCCAAAGTTATTTTATTTAGTTGCCTCATTAAAAATAACATACCTTCTCGATTTAAAGATTTTGAAATTGTATCACTTTTTATATGCATAATTGCATAGTTCTTATTATTTGCATTAACATTTTATTTTTACTATTGTTTTCTTACTAATTGAATCTAAAAATAAAAAATAATATTTTAACTCTATTCTACCCATTTTAAAATTAGTTAATCTAACACTGCAATAAAAAAATAGGCCCGTGAACACAGAAAGCTCTAAAATCAAGGTCAATATGATTATAATCGTATAAAGTAGTTTTTATAATATATATACGTAGAACAATGTGCAATATACCTACATATAAAATATTTTTTTTTTATAATGTTGTCCTAAGTTCTAATATTTATTTATATTTAAGACATACGTTTAATCCCATATCCATATGTTCTTAGGCAGTAGAAAGGTATCCAGAAAACTCATAGCTCACCTGAAAATAAAAAATAATATGGTTAAAAACAACGTATTGTAGAAAAAATATTAAATAAAAATAAAATAATAGGTCCCCACGCCTAAGTAGACGTATGAGGGCAGAGAATCTCCCGTTTCTAGATCTCCGGTCATAAATATGAGAGTCACTTGGTTCGTTTGACGTTTCGACAGGTTCTATTATCCATGTTTCCTATTGTAGTAGCCAGGCAAAAACTGATAACTACCAGAGTACATTTGTTTTTAATTTTAATTACTATTTTTTTATGATTTTTTTTTATGAAAAAAAAAAATAAAATTGTAAATGTAAAGTATGTTAGTTTTCAATATGATCCTATAGCTTACAAAAAAAATCAATATATTTTTAATTAAAAGAATGAGAGATTTTTAAAATAAATTTTTGTTTCTTTTTCTACCTTTTACGAGTTTTATATAAAACTTACAACACAATAAATGTTTAAAAAATCGATATTAAATGAAAAAATAATCTAATCAAAAAATTTAGTTTTACTGTTCAGGGTCACGTCAACGTGAACTGCTCAGTTTTTTTTTTTTTTTTTTTTTGTTGTTTAAACATCCCCTCTGGGGAATCAGGTGTTTTATAATGGCTTCAATCAAGTCGAAACGGTGTCCTCGCAGCGACAATTTGAGTCTGGGAAATAGGAAAATCATACGAAACTTGGCCAGACGAATAAAATACTTGAGAAACGACATAGATAAAGTTTATAAAAAAAAAAATGGGACCCTACATCGAAGTATCCATGACTTATTTGCCTGCAAGTCCCGTCAACATTTTTGGTTCGCTTCACGCAACCGCTTAGTTGTTGTTTATTTTTAATAGAAATTTTAGAAACTTTTTGATCGTGTTAGTATTGTTAGCAAAGAACTATATATGTATGACAAATTTCAACTCTCTAGCTCCAGTGGTTTGACAAGAATTTCTACCGCACAGATAGGCAAACAGACTTGCTTGACGGTATAACGGTTTCTTGATAATACCTACGGAACCCTAGAAAGGGTAGGTGACCATCTACTGGCAACTTCTTGAAGTAAACCATGGAATAACCTTAAACCTTAAAATTTTCTTTGGCCCGGCATTTCCAACCATAAATAAAATTGACTATCTACGGGAGAAGTTGTTATCAAGAGAATAAACGATTTTTTGCGTATTTCCAATTATTTATCTATAGAGTAACTAAGTTATCTATAGGATAAGTTTTCACACCATGCAGGTACTGATAAATGTTATCCATTGGATAAAAATGACAGATTTTGACAAATAGATGTCAAAAAACATTTTATTGATAAATATATGTACATACATAATAAAAGAATATATATGTAAAATATATAATATAACAGGTATTATGTACATATTAGACATACCTACACTTTATATACACATATTACATACACCTGCGAAGATTTGCTAGCAGACGATGATGAAGAAATAGTAGAGTATTTAGAACGCCAATACATAGTTCGTGTTAGACCAAATCATATGAACCATTGGGATGAGAAAGAATTTATTAATCAATTTCGCTTAGCAAAAAATGCATTTAATATCCTGCTCCACCAAATATTGCACCAAATACTACACCAATTTAAAAAAATATATATATATTAAACGGTCGTATTTAATTTTCAGTGTTTTTGCATTTCCATTCTGTCTGCAGGATGTATTGAACATAATACTTTTTTTTTCCCAGACCCCTTGTTTATCTTTTAGATTAACAGCGTCAGTAGCTTTATTTTCGATAAAATTTTTACATTTTAACACAAGATTTACAAGTTGCCTTGTTTCGGAAATATTAAATTTTTCGCTTCTTGTGAAACATTTTTCTGTACAAAATTTTGGCAGTTGTCATTTATTTTGACAGTTGTATCTATCTCTCTTTTATTCGTGCGAGTCGCGTATATGTCTCTATTTGTTTAACAAAACGCTACTAATACCAAAATTAAAAAAAAAAAAAACATCGTAAAACATTATTATCAATCAGAATAGCTATCTACGGGATAATTAGAGTTGGAAATACAGAAAGCAATTTATCCTAGTGAATATCAAGAGGATAATATTATCCCATTGATAGTTATTCTTATAGATATCAGCAAGGTGGAAATACCGGGTCTTGAAGAAGTAAAGATCAGACATATTCTATATAAAATGACCCCTTTTTAATCAAATGAAAAATGTATGATCTTTAGACTATGACCATACATTATCACCAGGAATTGCATAATTAGCAATGCATTAGTATGCAATCTATCAAAAACAACTAGGGTAGATAACAGATGACGTCTTAGCATGCAAGTCCTAAATGAGGCATGCAAATTCCCTTATTAGCTATTTTATCAACCGGTCCTATTGAACTCTATATAGGCATGCTAAAAAAATAAACGAAATTTTTAGTATTAAATATATTTTTCATTAGTTTGAAAAGCAACTCAGTTGCAGGTAGGGTATTTATTTAACTACCTGCCAATCTGTAGTAGTCCGTCTCTATTATTTTCTACGAAAACTGTTATTTAATATATACTTTTAACAAAGTACTGTTATAATTATAAAACCATTTATCTTAAATTATACTTATTTTATTTTAACATAAATTCAAAAATTTTCATGATTTAAATAGTTGGGCCAACTTCACTGAGACGGAGCTAGTATATATCAGCTCGCAACAGTACTTTGTTAAAAGTATTTCACTAAAATATTTTCTAAAATATTGTATAAAATATTGAAATATCTCCCTTATTTACTTAACATCCAAAATGTATATGAGGCAACATTTTTGTTTTCTGTTCAATGCAGTTTTTAACGAGAAAATTATTTAGTGCAGAGTGTTACTTATAATGTTGAAATATCTCATTTATCATTTACTTAACAGCAAACATGTAGGTATATGAGAAAAGAAATTATTTCTCTCTGTTCATTTTGTCAGAATAATAACTACATCTTTGTGTTTCTTTTGTTAAGATTTTTTTTTTTTTTTTAATAAAATATTAATAAACCATAAATTTCCCTTCTAATATAAATAATATTTTCTTTGAAAACACTATTTTTGTGAGTTGGCCGACTTCACTGAGACGGGGCTCGTATATATAGTTAGGTTGTTGTTCCTGACGAAAATATGTAGGAGGAAATAAAAGTTCTTGTATACTCGTCAAAAATTTATTATTCAGTATCTACAGACGTTTCGACTGATAAGTCCAGTCATAATCAGTCTAGAGACGTAGTCAATATTTTTTAAAAAATATAGGAAATGAAAATCCATTTCAAACACATACAAAGTCAACATGGCAATAGGAACAGGACAGCTCGAGATTGTCTGGGCGTGTTTTGTTTTTGCTTTTTTTGTTTTTTTTTTTTGTTTTTTTTTTTGGTTTTGTTTTTTTTTTGTTTTTTTTTTAACGACCAGACAGTCTCGAGCCTTATTGCGCAGCAGCGATGTTTTTTTTTTTTAATCACAATCGATTTTGGTCGACCTTGACGAGATTCATCACTGACAGACGCACGACGAAATTCTGCAAACCAATTGTAAACAGTCGTTTCTGAGTTGAACCAAGTGAATCTATGCATTGTGGTTGAGTTAGGCCTTTACTAAAATCGTAAAAAATAATCCAACGAAAACCTTCACGAGTAATATCCATTTTTTCACAAACTTGTATTTTTAACGCTTATTGTCAATAAACTACCCAGTCAATTTATCAGCTGCCACTGATTTCACAATAAGAAATGTCAAATTTTACGAATATAGTAATGACACATTTCAATATTGCCATCTAGTGGTCGTTTGTAAAAACATAAAAGGTAATCGTCGTAAATAAAAAAAAATAATAATAAGATCAGTTACTGTTGTTAATTATTTAATTTTGTGTTATTAGTGTTTTAAAATAATGTGTACGCAGACTTTTTTGAGCCACTGCATGTCAGTTTTATGTTCACGAGATGAACTATAAGTAAAATTTAATGAATTATTTAAAAAATTTACTTCAGACATAACAATCATTTATAACATTGAATACCTTAAAAACTAGTTTAATTTACAGTAATTAAATTACATAATTTAAAATTCCGTATCACTTAATATATTTATTTCACTTCCGTATAAATTAATAAAATTTCATTTATACGGAAACTACAGTTATTACTTCATTTAAAAATCATAAAATTATATCCTGAACAAGTGTGTCGATACATATATTAATAAAATCAACACAGTGATGTTTTCAAATCTATCTGCATATATAAATTAAATTGTGCCTATTGGGTCAATTTTGTACAACCTGTAATACGTTCACACATTTAAAAATAATCACACATTCCTTATCAGTAATTTTTTATTAGTGATCAAAAATGATCGTAATATTACACGAAGTCCACTTCAATTAGGGCTAAAATTTGATTGAAAGGAACATCCTCTTAACAAGAACATAGCTACGTATCTATAAGATTACCATTAGTCTTATCGATACGCACCTTATACGTTAGCACATGGCTAACATAATAATACGTTATTTAATACAAATTTATTCCGTAGAATAGTATTTTACCTTGAATTTAGTAGGCTTTTTGTGACGTCACGGTAATTTTTGAACAGCCTGTATAATACTGATTAACATGCACTGTTTGTTTTTTTAAAGTATCTAGTTGTATCTAGATACAAACATTTTTAGCATGTATCTGTATCTAGATATTTTTTTATATGTATCTATTACAGCACTACATATATCATTGGCGCGACAGTTCGAGTGAGCCTGTCTCATGTTTCTAGCTTTTTTATTTAATTCACGTTTTATGGCCTTTGCTACTTAGGCAATTAGCCAGGATACTTGTAGTTTTTCGTATTGAAATTCCATACCTGAACAGGATTCGAACCCAAGACAGTAACAATGCAGAGAACGTGAGTTACCACTACGCTACGCCGGTCGACTGTTTCCAGGTTTCATGACTATGTTTTCAATCTATGTACAGTCAGGAGTAATATGGTCAGTATTATGTCCAGAAAGGCACCTACAGTTTATAGCCGGTTTTGAACGGCTAAGCAGAACCCGTAATTTGCATAAATATTTTTACACTAATTATTTGACATAAGCAGGAGTTACACTCTCGTCAGTGCCCTTGCTTAGCGGACGAACAGTAGATACAAGCGGTTTATCACTTGCAGCCACAGGCTTGCAAAATACTGAAAAATCTCTTATTATTAACTTTACATTGCAGATATATATAAGTAAAGAAAAGACGGCGACGTCAGTTAGTATCAAAATAATTCTGTAACAAGTAAATCATATGATCAACGAATTTTCTTAATAAACGGTATAACATAATTAGCACGGTAAAAACAATGTAACTTTCACATACGCAACGTTCTATTTTTAATGTTTTAATACTCATATATCATAAATAACAGTAAACAGACTGAAAACAATTCATATACATATTTTAAAACAATTAATACAGAACTAAAAGAAATACATAAAACTAACAATCTGGGTGATAATATAAAATGCAGTTTGTTTACTAATTTGAAAAAATATATAATTACAATCACTGGTAGTTAGTGAGAACTTCTATCTACAATTAAAAGCGTAACCAAGATTTTATTCTTTGAGAAGTGTGGGGGTATGTTATCTATATTAACAAAATTTGAGGCTATATCTATTTTTTTTTTTTTTTTTACTTTTTCGACCTCATATTTGGTTTCTACACGTTTCAGATGATTTTAAGATAATATCCACAAAAAAAAACTTATGTATCTATCTGTTCGAGATTCACGCAAAAAAGGCTAGATATATTTTCACGTAATTTGGAATGACGATAGAGTACAACCAAGATTCAAACATAGTCTATAAGACATTTCAAACATTTTCTATAGGGGGATGTTTCAAGGTTTCTGTTTATTAAAAAACTTAAAATATATCTCATTTCATGGACATTTTTTAGGGTTTTGTAGGTATGACCAAAAAACCCTTATACCGTCATTTTGTCGTCTGTCTGTCTGTCTGTCTGTCTGTCTGTCTGTCTGTCTGTCTGTCTGTCTGTCTGTCTGTCTGTCTGTCTGTCTGTCTGTCTGTCTGTCTGTTCGGTAAAAATTGTAGCCAAACGGCTAAACCTAGAGAGTTGAAATTTGGCATGCTTATACAACTCTTTGACCCGCACATAGGAAAAATACTAAAACATCTAAAAAACATACCCCCCTAAAAATATAAACTAATATGTGCTCATCGAAAACAAAAATATTTTTTTTAAATTCTGAGTAGGGTATCAAATGAAAGCCCTTAGTACGTGGATTAACGATCAAATTTTTATTTTTGCAAAATAAATTATTTTGATGCGTTTTTTGCCAAAATTGTGCAAAAAAAATTTTGTCCCACACCCTGTAGCCCAGATGGTTTAAACTAAAAATCTAAAAAAATTCTAAGTAATGTATATTGGTGTGAACCGAAATAGTACAACAGGAATTTTTGATCAGATTATGTTTTCGGAAAATAACGCATTTTTTGTGGTTTTTGGTTCACAAAGTACAAAAGTTATACCAATGTAAGACACTCACATGCAAAGCGTGCGATAGCTTAATGGGTTAGAGCACTGGTGCATACGCTGGAAAACGAAGGGTTTCTATTCGAGTACGGAGTGAATTTTATTTTTTCTGTTTTTTTTTGCATTATTATTATGTTGAAATTATTTTGTCAAAATTCTAGTTATATGTTGACAAATGTTGTATTTAATTTTTAAGAGCGTAAATTTAATAACCAGTCTTATTATATGATTAACAGACGATAAATTATTTTAAAAATATCGTTCATTTTTCCGTGATTACTACAAAGTAAAATTTGTCCTACACACTCAGCATACCGCCTTCACTTATTATATACCTGCGAAACTCTGAAATGTGTGAACAATCACACTTCACATCAATTTTTTTATTTATAGACACGTCAGCTATTTGGCTATTGGTGTCTTTGTTACTATCTTACAATGTTTTAGCCTAATATATACCTAATATGTATTTACATTGTAACTATATTTGCTTAAAAATATTGATTTGAAAGAATTTCAAAACATTGTTGGTTATTGCTGGGTCGGGTTTTAGTATGTCTGTAATGTCCTGTGGTAGGTTGTAGTTAGTACGTATGTTAGTGTATAATTGACAGTCAGTTAATATGTGGTTAACACTCAGTTTTTCGTCACATGTCTCAATTTTGTTTTCTAGTCTGTTCATGAGGTGTTCGTGAGTAAGTCTGATGTGTCCGATTAATTCTGGTGTGTCCGATTAGTCCGATTAATTCTTCCAAACGATTTAATTCTGTTATACATTTTCTGCATCTTTTTTGAACACAGTCTGTATTTTTTTATTTTTTTAGACTAAAACCTGTAATTGCTATATTATATTTATTACTTTGAAACTAGATTATGTTTTCTGATTTAATACCTTTTTCTAATTTTGTTTAGCGTCATTTTTCAAATCGCCAAAGTGTAAGGTTTTTGGATTTTTTTTTTTTTTAATCTAATTTTTAATTATTTTTTCTAAAAGTAAATTGTAAATGATGTATAACATTAGTAAATATTACATGCTTTTAAAACATTATGTTTTACTATTTTCTATTTTTTTTTTTTTTTTTTATCAAAAACAAAATGGAGGTCCTGTTTTGAGCACTCTTCTCTATTAATAACAAAATTAATTGAGTTATTTACTTGTTGATAATATGTTATTAACTTTGTTAATAACTTTACTTTTTATCTGAAGATTTATTATTAACATTTTTGTTAATTACATTGTTGTTAACAATTTGTTATTTTATTTAATTTTTTCTGATATTGTTATTAACATTTTTGTTACGTACAATGTTATGAACATTCTATTATTTATTTTAGCAGGACGGTCAAGAAAGTGTACTAACATATCTGTTATTAACATTTTTGTTATTAACAATGTTTTGCTATTTTTGCCGGTTTGCTATTTTCACCTTAAGAAAAAGCTTCTGTCAAACCTCGGTTCATCGGTGGTCGTTTTAAAGAAATACAAGTGTTTCACAAAAACAACAAAAATGACAAATTTAAATAATTCATAAAAACGAATTACAGCTTGGCCCCAGTTGCTTGTATTCGATTTACTATCTGACGGTAAGGCGTTATTAAATAGTAGCTGTCTCGATCGCCGAGGTCATTAGTACTGCATCACAATGACGAACATATTTTAAGTTGTGTTCTTGTATCCCAAAAGACACGCAGAGTAGAACTGTTTGGAAAAAATATCAGAAACGAATAGATTTCATAAATTTTTGGACTGAGAAAGAAATTTAGTCGATCAACACGAAGTCGAAGAAGAAAAAGAAAAAGACAAGGTAGAAATTCTGAACTGGACTTAACGGGAATGGAACATATATCCTTCTATTAAATGAATTTAAAATATATTAGTATATTAACAAGACATGTGTTTAGTAGTAGTTTTAAAATTGCTCAACTAGGACACCAGAAATGGAATAAGAAACAGCTATTCAGTTGTACATATATATTAAATTTTGTATATTTTCAGTTTTTGCTAATTAGTACGTAATATACAATGGCCTCGAAAATAACTTACTTAAATTTCTAAGTTTATATAGTAAACTATGATGCAACATCAAGAAGCTATGAATGTTATATAACCACTTGCAATCGTGAACTATGACAACATAGAAAACTAGCCTGTTGACTCCGATAGGCGGTATTTGTTATTGTGCTTATTTTCACATTATTACAATCATTGTTGATGTAATAATTACACGCTATAAATATGCATGTTTATGAGCTCGTTAGCAAAATACAGGTATATTCAGAATGTTATTTGGTAATGGAACATCTGTTTGAAGGCAAAGTTGCAAAAAGAAAGATAGTTTTCCCGAGAGTGCTTTTCAAATAATTCCAAATGAATAATATTTGAAGTTATACATATTAGGTTGGTAGAGATGGATATAACACTCGAAAAGCTATTACAGGACTAAACATACTTTTACACACTCAGCAGTTTTATCAGAGTGAATATGTTGTGTAAGTATTAGTGTATAGGAGGAAAGTACAGCTACCCTAAAATTAATTTAAGCGAAATACATTAGATAATTTAGCCACACGGTATTTGCATACATAAACAGATAACACAGATGGAAATCAGAATTCTGTCAATGCATTTGATACAAGCAAAACTACAGGCTTTGGAAATGTGGACATATCGCGGAACACTCAGAATTTCTTGAACCATGACACCAACAAGGTAGTATTAGAGAAGCCCAAGATGGAAACCGACATCATTTACGCGATTAAACGTCTAAAACGCATATTATACGAAACAGTGATAGATATGGATTTTCGGCATTATTCAACCTCCGGAATCGATAGACACTAGAAGAAGATTATGTGCATATGTTTTTGGTCTGCCTTCTAAAAACGAGGAAATTAGATAGACAGACCGAAGCCTGGCCGTTATTCCATCGCACATTTAATTAAAAAAATATCAAAGTCGTACGTGAGATGTGGCGAAAGATCCGAACACTTCAAATGGACGCCGTGCGCAGGAATTGAGATTTTATCCCGTACTTATTCTCGTAAAAAATTTAATTGGCACAGGAATATTTAACCTAGAACACCATTTGCAGAGTCCTACGTACACCAATAATCTTATTAAAGATGATCGCCGGTGATTCTGAAATCTTGTGAAAAATCATCATGACTGACATAACACATATCAACGTCAGTAACTAGATGAATAAACAAAGTAACCGCTTCTGGGCTACCAAAATGTGGACACCAACTACCTCTAAATCCAGTTTGGTGACGTATTTGATATGAAAATGTTATCGAAGATGCGTGACACCATAGATCTTCTCCGAGAAATATTTCCAAAACAAGTCATATTGAAATCCGGGGATTATATTTATAGAGCAACGTAAAGAGCAAAGTCTATGCCAACAAACCTCAGACAATCAAGCAACTGAAGGAGAATATTGGTGATGACGTTGCTAGAATAAGTATTGAAATGTGAGGAATGCCAACAAAATGTGGTTGAAAAAGCGCGGTATAGCATCGAAGCTATAGGGTGTCATTTGACCGATCTTATATTTCTTGCATAAATACTGAGTTTTAATAAACGATACATAATAATAATTTTAAAAAACTGCTTCATTTTATTTAGATTATATAAAAAAGTTATATAATCCCACCCTCTATATGAAGGTCCTTCGATGGTTAAACAGACAAAAGAGTATAGGTTTTATACGATGTAACGTATTTAAAAAAGCAAGATTACAGTAATTTTTCAACATAATCATCTTCTTTCGAAATACATTTGATCCACCTTTCTAGTTTTCCTATTCCGATACCATAGAATTTCTTGGGTTGGCCCTTAGATACGTTTGTATCAAGTATTCATATTTATTTTCAAATTCCTTGCCACGTGGAGCAGATTTTAAAGAATCGAAAAGGTGATAGTCCGATATCTCCAAATCTGCACTAAATGCTGGGATGTGGAAGTGTCGGCCAATTTAATATTTTAATCGTATTTTCGTTTATTTAGCATTAAGGAGGTGAGTTTTATTTTCTTGAAGATTCCTCTGCTTAAAATCCACGTCGTTAAGCCGGTTTATTTCGAAAATATAATAAATCAATATAATTTTAAAAATATTACCTATTTATATTCCTAATTTCAAATAAGATACACACGTGCACAAAACCGAGACAAAATAATAAAATATGCAAAAATCTGCTACTGTTATTGAACATAAAACGAGAAACCTGCTTGTTTATGATTCAGCCCAAACATAATCTGAACCACACCCAACCCCTGTTCAATGGATCCAGTCAATCGCTATTTACCTAATAATTATATTCTACACTAACAGATTCGAACTGTAATGAGTACACCCCGCAGACACAGTCCGTAAATAGTAAATGTACGATTTGGGCTGCGATTACACTAGCTTTAATTTAAAAATTATATAAGTTTAGAGAAAATAAAATACATTCATAAACATTTCTAATGCCTAAATTAATTTAATTCTGAAAAGGCTATAGCCCATATGAATCAGCCACATTTGGTTACCACCCTACCCATCTTGTGTATTTTTAAAATATTGAACAGATTAGTTTCTAATTCCTATACTCCGTAGAACCGTAGCAACGAGGTGGCGTCGGGGCATTTTGCGGGTGAAAACCTTTTTTTTTGCTCTTCCTTCACCACTTAAATTTGGCAGGTGAGGACCTTTTTTTTACTCTTCATTTGCTTTTGGGAAAGTAAATTTTATCAATTTACTTCATTTGCCAAGGGCGCCGAAAACATTGCTACGGCTCTGTCTATACTTGTTGCATCTTGTTAGTTGCTTGTTGCATGTTGCATGAGCTAGAAGACTGTGAAACTTCTTTCGTTATCTATTGTATTAGAAGTAGATATAAGCCCACGGATTTCACACAAGTTTCTTATACGAAACTAACAATTAAAAATAAAATTAGTCACAATCTATGCATCGACAATTCCAGCGATTTTTTTTTTTTTTTTTTTTTTTTTCTTTCTAATAAGATATTTATATTGAAAAATAAAAGTTGTAAAAAATATATTGCTCAATAACTTAATAATAGGTATCAGGAAAAAAAATCTGTGCTTTTTAAAATATATTTGTGGGTTGCAAATAACTCTTATATTTATATACTTTTGTTTTCAAATATATTTTCTATACTAATGTTTACAGTTCAGAACCTTCGTCGAAAAATTTCTCCTTGATGATAATGGAATATCACTTTGAACTGCCACTAAAATTAAATCATTTTTACACACAGGACCTATTTGTGAACCGCGGCAGATTCAAGAAAGCGGGGGAAATAAACCACCAAGTACAAGATAACTATAAGTAATTTTCACAATAGAACAAAATAGCTACAAACGTATTTATAGAATGAAGTTTTAGCTACAAATTGCCGCGCCGCACGCAAATATGCATCGATTGATTTACATGTTGGCGTCCACAATGCAATTTATTTATTTACAATTCCAGTCAAACTATTTATTCGCGGCGGATAGACCTCGACTAAGTAGCTTGACAAACGATTAAGTAGTTGAAACTGTGAACACGCGTTTATAAAATGTATAGGATTAGAGGAAATAGGATCAAACCTTAAAAAAAAAGATTATAAAACGTTTAAATAGGTCTACTTTAACAAATCAAAAATTTATAATCAATTTTATGTATTGGCTGAAATAATTTAGTTACTTTTTCTTGTTTCGCCACCTTTAACAGATACTTTAACTCGGATTGATATTGAGAAGTTGCTTCGTCAATTTTTCTTTTGAAAATCAGACTTCTTTCCATGGATGGAACAATGTTCACGAAGATGTCACATAAATGATTAACAAATCTTAATCCTTCGTTCAGTTTTTTTTTTTTTTTTTAAATCAATGTCATATTTTCCGAGCCAGTTGCGAATCAACCGGATCTTCGGTGTTGAGTTATCTGCATCCTAGTCTTCATGTTGAGGCTCAAGCAACTCAGATTTGAAAGAAAATGTGTTTTCGTTCGAAACGAAATGCTCATGCATGTTGGAATTTTTAAGTTATTTTTAAAACTTCTTTTCATTTTTTAGTATAATTATAGTATATTCTATAATTTTTTAGTAGTTCGAGCAACTCGCGAATAACGAATTTATCAACCGCGAATAACGAATTTATCAACCGTGAATAATAAAAACGGACACAAATATTTTCTCCGAAAATACCGAAATCGCGAATAGCGACCCCACGAATAAAGAACTATAACTGTACATAGCAATGTTTTTACAATTAAAAATATCCTATCAGATTGATAAAAATTCGCTACAAAATTTGATGTATAGATTGTTACTAATTTTATTTCAGATTGTAAGTTTTATATTAGAAACTTGTGAGATCTATGTTGTTTGTAGGGATGTGCGATATTGAGAAAGTATCGATATTTGGGTATCGATAATATCGAATAAAAAGTATCGATAGCGGTATCGTATCGAAACAAAATATCGATATTTTCAAGTATCGAAAGGAAAAATGAATATATTTTCTATAAAACGTAAAAAACATTTTATTCTTATAATAACAATTTAATTGTTTTACAATAATAAATAGATTAAAGTATAAAGGCTATTCCAAACGTTTAGGCGGAACTAAATGGGAGTTCCTTTTATTTTTTCGTTCTTTCTCGAATTTCGTTCTTTTAGGTTGGCACGAGTCACGAGAACGGACCTTGATTGGGTTATTTCATTTTTCAGGTTGGTATGTGGAAATTTAAAATTCCAACAGTGAAACTGTTCTGTGAGTGTAACCATGGAAACGAATGATATTTATTAAAAATTTTAATACTCTTTTACATATTTTGAAGACAAAAGAAATAAATAAATGGGAAATTTTTATTAAGAATCAAAGACAATACAAAAAATAAAATGCAAAGAAATATACATTTTATAATGACAATCAATTTAATCTAGAATTCGCAATGTCAGAATGATTTACAAAGTTTAAACAAAATGACCAAAAGTCCGAATTAATAGATAAAAATTACTAGATTTCAAAATCTAGTTCCGCATAAACGTTTGGAATAGCCTATATATGCTGTTCCCTTTTGTAAAAACAACAAGAGGAAATTTTGATTTCAGTAGTTTGCACCTTTGAAATTATATATCAGGTTGGTGTTAAAAAATGGTAAGGCAATGGCGCCTATAGGTCTGAGTGATTGTTTAAAATATAATTAAACACTCCACTCTTCTTCATTGCAAGCACCGAGAAAAAGCAGTTTAGTAAACCTTTTGCCCAGAAGCCTATTTCTGTT
The DNA here is from genome assembly GCA_963971575.1 of Liopterus haemorrhoidalis. NCBI lineage: Eukaryota > Metazoa > Arthropoda > Insecta > Coleoptera > Dytiscidae > Liopterus > Liopterus haemorrhoidalis. The sequence continues at coordinate 22,800,380 of OZ020615.1, read as the reverse complement.
TCTGCATACAGTGGCTCCTGCTTTCGAAAATAAGCGCTCTGAATGAACTGACGTCGCTACTACAGACAAGAATTTCTGAGCAATTTTATATAAGTTATAAAGAAGACTGTTTTCATATCGTCCCAAACCAGTAGCGGACTGGATTTCAGAGGCGAAACTGGATTTTTCAAATTCAGTGATAGTTCATGTTCAGTTTTGTTAGAACCACGTTGGCCTGTGCTTGATTTTAATTTCCTCTTCCCATGAGCAATGTCAGTATGTAAAAAAAAAAAAATCGATTCGATACGATACTAGGTGAAATGTTAGTAAAGTATCGGAAGATTAGTATCGATACTACATCGCGATATCGAATGAAACATATCGATACTGGTATCGTATCAGTAGTATCGGAACATCCCTAGTTGTTTGATATCCCTTTAATGTGGGAAAAATCGTCAACGAACACACCCATTACAATAGTTCAATTGTTTCCTAATTGAAAATATAAATGATATAAAACCGTCATATAATTACACAAAATTGAAATACAGGCATAATCTTCAATAAATGTTTTGAGAGAAATTTAAACTAAACTTAATACATAAAAATAAATATTTAAAAAGAATAAAACAACTATTCCACAACCAATAAACCCGTCAAAATTCTTTGTAGCTCATCTCACGCAACTAATACGAACAGGTGCAGCGATGATTAGGTGTGGCAGCGGTGGCCTAGGCAGAGGACGTCAGCCCGCCGGAGAAGCTCTCTGGACTTTCACCAGAGCGGGGCGTCGGCACACACTCCACGGCTCAGCCGCTCGCCATGCGGACACTCTCGCGATGCCCTACTTTCCGGAGACAGAGACAGAATCAAGGTCACTCTCACCTCCCGACATATTCCATCTAGCCGACCGGAATGTCAACAACTTACGTGCTCAAGTAATATAATGCTGTTTTTTGGATAGTATTTAATAATATATTTGGTTAAGCAGACTTCCGGTTGAATATGAAGCATAATCAATTTCAAACCATAACTTTTGTACCTATAGTTAACAACATAGTAATATGTCTTGAAAATTATATTTTTCACAATATGCATGGTATTATTTTCAACGATAATAATTTAGTATTTGATTAAATTAGTAGTAGTAATGGAAGAAGATAGAGATTTTTCAGATTTATCAGGATTTTCAAGCGAAAGTGTTGATGATGGAGAATTCTTGAATGATGTTATTGTTGAAATAAGACAAAACAATGAAAATTACTTACGGTTGATAGTGCCACAATATAGTGCTCAGATTTTTTTGGAACATTTTCGAGTTAGTAGAAATGTTATTGAACCACTAGCAGCAAGTTTTGAAGCATGTAAATACTATAAGTACCATTCTGGCCAAAATGGTAAAATTAGTGCTCAGGATCAACTTCTTATATTTCTCTGGTATATTGGCCATTAGACTGCAAGTTTTCGAGATGTAGCAGATAGGTTTCATATTTCCAAAAGTAGTTTGGAGAGAATAATAGTCCGAATTCCATATTTCTTGAGCAACAAGTCTAACAACATAATAAAATTCCCAAACAACGAGGAAAAGGTCGTTATTGAAAGACATTTTCGGCAAAAAAGATTTCCAAATGTAATCCAATCCTTCCATTAGTTCCATTTCTTCAGTTTAAAAATACAAGGCACAATGTTTTTTAACAGATGTTGTTTTGATTTCGTAGGTTAGGATAAACAAACCAAATTCTCAACGGTTCTAACTCGTTCCAACACTAGTTAAGATGATTCTAGAACTATACGTTCGCACATGGAGTTCTGAACTGCTGTAAAATTTCTGTTGGAACAAACCCAATAATAGGTTTCCAACGCATAGTTGACGTATAATGGTAGATAAGGTAATTTCGCCGTTTCTATATAACATACGAGGTGTGATCAAAAATTTCGTGCAATTTTTGAAATTCCGCGCTACATTTGATTGATAAACTTTTTTGTTGTCATGTTGCATAACCTGTCTTTATTACCGTTAACGACTGTCTCAACTGACAACCATATTGAATGTGTATCTTAGCTTTGACAGCTAATTAAAAAAGTTGTGTTTCTGTATATTCGGTGATTTCACAATGAGGGATCAAAGAATATGCATTAAATTTTGCGTGAAAAGTGCTATAAAGTAGTGGAAATGTTGCAGAAGTCATTTGGTGCGAGCAGTATGAATAAACAAGCCATTTACAAATGATATATACAAAAAATATATAAAAAACCTGGAAGAAGTTACGAAGTTAAAAATTATTGATAACCGTCGAATTTCAAATAGAGAGGTTGCTGAAGAAGATGGTATATCGTATGGTTCATGCGAAGGAATTTTCACTAATGTTTTGGGGATGTGGCGAGTGGCAAAAAATTTCCGAAATTGTTAAATTTTGAACAAGAAATGTTTCGTAGAGAAGTCTCTCGGGAAATGATACATGATGTCGACTCAACATTGCTCCAGCGCAACATAACGGGTGACGAGAAGTGGGTGCACGGTTATGACATTGAAACAAAGACTTAATCATTTCAATGGAATCTTCCAAATGAACCAAGACCCAAAAAAAACATGCCAAGTTCGATCGAATGTTAAAGTTCTTCTCACTGTTTTTATTTATTTATTTTTTTCGATTATCGTGGCATTGTGTACCATGAATTTTTACCGCTATGTATTACAGATACTAAAGAATACTATTTGAGCTTGTTGCGCAGGCTGTGTGAAGCAATTCATGGAAAACGGCAAGATTTATGGAAGGTCATTTCTTGGAAATGCACAATGATAACGCACAAGCTCATATTTCATTGCTTGTTCGAGATTTTCTGCCCAAAAATTACACTGTAATGATACCCCATGATTTTTTGTCTTCCAAAAGATGAAAAAAAAATAAAAGGACAACGTTTTACGACCATTGAAGAAATAAAAGCAAAATTGCTGGAGGAGCTGAACGCTATACTAAAATCTGCGTTTCAGAAGTGCTTTGAAGACTCAAAAAAACGGTTGCAACAGTGAATCATGTCCAGTGGGAACCATTTTGAAGGGGACAATATAAACATTGATGAATAAATAGTTTTGTTAAATAAAATTATTGCACGAACTTTTTGATCACACCTCGTATGTATAAAGAACTGAAATATCTCATTTATCATTTACGTTACAGCAAAAATATATAGACCGGGAGCACATGACAGTTTATGGTCTCCGATTTCATACAGCATGCCTTTTTGAGGAGAGAATATTTACCCTGAATTATATAACAAAGAAACAAGGGTACTAAACCCCTGCACGCTTTCCGGTTATATGGAAAATTGCATTTCCATTTTTTTCCAAATTTTGTGCTTTTCCTGATTTAATAATGTCTTGAAAATTATAGGCATGCGATTCGTAATAAAAAAATATGATTTTCCGCTTTTTCATGCAGCATGCCGATGAAAAGAATTAAAGTTTATGTCATAGAACCCCTATAAAAAAATTGGCATGCGAATCAAATGAAATCGGAGACCATAAACTGTTATGAGCCCCCGGTCTAATAGATAAAAAAGTACGGGCACGCCAGCTAGTTTGGTACACAAGGGATAGTAGTGTCTTATCTAAGTTATCACTATAATTTATGGATGTACGAAATGTTGCAATATTTGGGGGAATTAGGAGTACAACCTATAATCTTGAAATATCTCACTTATTATTTACATGCAACATGTAAATTTGTATAAAATGAAAAAATGATTCTATTTGTTCAATGTAGTTCTTAATAAGATGAATATTTAAGGGGGCTATAGTGTCGCGTCGCTACATATGAACTTCAAATATATCACTTCTTATTTAGTAAACAACAAAAATGTATACCTATACGCGAAAAATTTATGTGAAGTGTGAATTTTCACACATTTCAAGGTTTTGTAGGTATTTAATAAGTGTAAGAAGTCAACAGAATGCTGAATGTCTAAGACAAAAAAAATCTATAATTACATCAAAATCAACAGATTTTTAATAATCAATTTTATGCGATATTTTAGTACTAGGAGCTTCCATTTAATTTCTTTTAACTAAATTTAAATAATTTGCGTAATTACGTCATAAGAAAATATAAATTAAAAAATCCTAGCGTTTTTTTTTTTTCTGCATTCTCTTCGTTTCTAAGCTTCATTAAATTAATAAGAAATATATTGATAAATGGCTTCTATATCGGGTTCATATTAAATATAAGTTCACTATAAAGATTTAAGTTCGTTTTATTATTCGACCACTCACAAATTACAGAAAATGAGAAATATATATTAATTTAATTCTACTAAATAGATAAATAGATACTATAAATAAATAACAAATTTTGTTATAGAGAGATAGCGATATACAGAGATATAGAGACATATAGCGGCGTCTTCGAACGCTCAACGGTGACTCACGCATATTTTTGTGAATTTTTTTCAAATCTATGGTTAAATTTATTCATTTTCAAACTAAATACATATATTAAGTATGTTTTGAAGAAGATACAAACAAATTTTGAAGGCAAAATATGGCGGAATGAGCCAGCTGTGGCAAATCTTCTCAGACTCCGGGAAAAAAATTAGATTTTGCGGTGACCAGCATAACTCGGCACTGGATCATCTGAAATCAAAAATCCAAAAAGATTTTGTTAGTTTATGAGTTTGCTGAGGTAATGACGTTGAGTTTTTATTTTTAAAATGATTTTTCAGTTTTTAGCGTTACTTAGAAGACAAAAAATAATCCCCCTAAAAAAAACCTAAAAATGAGTATATTTGTGATTGTTAAATGAAAAAAAAATATCTCAACGTCGTTACCTCGGCAAACTCATAAACTAACAAAATCTTTTTGGATTTTTGATTTCAGATGATCCAGTGACGAGTTATGCTGGTCACCACAAAATCTATTTTTTTCCCCGGAGTCTGAGAAGATTTACCACAGCTGGCTCATTTCGCCATATTTTGCCTTCAAAATTTTTTTGTATCTTCTTCAAAACATACTTTATATATGTTCTTCGTTTGAAAATGAATACATTTAACCATAGATTTGAAAAAAATTCACAAAAATATGCTTAAAATGTGGTTATCAGACCCCCCCCCTTAAGTGACATTGGTGGAGTGCTACTACTGACGTAAATCACGTGCAACAGAAGTGTTTGGCTTCCGCGGCTTTTAACAATGTACTATTTGATTTATTTCACTTAAATAAAATACTTATTTCACTTCTATAAATGACTTATTTTTCTTTGATAGCTTAAAAACAAGACCTATAACGATAGGCGCTACTGAACGAGTTCATGAGTCCAAGCTCCTTAAGAACGCAACTCGATTGTCAGCTGTTATTTTCATTTTTTATTATATTTTTAATATAAAAAAAGACATGCACTACCTTAATCATAAATACAGAAAATCCATAACATTATTAGCCATAATTTAGCCTTGAATTAATAAAAATAGTAATTTTGTCCAAAACCAAAATCTGATCAAAAATTCCACTCGTACGTTTCAGGTTTAGATCAATTACTTAGAAATTTTTCAGATATTTAGTTTAACCGGTTTCGATTAAAGGGTGAGGGATAGTGATTTTTCAGTAATTTTTTTAAATAATAGTATTAAAATAAAAAAATAAACAAATATTTTTAAAAAATTATCATTTTTTCAACGCCACAAAAAATCCATATTTTTCGAAAAACTAATCTGATCAAAAATTCCTGTTGAACTATTCTGGTTCCCATCAATGTCCATTATGGAGACTTTTTCAGATTTTTAGATGTCGGAAAAAATTTTTTTAAATATTTTTAACGAAAATCCAAGATTTTTCAAAAATAAATTTTGCTTGTTTATCCACGGATTCAAAGGTTTCAAATGATACCCCACTCAAAATTGAAAAAAAATATATATATATTTATGTTTTCATTAATTATATATTTGTTTATATTTATCTGGGGATGTGCTTTTTTGAACTCACAGTATTTTTTCTAGTTTTATATGTAAATATATAAAAGTATTTGATTATTTAAATTTCAATATGACATTATTAAAAACATAGGTTATTAATATTATTAACTCCAAACAAGTTATCATAACAAAATAATACATAATACATTAAAAACATAATCCTAATATTTTTGGGTAACACTTCAGCAATCACGATTCCAAAACAAAACCGATGGTTCTAGTTAAGATTCTTAAAAATATTTCAACCCAAAATAAACGCTACTTGCAATACATAGGAGCTATGATGGTAACATATGCAAATAAAAATTATTCATCTTTTCATACACAGGTACCGGTAAAAACTATCAAACTCATCGAACAAAGATGAATTACACTGTCATGTTCGGGGTGGGGAGTAATAAATACGTACAGAGACATACCCCACTTTGCGATAATTAGTTTTCAGACGGTTCACTTGTACTACAGTTATAAATTGTGATTATAACAATCCGACATATACTTCGCAGATACCAGAATTTAGCAAACATGACACTGTATATTTAGTGTGACTACTACGTGTAATATTACTACGACTACCAGGAACAGACTGGAACCTAAATATTTACCGAGAGATTACCGATCGGACAGGCTCATTTTCAAACAATTCTACACAGAGCAGCCCAAAAATCCAACAAAACCTTTCCGGACCACTGGTAATTTTCCCAATCTCGAGATGGTCCCTGACAACACAACTATTGTTTATTTCTACGATATCTATATACAGCCTTGGACAAATGTATGGAGCACCCATATATTTAAAATACAACATCTAAATTTATGTACATTGTAACTTGTATATATTTGACAAATGTTTTTAAAATATCATTGACACATTCTAAAAGACGTATGTCTAATCAAAGAACCGAAAATGTAAACAGAGTTATGATAAATCTTGAAATACACATAAATATATGTTATGTTTTGTTTACATAAAAATAAACAACTAGGGCTTGGATCATTATTACACATGCGTTTGAAATGAACACTGTCTTTTTCTTGTTTTATTGAGTTCAAGTGAATATTTTTAATTATATTATGACTAAAAAACGTGAACTCACTGTGACAAAAAGGAGTAAAATTGTATTGGCTCATTTACAAGGACAGTCGCAGGTGAAAATTTAAAAAAATAGAGTGTTCAAGAAAAGCCGTGCAATTTTAAATTAGACACCTGATGAAAATCATTTGATTTGATGAGTCCAATATAGAAGCATTGCAATTGTTTAATGTACTTACGAATTTGACAGAAAAATAAATTTCTAAGCAATTATTACACTAACAATATAAAATTTAATTTACTATAAATTTACGAAATTAAGGTTTGTTTTTTTCTTTTGTGAATCAGCTTTTTGGACAACCTGGAGCCATTTTTGTAAGACGTAGGCCGGGTAAAGCTTTTCATCCTGACAGCATCATCCCTACGGTCAAATTTGGTGGTGGTAGTATCATGATCTGGGGGTGCATGTCCGCCAGTGGCTTAGGCGAAATAACTTTGTGCGAGGGACGCATTATTCTGCTCGTTATATTACCATGCTTAATGAAGTTTTGGAGCCATCAATATTAAAATTATTTGATAAAGACGATCCAAAATAGGTTTTTCAACAAAATAATGCCCCCTGTCACAAAGCCAAAGCAACAAATGAATGGTTTGCTAAAAACAATGTGCTACTTTTTGCATGGCCCCCCAGTCACCAGATTTATCGCAAATTGAAAATTTATGGTCGATTCTGACAAACAAGGTGTCTCTTTACAAATGCAAATCAAAAGAAGAATTGAAGAAAATTATTATGTACGAATGGTTCAATGTACGTAAAAAACTTGTGGGCAGTATGCGTAAAAGGGTACGTGCGGTAATTAAAGCACGAAGAGGTACCACAAAATATTAATAATTTTGATTAAAGTTGTCGTTAAAAGCTGTATGTATTATTTTATTTACCATTTTTCCTGTAATAATCCTAAAATTCAATAAAACGTAGGGTGCTCCATACATTTGTCCAAGGCTGTATATACAGTATTCAGAATGCAGAGATATAGTCCGTTCAAACTTTAGAATGAAGTACTGGGCAAATGGAGCAAATTATTTACTTATGTATTTTATTTATTATATACTTTACAGCCAGGGCCGTATTTACATACATCGAGGTCCGAGGTGCAAACGGTTTCTGGGTTCATCTCCCTTAATTAACAAAGCAGTTTCAAAAAATGTTGGAGAAGAAAAGGCATTTAATTTGGTAAGTTAATAAATTGTAATGTAATAAAAGTAAACAATAATTGAGGCACTTTGTTTATAGGTAGTACTCATAGCCCTCCAAACCCATAGCTCCTTAAATATTAATCTTATGAAAACAGCCTTGAACAGAAAAGAAACGTTTCTTCATTACAAGTTCAATATACAATAAGTGAAATCCTTCAAGTTTGTAGCTAGCGCTCCTCAAAGCTCCGCAAATATATCTTATTAAAAATTACATTGAACAGAGAAGAATCGTTTCTGCATTCTTACAAACTTTTCTTATATTCATTTTTGCTGTTGTAAGTATATGATAAATGGGATATTTCAACTTTATAAGTAACACTCCAATTAGCCCCCTAAATAATATTCTTATTTAAAACAGAAAAGAATTATTTTCTCATTCTAAACATATTTTCTCATTTGAATTTTTGATGTAAAATAAATAATATGATTTTAGTCTTAGGATGTCCCCCCATAACTCCCCAAATAATTATCAGATCTAAAAAGTGTATAGAACGAAAAAAAATTTTTTTTATTATAAACAATTTTTATCATATATAGTTTTCTGGTAAGTTAATAATAAGGGTCAAACCTCGAAACACCCCTTTAGGATAAAAATTTTGAGATGCCGTATTGCTATCCAATCCTGGTTTTACTCTACCATCATATCAAAATACATGAATATATACCCAGTCGTTTTTGCGTGAATTTCAGGCAGACAGACAAACAGCCAGACAGACAGAAATTAAGTTTTTTGTGGATATTGTCTTACAATCATCTGAAGGGTATGTACCAAATATGAGGCTAAAAAAAATCAAGAAAAATCAGATATAGCCTCCAATTATCACAGGTCTACAAGGTTTTACTAACATGTATGAAAACAATGATTTTTAGTTAACTCCAATACCCTGATTCTAAATCTGAACTCAAAAATTTTTTCAGGTCACATTTTTTATTTATTCATTAAACAAATTTAAACGTAATTATTTGAATTTTGGCGTGACGGCCAACAAAGGGCCATAGTTGGAAAAGGTAAGGTAGGGGAGTATTTTGTTATTGTTTTCGTTTTACTTGTGCCCTTGTAGTATTTCAATTGAAGTTTGGACATAACATAAGTGCGAAAAGTAGTTTATAATAGTTTAGTATTATATAATTACAATGAAGGGACACCATCGTAGCTGTATTAATTTGCCCGCCAATTTTTGTTATGTGTGTGGTCAATTTACAACAAAAATACAACGCAGAATCATAACAAATGTAGTAAAAAAATGCTGTTTATTGTGCTATATAAATTTAGTTTATACCCTTTTCACACTAGATCTTTAAGACGAGTGAACTTAAAGTTCACCGATGTTTAAGATCGGTATGCTTTCACACTTGATGTTAAAATCTCTGGTACTGTCATCAGCTACAGTAATTTTGTCCTTAAGTTACCGTCATGAAATTACCAGTTTTGAACTGTCTGCGCAGACGCACATTTTGAATTATTATAAACAAATAAGGATATTTCATTTTATTCTACAATAAAGACACTACAATAAAGAATATATTACACCTGTATTAACATGTAAGTCGATACATTTTATCTCTATTATTGTAGCTCTGTATTTTATTAAACACATTATTAAAATAAATAATTTTATTATAACAATAAGTATAAACTTCTTATAACGTCGATATAATACAGTATTCTTGTTTATGATAATATAAAATGTTGACAGCACAAATTCAAGAAGTATTTTTTTATAATAGAAATTAAGTTGACAATGCGGACGAAGTTTAAGACGCAGATATCTGTCTTAAACATCGCTTGTATTTAGACGAGGCCATACGATTTCACATTAGCGTTTAAAGATACATTCACTTTAACATCCGATCTTAAAGATCTAGTGTGAAAAGGGTATTAGTGGTTGAAGGGAAAGAAAAATACTATGCCGTTTAGCGTACCAATAATATGGTGTGAACCTACAAATCACTCTACAGACTTTTACTTTTGTATGACAAAATTTTCTGGATTCTCAAGAAAAAAACAATTTGCTGCTTAGTGTTATTAATACAGATTATAGATTTAAAATATATTATTTAATTATTCAATACTTATTTATTAACTGGATTCGTTATACTAGCGAAATAATATTTTAAATTATATTAAATAAGATTGTGTTTTGAACAAATATTTTATGTCCAACACGGGGGGATCCAAACTATCGTCTCATGCGCCAATGGTAAATACGGCCCTGTTTACTTTATATACAAATATACATAATGATGTAATTAAAATACAAGAATCCCTCGATTGCGTTAATGTACTTCAATCAACGATTATGAATCAGTGAATAGAAGACAGCAATTTTGTTTTGAAACCAATGATCCCAAACAAATGTAATAATTTTTTAATCCTAGTTTGTTTAACATTAACGTCAAATACTAATTTGTTACTATTTCTTATTATTAAGGTGACCAACTTTTGTATAATGAAAAGGAGAACATAAGGAAATATCGTAAAAACAAAGATTTATGATAAATGTAAAATAAAAACTTTGTTGAAAAAAAATTATAATGATTAATTATTATTTAAACGAGTACTTATCAATCGAATGAATATTTTTTTATCAAAGTATCATCTTCTAACAATATATTGGTAATATTTGAACAAGAAATATCCTTCATATTGAATTTTAGGGCAAGTGCTGCAGCTAGAGTATCAACATTCTATCTAGATTTCTCACTTGTCCCAAAATCATTAGCAATTGAAAAAACTCTTTCAACTGTTGCATTAGTTCCAGGGCAGCACAAGGTAAATTGAACAAGAATAAATAAATTTTCGCATGGAATATGTTATTTTTAAAATGGCTGAATATTTGTACCCATCTTTTATCAATTTCAACGTGTTGATTTTCCCATTGTATTAGTTATTCAGAATTTAAATATACATTCAGTGTTCTAATTTCTTCAAAGAGATAATTGTCGTCTATTTTAATATCTGGCATTTCTTTAGATAAAAACTCAACACAAGATTCAATATCTGTCCAATTAATTTGCGATGAAGTAAAAAAACACCATTGAAAACAATTATTTACCAAGGTGTTTGTTTCAGACCATTCTTCGATATATTGAAAACATGTTTGGTAAAATTTCTGCACTTCTTTGATAAACTTTTCTGTTATTCCTGGATTTGACTCCTCCAAAACAAAGCCACGCTTGTGTGCGACGCGCTCTCGCAAGATCTCCCGTTTGGAGCGTATGCGTCTCATAATCGCTTCTCGCCGCATTCTACCGAACCTTGACGAATGTCAAATGCAAATACGTCACATCAATTGCAACGGATCGGCTCGGCATCGATCGAATACGAAAATTTACGAAAAGGAGGACAAATATCGAAAAGGAGGACATATAGGACACTTTTCAAGGAAGGGCAGACCTTACAAAAGGAGGACTGTCCTCCCCAGTAGAGGACGGTTGGTCACTTATTATTATACAAGAAAAGCGGCTTGCCATCTTTTTCAATTTCATGGGTGAATTTAAAGGTGTCAAATATGAAATTAATTTCATTCAAAAAGTCATTAATATTTTATTACTTAAGTGTCAAAATTAGCTAAAATAATATACAAAAATGTTTTAGGTTATTGTATAAAAGGTAAAAAGAAAAATTTTAAAACTGATTAATATATATTTTTTTTAATTTCGGAATTTTCGAAATGTGGAAATTTAACTAAATGTAGGTACATATATAAAAAGATAGCGCATGTCCGTTCAAAAATTCACCGCACGCCACTGTTTAACATTAATCCGACGACGGTCTGCAGTCGACTGCACTACACGACAAATAGATTATATCAGTGATTTGACAATCCCAGAACAAGATGAATTAATAGAGTCTCGTGTGATGGTCTTTTAAATATTGTTTTAAACAAACAAATTTACCTGATTTTTTTGTTTTAATTATATATATATTAATTATTAATTAATATCAGTCTAGTAGAAACACAATCCAAAATGTAGGGTCCACCAAAATATTCAATTTTTTAAAGGAGTCCTCCAGCTTGCAAAGTTTCGAAACTAATGATAATAGCTCAGAATATATGTCTTTGTGATATATGTACCTCAGCCAGGATTACAGTACGTTTTGTACTAATATTTACTTTTAATTATATCAGGTCGTCAAGGATAAAATTTGTAGTTAATAATATTGCCAACTCTAACAGCTTATTATTTGATATTGGCTTACTATTTTACCGATTTTTTTTTTTTGTTGGAAAGTTACCCATCTCGCCTGTTTAAAGAAATTATTGTCTGCTCTAAAACAGGCATGTGCAACCTACGACCCGCGGGACGGATCCGGCCCGTTGCCTCATTTTGTCCGGCCCGCGATATCTATCCAAAATTCCATTGAATCTGGCCCGCGAGTATATCTTTTTTTCAACGTCTATCGCGTTTTCAGAGATCACTAACCGCATGTGATGGTTGATGTTGATATGGAATAAGCGCCACTTTCTCTGCAAATGGAACTACTTGAGCTACAGGAGAACTCATAATTGTAGTAAAAAATGAAGGACATTTGACTAATTGAGCTTTATAAGAAATATTTGACAAGTAGTTGACAAATTCCCGAAACGCACAGTTTTTGCTCAGAAGCGAATTACGGTCTTTGGAAGCACTTACAAATTTGAGCAGTTATTTTCTCGGTTGAAGTTCGTTAAATCAAAAACAAGGACGCGAAGAACGGATTCGCACCTAGAAAACACGTTGCGTGTTGCTACATCAGTTGTTTCGTCGAACATTGACAAACTTGTGAGCAAAATGAAGTCCCAACCGTCCCATTAAAATTAAATAAACATTTTGTTCTTATTTAACAATTTTTATGCATTGTAAAAGTTTTTTTATTTTTTTCTTGTGTTAAAAATTTAGAAAGTTTTATTTTTTTATAATAAGGACAATTTCAGTGAAGTCATTTCATAAAACTGTAATAATTCTAAAAAAAGATCCTTAAAAAGTTCTGGCCCGCGAATGTATTTCAGATCGCTATTCGGCCCTCAGTCTTTGAGAGGTTGCACATGCCCGCTCTAAAAAATATCAAAAACTTTTTTTTTTAATTAATTTTGTTGAAAATTGAACGGTCGGAAATTCGCACCACTATGAAGTATGAGTTCTTCGTGGAACTACGCCATCGCAGACCGCGCGAAACATTAATAGTGAATAAAATAATTCCTTATATTTATCAACCAACTTTGCCCATTTCTCTACAAATTTCATCCTTGACGACCTAATACTTTAACAACGGGGCCTCCAAATTGAGGGAAGGCCCCAGCAAGTGCCCAGTTTATCTCTGCCCTAAGCCGGTGCTGACTATACACAGCAAAAATAGCAAGTATATTTGTAAATTAATATCAGGGATGGGGAAGCAGGAGTCAGAGTCGAGAGTCGGGAGTCGAGAAGTCAGGAGTCGGCAAAAGCTATCAACTCCCGACTCTTTTATTCAATTTTTATAAAGAATGAGCACAATGCGGAAACAAAAACAAAATAAAGATATTATGTACCAGAATTTTTTCAAGTACAGAGACGGGAACGACATTTTGTTTCTTGTTCAAGAACGAAAATAAAATTAAAAATATCGATATAAATATCAATACCGGTTTTAACCGCTTTCCTTTCCAAATTTTCCAGTTTAAAATGTGATTAATACTATAGTCGGATTACTGATAAGTGACTGTTCGTTGCTATAAGTATCGACATTCAATACTATATGCTTTCTCTGTCTATATCATTATAATTATTTGCATACCCATAGTAACGTATAGTGACGCAAGTTGACAACTAACCTTCAAAATTATTTGAATAAAAAACAAAGTATTAAAAAGAAATAGCATAATTCGTAGATGTCTTTACTAATTAGAGCGCGAAAATAAATTTACAGCAGTACTCAAACAAACAAAATTATTAATATTAAGGTAATAATTATAAATAAGGAAAAATTTATACTCATACGTAAATTTTGGATTATAATTTGTTGTTTATTCCAGCAGATTTAAAATTAAAGTTTGTGAATTTAATAATTGGCCGCAAGCCATATTTTAATTAATATTTATTACCAGACATTGACAGTTAGAACAAAAAACAAAAAACATTTTTAAAATCGCTGAAAAATGGTAACTAGATTATTATATGAATGCACTACTTGAAACGTACATGTAACAGTCACCTATCAGCAATCCGACTATACTTATATTAACAGGTTAATACGATGAAGCAGTAAAGATTTTTGATTTTACTCATATCCATTTTATCTTTTTCTGTATACTCTGATTATTATTTTTTTCAGCGGAACTAAACTGAATTTTTGTTCTCTCAAGTTGTAACGAGCTCGTGATTATTGCATGTATCAAATTGGCAGCCAAAATCTAAATCTCAAAAGGAAAACCTGACATATTACGAAAAATAAAGTATATACAATACAATGTAATTTAATCCAATAATATAATATATTATTATTAAAATTTAATACAATAAAAATATTTAAAAAAATAATCCCGGGTAAAAAAGTTCTCTCGGCTTCAGTATTTACGACGTGCAATTTACAAAAATAATTTCGGAATTGATTAAAATATAATTTAAAGAATCTTAACTATATTCTGAATAAATTTGGGACAAAATGTAAAATCTTACAAAATTATACGTTTAAATGAGGCTTTTGATTATTTTGTTTAGCAAAAGTCAACTTCAATCATTAAAAAGTGAGCTTGTGAACTCGAATTCCATTTAGTTCCGACAAAATTTTTGGAATAGCCTTAAGCGTCTTTTACAGATTAACAGTTCCCAATCTTGTACAGTGTTGCCTAGTTGTTATTAAATAGTTCGGCTTTCATTACATGTATGTTTATTGTTATTAAATTATACTTTATATCAAACAATTATATATTTTTATATCATACCCGCTGAACACATATGTATTGAGTGATACTGCCCGGGAAGGGGCACATTCATTTAAAAAAACGTAGCAACGTTCCATCACGTCATATTATAACTAGAGCCCTGCGCGGATACGTTTTGCTGTAGCCGCATCCGACCCGCATCCGCATATCCAGGATCCGCAGCAGATCCCCATCCGCAGCTTTTGTAAATAAAAAATCCATATCCACCCGCATCCGATAAAATATCCGCATGATCCGGATAACAGGATTTGCTGTCAGTTTGGAAATAACTAAGATCTTTCGCCTTATTTTGGATATCGCTACTCTAAAACACTACTGAAATTTTATCACATTACATATTACTGGGTCCAGAAAAATATTTTCTATCTAATGTCGTACTGAGATTATAAATTATTGTAAATACTAGCAAAAATTAAAAAAAAATTAGTAGTTGGTACATATATCATCTTACATCTATTTATTTCATTATTCAATATTACATTTGCATTAACAGTAACTGTTTAACAAAAAAATACGTTGATTCGTTAATTTTGACACACTACTATTATTTTGTCCACAACTATATATCTTCAATGGCATACTCGGTACACGATTTATTAACGAACCAGAATTGAAAGAATTTATAGAAACATAAAAAATTGTTACCGGGTAATCTATATTCTCATATCTTATACCATGAGTTCAAAAAGAAATTACATAAGGGTTGGCTCTGGAAAAATAAAAGAATGCTACTGCAAGCTTTATAATTAATTAACTGTCATCACTGTTGTTGATTTCATAAGTTATTTATTGTTTTGTAAAACTTGCGGTAGATATTATTTTATGTTTTCATAGCCAACCCTTATGTAATTTCTTTTTGAACTCATGGTATAATAATCCCCTATGTGTGTTGTTTTTTATGTACTTATCGTGTATATTTGGAACTATTCGTACTTCGTACTACGAGTACTTTGATAAGAGAAGCGTAAGGTGCGAGCGGTAGCCATTGACTTATGCTGTTATTTATTAAACTAGCTGGAGTACACGTACTTGTGTACATTTTTACTGTAACGTTAATGATAAGTGAGATATTTCAGTTTTAAGTAGTACATAAAACAATCGTTTCTTTAGTCTAAATAACTCTTGTAAATAATAAGTGAGATACATCGTTTATAGTTAGGTTTCCCCATAGCTCCTCGAATATATATCTTATTAAAAACTGCATTGAAGAGAAGAAAAACAAAATGTTTCCACATACACATTTTTGATGTAAAGGAAATAATAAGTGAGATAATTCAAGATTTTAGATGGTGTCCCCACGTAACTCCCCAAATCTGCATTCGATCGAAAAAGTATATAGAACATAAAACATTTGTTTCCTTATTATAAACAATATTTGTCATATACAATTTTGCTGTTAAATGAATAATAAGGGACATACCTATTTTAATAACACAGCCTAAAATCTGACCAGATGATTTAGCTACAGATAGAAATAAATCGCATGAAAAACGGATCAGTGTTCTCAAGTAAAGTGTTATGTGTTAATGTGTTTAAAATATAAACCGAAAATATGGATTTTGTACGACCCACTCGCACAAATATTATTATATCTTTGGAACTACTGAACCGATTTTAATAAAACATAGCAGCCCATAAAAAATTGTATCGGCAGTTCTCGACTGAAAAGCGTACATACGGACGGACTGACAGACAGACACAGAAACGTTGACTTTTATGTATATATATATATATATATATATTTATCAGTGGCGGCGCTAGCTAAATCTGGGGGGGGGGCAGGAAATTTTTGAGGAAAATTTGGGTGGGGCCAGGAAATATTTGAAATTATTTTTTTATCGTTTACCCATGAAAATAAAAGTGATGAACTAAAAAAAAAAGGTCCTCACTTCTAAAATACATTTTTCTCCAAAAACTTCTGGGGGGGTCAACTGGGGGCCAGAGCAATTTTTGAGGGGGCCCGGGCCCCTCGCTAGCGCCGCCACTGATATTTATATAGACAATTATATTATAGTTACGATGACTATGGTGATATTTATTATGTGAACTTTGATGAACGTTAATAGGTGAGTAGTTTTAGTAAATATATTAATCTGAGCAGAAATACAAAATTGTAAAAATAAATATGAAAAATCAAAACAAATAATTTACGGGTTTTTATGTATGTTATAGAATTAATTTGACATTTTAGTCTCGTGTCAAAACAGTAGAGAGCATAACATATAAATAAAAGTTTAAATTATCATTTCATAAATTAAGGAATACAATTTACTACTTGGCCCAAGATCACAACAAGTGGAGAATCACGTCGCTGTTGAGGAGTACCTGTAACTCATTTGCAATTGGGCGCAGGGTCGTAGCCAGAATATTGTTTTTTTTTATGATGTTTATTGGAGATCTACTTTTTAAATTTTATAAAATAAAAGTACAAGTATAATAATTTACTATTGAAATAATAATAATAATGATAATAATAAAACAACAACGTGAGTTAAATTAAAAATAATGATAATAATAATAATAATAATAATAATAATAATAATAAATAATAATAAATTCGCAGGGGAAGTTCTAAATGGCCATAACACCTGGCTGTTTGCTAAGCTTTCGGGCCTGATGATCCCGCGAACCCTGAATCACGCAAGGAAAGTTCGCAATGGTCGCAACATCTGACCATATCGAACTTTTGGGCCTGATGATCCCACGTATCCTGAATAATAATAATAATAATCGGGGTACGGCGGTCTTTTGACCGAAAAGGCTTAGCGCCCTTTCCCCCCGGATCGCTACCACACTGTTACCACGGCAGGAACCAATTGGGGGTAACGTCGACCCTATCATCTGGTCGATGAATCCTGCCACCGTTTCATGGGGCCAACCTTCCCATGAAACGTATAAATGCTTCAAGAAGATATAAGAAACCATAGAGTTTCCCACAACGGGTCCTTCTCGGATGGGGACCCACAAACAGTTGGGCGAAGCTACAATCCCGCTAGCCGGGCCCGCCACAAGTGGACACCCGAGGAGCAGGAAGACCTGCTTCAGGTTTACGAGGCAGCGTCACCCCATCGCAGGTGCTACATGGTCAGAGTCCACTCACAATGGTGTGAAAATCATCCTGAGCTGGACTTCATGACGCAACAAAATCTGCGCGACCAAGTAGCACGCCTGCGACGCAGGATGAGGCGATCGAGACGAAGAGAGTCGAGAAGGTTGTCCCAAATACCGGTACAGCCATCGACACCTGCAAGTCCACCAACGGGAGGTGGGCAGATAGCCACTGGGTCTTCCCCAGTTTATGCAGGAATAACATCCTCTTCACCGGAAAAAAATCTCCGCGAGGATTTTCTAGCCCTTCTCTCGCCTCATTCTGAACGTACCCGACTCGGACACAATAAGTTCAAAGTTCGTGCTGATGACCTCACGCGACTTCATGAACTTATTGACAAGCAAATTTTCCCTCAGAGTAGTCTCTGGGATATCGACTGTGCTGTATACGCTGCAGCAGCTGTGCTGACGCCAAAGCGGGCTAAGGCTTTTAACGGCAAACTGCGTATACAGCAATTAGAGAAGAAAATGACGCGTTCACGTCAGGAAGCTTCTCATATTCAGTGTGGTATTGATGCTTTACGAAGTATTAAGCCGCTAAGTGCGAATACTAAGCGCATATTATATCAATTGCGCATAAAGCATCACACACTGAATTTGTCCACTCTCTCTCTGCTAAAGCTGAAAGCGGTGGACAAATTGAGAGCACTAGCCCTGGCAAGAAAGAAACTGGTCAACCGGGTTAGGACCATGGAGGAAAATACTATGTTCCTCACGAGCCCGTCACGCCTTTTCATGGCCAAACCTGAGATTTCTGAACCGTCATTATCAGTCGACAGGACAGAGACTTTCTGGAGGGAACTTTATGGACACGAGGCGATCGTGCAGGACACACCAGTTTTGGAGAGATTTGAGGAATTCTGTTCACAACACCTGACAGATCCTCAGGCATGCCCCCCTGTTACCACGGAAGAAGTTACACGTGCTATTTCGAAAGCGCGCAATTTCGCTGCACCAGGAGTTGATGGTATTATTGCTTTCTGGTGGAAGTCATTCACAAGCGTGCACGGCCATCTTGCAAGAAATTTTACTTCTTTTATCCGTGGAGAAATACCAATACCATCTTGGTTACCAGAGGGGCGTACAGTATTAATCCCCAAAAAAGGTGATTTAACCAACCCGAAGAACTACAGACCTATTACTTGTCTCAATACGCTGTATAAGATCTTCACCAGTGTATTAAACGAGCGGGTACTGAGCTCCATTGCCTCAAGCAGGTTGCAAAGAAAACCTTATTATCGACCGGTCAGTCTGTCATGACGCGTCGTATTTCAAACGCAACCTGTCAATGGCTTGGGTGGACTACGCAAAAGCTTATGACACTACGTCACACGCTCTTATTTTAACATTATTGCGCATGTTACGAGTCCACCCGGAGATAGAGAGATGCATTGGGCAACTTATGTCCCTCTGGAAGACACAATTTGTTGTCCCAAGCGGATCAACTGCAGTGTCGACAGAGTGGATATATTTCAAGCGTGGGGTTTTCCAGGGAGATTCCCTAAGCCCGCTACTATTTTGCATCTCACTTCTTCCTCTATCGATCGAGCTTAGGCGCGGCAGTGGCTACATGGCGGGTCCCCCGTCGAAGCGTAAGCACAAAATTACCCATCTCTTTTACATGGATGATTTGAAGCTCTACGCCTCGAACGAGAGGAATCTGCAGACCGCCTTAGATACTGTTGCTGAGTACACTGCCGCGATAGGTATGCAATTCGGGTTGGAAAAATGCGCTGTTTTTCATATCTACAGAGGAAAAGGTTTAGACAACGGTGAAGACGTTCAATTGGTTGATGGGAGCATTATAAAACATCTCGATGCCGAAGGGTCTTACACATTTTTAGGCATCAGTGAGAGAGGTGTCCAAGATGTCACTCTTATTAAGCAGGCCCTTCGCAGCAAGTATATGGCACGACTTAGGCAGATATGGAGATCATGTCTGTCTGGCAAGAACAAGATCGCTGCCACAAACATGCTTGCTGTCCCATTAATTTCATACACTTTTGGTGTAATGAAATGGAATGTTGATGATCTTAAGGATCTCGACAGAAGAACCAGAAAGATCATGAACATCAACCGAAGTCTTCACCCGAAATCTTCTGTGCAGCGCATTTACCTCCCTCGTCAAAATGGGGGTCGGGGATTACTAAATCTGGAGTGCTTGCACGATCGACTCGTCCTGGTTACAGCTAACAGTATCCTCAGAAGTCAGGACCCACTATTAAAATTCGTTAGTGAGCACGAATTTAGTGGCAAAGGGCCGTTTCTTTACCAGGCAGCGCGAAGAGCAGCAACGAGATTTAACCTGGCAGACTTGAGTCCCGTCAGGGAAAACGCTGGAGTACAACTCTCTCGGGAGGAGTACAACAGAGTTACCGGTTCGGTGAAACGAGGCGAGACAGACATGTTGACAAAAAAACACATGAGTAAAAGTATGCACTCTGTGTTCTTCAAACATATTAAAAGTCTAGAGTTGTCCACCGAACTCACGTTCTCGTTTCTTAAGTCTGCTGATTTGAGATCGGAAACAGAAGGTTTTGTGTTTGCGTGTCAGGATGGTGTTATAAATACTTTGGCATACAGGGCCCGCATATTCCAAATAGCGGAGTCCACACTCTGTAGGTTGTGCCACCACCATTCTGAAACGATAATGCACATTCTGTCTGCTTGTCCATCTCTTGCAGCGTCGAGCTACGTGTCTCGACATAATGCTGCTCTCCGCGTGCTCTACTATCATCTTAGACATGCCTATGGTATTGACCAAATACCGGTTATACCGTACGTCCCTTCTGACATAGAATCGGTGGTGGAAAATTCCAAGTGCCGAATTTATTGGAATTACTCCTTCCCCACCTCGAGGTTACTGACAGCCACTAAGCCGGACATAACCCTCCTGGATATCGAGACCAAACAGATGTTTGTGATCGAATTCTCAAGTCCAGCTGAGAAGAATATCTCTCTCAAGGAGGAGGAAAAGAGGTCCAAGTATATGGACCTCTTGTCCGAGCTTAGAAAGCTGTATCCCGGGTATAAAGTTAAGCTTGTAGTCCTGATAGTTGGTGTTTTGGGTGGCATGAAAGCCTCCTATCGAAGGGAAATCGAGTCCATTCCCGCCTGTAGATCTTCTGCCAACTCTTTGATCTGCAGGATGCAGAAAGCAGTGCTGCGCGGGTCGCTCCGCATTGTGCGGGCACTGGATCTGGCGTAATTTCCGCGGCTGCATATCGCCAGGGTTTGGGATGCAGTCGTGTGTATTTAGCTCCACTAGTCTCTAGTATGACGCGGCTCAAAAGGTTGCTGAAGTTTGAGATTAGTGGACGCTTGTCAAGACCTGACAAACCCCATAATAATAATAAATTAAGGGTTTGGGACGCAGTCGTGTGTAGTTAGCTCCACTAATCTCTAGTATGCAGCGGCTCAAAAGGTTGCTGGAGTCTGCGATTAGTGGACGCTTGTCAAGACCTGACAAACACCAAATAAATTAAAAAGTAACGTCAATATAAAAAGCGAGTACACACATTTTACTGCTGAAAATTATTTAGTTACGTAAACATTTTTATTTAAAGTTCTTCTTCTTCGCAATTTGTTGGTGTCAGCTTAAAGCCAATCCGCGAATTTATTATTTTAAATTATTAAACATATTATGAATTTACCAACTTTTTAAAATGTTATTAAATAATAGAAGGTTTGTCTTATCCTGAAAGGCAGGTGATAAAACGATATTTGGCTACTGAATATATAATGAATGTCGTATTCCACATTTTTTAAAACTATTGTTCACAACGGTTTTAAATATTATAAATTATTTGTTATTTAATTCGATTAGTTAGTTTTGCAGTGCAAAGAATAAAAATTTTGTTTTTTTTTTTACTTTTAAATGATTTTTATTTCCGTAATTACATAACTGTTACTAAAATCTTATTTTCTTAAATTAAAAAAACTGGAACCGAACCCTACAACCAGGGTTCCAAAATTTTATTTCTTTTTTGTAGAGCCCTACCTCTAACCGAACCCTATTAAAACATTAATGCTCGAACCGAACCTATGGTCTATTTCAAAGTACAAAAATGTGTGTAAGAAGATAGGAGCTGTTTGTCCTTGCTTCGGATTGGTTTAGATCGTCATCCCTATTACACTGTAAAAATATTGTTTTTAGTCCAAGTTGACAGATGTTCAGTGTCGTACATTGGAAATATATATTATTTAATTTTTCTCATATATTTTGTTATTATTTACATATTTAGACTTTTATTTATATTCTTGGCGTAGATTTTATGGAGAAAATTCTCCATGTAATTTGATTTTACGCAGTTATATATTTTTTAGGTTATCTGACATATAAATATTTTTTGACAGTTGATAATTAACAGATCAAGAAAGATGACTAATGTGAGGCCAAAAGACAGCCCAGCTGATTGTGCCCAAAGAAGAAGTTATTAATATAATTTTTAGACCTTCATATATATATTAAATTTTTATTTACAATAATTATTTAAATAAGAAACTTTAGCTCTGACGATATATTGTTTGTTTTATTGCTTTGTTTAAACTCTTATAGCCAAATCTCTCTTTTTATATATAGTACATAATTTTTAAAATTAATATTTTTTTAACTTTATCAAATTTCCCATTAAACTGAATTTATGTCGTATAAATAACGTAAGTGTATTATCTGCCTTGTTTATTTCAATATCTTATTAACCTTTTATATATTTTTAAAAAAATCACTTGCTAACCCACTTGCTACGCCCATGCCCTAGTTGTAACTTATTTTAAATTTCCCGCTATACTGTATTTGATCAGTGTAAATCGTACTCGGTTCGCAGCGCTATCTACTTTTTTCTACTTTGAAATAGACCATAGTACAGAATCCTTCAAAATTTATCGCGGGTTTCGTGCTTTATGTACAAAGCCGGTTTTTCCAATAGGCGAGTCTAGGCGACAGCATAGGACCACCCGGAATGCGGGCGCTGGAAGGCCAATAAATAGGGGATAGGCATGATTTTTTTTTTATTTTTTATTATATTCCTCTTGTTGCATATAAACATAAAAAACAGTTTTTATTTTATTTTTTTGTAATTTGAAGGCTTGAAAAAATCATAAATGTATGTAGCGCGCGAAAACGACGTGTGACGTCATACCCCTTCTAACTGACGTATGACACTACTAGCTTACCGGCGTACATAGTCTGTTGTGAACTTATTTGTTTGTATAACTTTCATAGGTTATGTAAAGTTAGAGTGATTTTAGTTAAAATAAAGTTTAATTCTATAAAAACAATTTATACATGTTTACCGAATTAAATTTTATATTAAAATAGATAACTTATATTGCAGTATTTCAATTATGCCTCTAACGTTTTGTAACTTCATGTAAACAATGTAGTAAAATTCTGACATCTAAATTACATAAATATTTACATTTTACAGAGTTGCAGCGTTTGTTTACATAAAGTTATAGAATATAAAATAAAAATTACTTTGACACCACGTATTTCCTCAGCACTGTAGCATTCATTATTTTTCATATATTCCATGAGCATAAATGCATCAATGTTGGATAAATTATCACTCTGAGCCCTAACAAAATCTTTATCTGCCATTTTAACAATAAATGCGTGAAAAATTGCTTAAAAACAAATACAAAACTCTCGAACAATACAATACACACACGTGTAAAGATTATGTTGTAGCTGTATCTGTGATGTGAAACCCCTATCGTTTGACGTCATACTCAGTCGTTTTACTCGGCAACCTTCGCTCCGTGGTCGGCTTATTTCAAATTTACAATATTTTAATTCAAAAATTTGGCTATAATATTAATTAAAATGTAATTTTTGTTTTGTTAGGTGACATAATTAACAGTAACATATCAAAATAATGTAGTTTTAAGGAAATACAAATTTTATGCGTATCCCCTATTATGAATTTTATTTTTATGCGTGTGTAACATGTAAAAATTCTGTTTTAATATTTTTCTTTAACCTCGACTAAATTATATTAATCTGAGCATAAATACAAAATTGTAAAAATAAATATGAAAAATCAAAACAAATAAGAACAAAGAATTTATGTGTAGGGGCGAAAATACCCAAGCGCCGGCCCTGTTTAGATATTAAAGTTTTTAACATTACATGCTATTAAATTGTGTAGAAATTATACTTTTCAACTATATTTATTGCACAATAGCATACTATGATATATTTAAAAATCCCGAAACATCATTATATTAATAGCATAAATAATTAACGCAGTGTATTTAGCAATATTGCAAAATTAATACATTTGAAATAGTACATCTACTATAATTGTTACGGTTATTAAATATATTTGTGTCTTATAAAAATTGAATAAGATACATATATGTAAAATTAAGCAACCTGAGACTAATTTAAAATTAGGATAAAATATCGACGCCCTACTTTTAAAGTATTTTTGAAATCAATTATTTAGATATTTTATTAAATTTGATAAACTTGTAACAAGAGTAACATACTCTAGAATTTGACATTTAGAAATGTTGCTTTCAAATATTAATAGTAACTATCTGTGTTACTTTCTTTCTCTTATAAAATTTTCTATTTAAAATTAGTTTCATACTTATGAAATTCACTGATTTGTAAATAAAAAATAAATAATTAATTTTCAAGATTTGGAAATAGCTTATGTCAATTGTCAAACATTTATAAATCAATTTTAATATTCGAGTTTTACGAAAACAAGTTAAGCAAACTAAAAGAAAGTGATAACTAAGATTTCTGCATAATATAATCGAGAAAGTCGAAACATATTCCACAAAGAATTTTCTTTATTGGTGAATAAGATCCGCTTAGTAGCCTACTTAACTAAAACTGATCGTTTTCGTTAGGCAAAAATTATTTTCGTACGTAACATTAGTTTCACTTTAAATTTAAAAGTTAATGAACTACTATAAACAAGCATTTATCCATTCCAAAAAATATTAGGTATTCAGTAATAAATTAAATTTCGTCTTTATTTACTTTGTATGAATTTCATATCTTTTATTTCAACTATTTTTTAAATCATATTTTTTACATTTGAAGCTATATGCAGTGCGCAGACTCCATACGCAAGCGCGAAAATTTATATTAATATGTGCATGATATATTTATTATTTTTAGAAAACAAACATATTTATCAGAAATACATTCTTCCTGATATTACTTAACTAAATTTGAATAATAATATAGCTGTCAAATCTGTACTAGTAAAATTTTATGTTCGAAAACACAAAAATTAGTCTTGCAGTTGAATTATTTTCTTTTAATGATTTTTAAAAAAGCAAGAGGGTAACAGTTGAATAACTATATATATATCGTAATTGTGTTTTTCTGGATCATTTTTGTCAATTACTATTTTATCAGCATGATCATAGTAAACTTGACGTATAGTGTTTATGTAATCAGTGTCATGCTTTTAATTTTTTTTTATTAAAATACAAACGATAGCGAACCGTTTATTATTATAAATTAAAAATTAAAAATACGAATATGACTGAGAAAATAAAAAATGAATTATTTAAAAAACTAACCTGACAATAAAGATTAAGGTTCCTTAATTGTTGAAATCCAAAATTGCCTCGCACTTTAATAAATGGTTCCCTGATCTGGACATTTTGTCCAGAATGACACAGTTTCTCAAGTACACGAACACAGAGTCTACTCGATCCTATACAAGCCATAGTTAAAACTGTTATGAGAAGTCAGACCCAGTGATCCTACAACCACATGCACTGAAGCACTATTGGCACCTTCACTTCCACCAGATAATCCTATCACATGGTTGCCAATAAAATATTTCAACCATACAAAAATTACACAATATAATGATTACATTTTGTAAATACGATAGTGTCCCACATCTTGACAGATCACTTTGACATTTTAAAATAAGTTGAGAAAGAAAATATAAAAATTTTGACATTTGCTAATTGCAGAAGTAACAATATAAACCTATGAAATTTAAAAACTCAAATTTAATATTCTTAAGTTGGGAACATTGGTAATCAATATCAATGAGTTATATAGAAATATCAGCTGTAGTGTTTTGGAATAGGTTAAAACTCTTATCATGCCTCTTTCCTTAATGCATAGATTTAGTGTAGCCGTACGAAGATTGGAATATAATTTAGCTTCACTTTTTTTTGGAAAATATCCGCCTGGTGAGTTATTTTATATAATACTATTGCAGATTATAGCACACATAACCTAAAAATTGTTGCAGGAGAAATATGTATAGCTTATATTGAAACAGAAACACGTCCAGAACCTAGGAAATTCAACCTGCAAGATATATTTGGAAATGGATTCTTGTGGGCTGTACCTCGTAACCGAAGAACTATTGAAAAGAGACTAAAACGAAAATTTGGTCATCCGGAATATGTGTGGAAACCCTTAAAACCCAAAACTAATTTGCAAGTGTGTAATACCTGTGGCCACGATCATGAAATTGGAGTTCTCTGTGGTAAAGAAATTAATTTTTTTTTTATAAGAATGAAATAATTCTTTGAAAAATCGGTTTAAAATATCTATGGGCTAAATGAAGTTATTGAATGCATTCAAATACTGTATACTCTCTGGTTCATATGATACATGTACGGTGTACCCTCTGATAATTTTACGATTATAGCACTGCCCCCGAAGTTCACATAACAGCTAGTGAATATTATAATAATTTAGAAGACAAAAAGGTTATTAAATGCTGTGGTATCCAACAGAATGTAAATAATCATACATACATTTGTAGTATATAATTGAATATTTATAAATTTTTATTTTAAATCAATAATAAGATTTGCAAATTGCAGCTCTTTATGTATTAAATTGCAAATTATTAATATTTTTTTTTACAATTCGTAATGTTTACTTTTTGTACTAATCATGTTATTCAATGCATGCAGAGCAAAAATTATAAAATGTAGTTTCACAATTACAAATCAAATTTGTGTAAACACCTTAGACTGTGGCTTCTGAGGACTGACTTTTTGTAAATAAGGTTCTTATGATTGTAAGGTTTGACCAACCCTGACTTATAGTCTAGGGCAAGGGTCTCCAAACTACGACCTGCGGAACAAATTCGGCCTGCAAGAAAATATTTTCCGGCCCGTAGACATTTTTGCAAGTTTACTTATATGAAAACAGCAATTTAAAATAATTAGAAACTCGCAGAATAAAACATAACTATAACTAAATAATATCCGATTCTTAAAATTATTATTATGAATAATAATATCACCATTATTATTAAGAATGCCACTTAGTACACGTGTTTCTTATGAAATTTAAATCATTTTGATCTGTATCACCTATTTGTGAGCCGCGGCAGATTCAAGATGGCGGAAAAAATAGCCCGTCAATTACGATAACGGTAAATAATTTCCATGACAGCAAAATAGCTTAATACCTAGACCTTTAACAATTAGGCGCGTCGTACGCTTATAGGTCAAAAATTCTTAAGGCCTAATTTAGGCGTAAAAATTCTTAGTTTTAAGCAATAAAATATAAATAAAATAAAATAAATATGTCGTTCGGCTTACAAGATATCGTCCATTATTCATTTTATGGCACAAAAACGTGATTTCAGAAATGACCCATAAATTTTGTATGAAACAGATCGCTATCTATTAACTGAACGTCGTATTATTATTATAATAAGGGCCGCGTTTACAAACCTCGGATAAGTAGCGGTATAGCTATCTGAGGTATAAGTTTATTCCGATGTTTATTCCAATGTTCGCTTTTACAATGCATTTTTTATTCTCGGATATAACCAGTTCACTTTTGTAAGAACAAACTAAAAGGAAATTTTGTTTTCAATAGTTTGCACCTTTGAAGCTGTATGTCATGTTGGTATTAAAAAATGTCACTTTTTTAAAATGTCGATCAATTTGACATATGTCATAATAAAAAATGATATCTTAATTATAATGATCATAACCTAATCAACCTAAAGTTGGTTTTACAGCGTAAGGAATATTTTGAATTGACATTTAAAGTCAGTAACACACCATAAAAGTAACCAAAATAACCAGATGTATGATCTATTTCAAAGTAGAAAAATGTGTGTAAGAAGATAGGGGCTGTTTGTCCTTGCTTCGGATTGGTTTAGATCGACATCCCTATTACACTGTAAAAATATTATTTTTATTCCAAGTTGACAGATGTTCAGTGTCGTACATTGGAAATATATATTATTTATATTATTTAATTTTTCTCATATATTTTGTTATTATTTACATATTTAGACTTTTATTTATATTCTTGGCGTAGATTTTATGGAGAAAATTCTCCATGTAATTTGTTTTTACGCAGTTATATATTTTTTAGGTTATCTGACATATAAATATTTTTTGACACTTGACAATTAACATATCAAGAGAGAGGACTAATGTGAGGCTAAAAGACAGCCCAGCTGATTGTGCCCAAAGAAGAAGTTATTGATATAATTTTTAGACCTTCATATATACATATATTTTTAATTTTTATTTACAATAATTATTTAAATAAGAAAATTTTGCTCTGAAGATATATTGTTTGTTTTATTGCTTTGTTTAAACTCTTTTAGCCAAATCTCTCTTTTTATATATAGTACATAATTTTTAAAATTAATATTTTTTTAACTTTTTCAAATTTCCCATTAAACTGAATTTATGTCGTATAAATAACGTATTTTAAGTGTATTATTTGCCTTGTTTATTTCAATATCTTATTAACCTTTTATATATTAAAAAAAAAAATACTTGCTAACCCAGTTGCTACGCCCATGCCCTAGTTGTAACTTATTTTAAATTTCCCGCTATACTGTATTTGATCAGTGTAAATCGTACTCGGTTCGCAGCGCTATCTACTTTTTTCTACTTTGAAATAGACCATAGTTTGTTCTTACAAAAGTGAACTGCTTATACAGTCTGTTCCAAACGGTTAAGCGGAACTAGATTTTGCAATCTAGTTACTTTCATCGTTTAAATCGTGCCTTTCGGCCGTTTTGTTTAAGCTTTGTAAATCATACTTACAATAAATATTTTTTGGTTAAGGTTAATATCATTTTAAAATGTCATTTTCTTTATATTTTGATTTTGTGTCATTCTTAATACAAATTTCCCATTTATTTATTTTTTTGTCATTAAAATATAAAAAAAAATATTTAATTTTGACATATGTCATTCGTTTTCATGGTTTCATTGTTGGAATTTTAAATTTTGACATCCCAACTTGAAAAATGAAATAACCCAAGCAAGGTCCCTTCTCGTGACAACCTAAAAGAACTAAATTCCCATTTAGTTCCGCTTAACCGTTTGGAACAGACTGTAGTTATCCATGGTTTTATTGTAAATAAAATAAAGTTGGTATTGTTTGACACATAAACTGACATATTAGAAAGGTCATATTTTAAATTGACATTACTATTAACAACATCTTGGAGCATGTTTGGGGAAATATTGGGAGATGTCGTAATATTCGAATTCTTTTATGGTGCTATATTTGCCGCGTTAGTGTCAGCCTCTTGTGTGCAAATATTCATAATACCGTCCATGTGTATATTTTCATAAGATTACCCTCTACTAGAAGAATTCTATTAGAATCTATACTAAATGCCGTCCCTTTGATGAGCTGCTCGTATGCAGTGGCTCTGATTGTGGTTCATATTTACGTACTGCAATCCCTTGTCACCGCGGAGCTTACGTTTCACTAACATACTGTGGACAAAAAAAAAACGCGAGTAATAAGATTAAGCGTATACATATTATGTCAGGAGGAGATTAACCAGTGAAATACTGGTTAATAACAGGAATATTTCTTCACTGTATAACAGTTCGCATTTTGAAAAATATATAAAGAAATAACCGGTTCAATTGAACCGGCTCCAGCCCAGTACTGCATATATACATATACAAAAACAGGCATTATGTGTACGTAATGCGGAAGGGGTGATAATGACCAATTAGATTCGAAGCGCTCAAAGTGCTAGGACCATATTCCAGCGGTTATCGGATGCTACTGTCAATTGCTACGCTATTAAAAAATAAATCAAATTATAATTTCACATCTGCATGTAATTGAAACTGCTGAATAAATACATGGATAACGAGGGATTACTGTACTATTATTATTTCGTATGGCAATGTCTTGGTTTAAGAGATTTTTAGGTCGCGACTAGCGTCCTCTGACATACCCTAACGATTACTTTTTACATTAGCTGATACCACCGTGCCCTGTAAAGCATGCCCCATATTTCCGAAAATTAATTCAGAGATACAGGCATTCATTGTAAAGAATCTGAGCCTATGATTGCAACAGACATTTTTTTTTTTTTTTAATCTTAGCCCATCCTAGATCGATCTCATGATTCCACACTTTCAAAGCAAGTGAGCTAACCACTACGCTACTGCAACCACAATTATATAACTGTAATAAAAATTCAAATAAAACGTTATGATGTGACATTTATCATGTCAATTTAAGTTTTTTACCATTACTGGGTAACAAATACTTATTCACCAATCGGAGCAAGGGAATAACTAATACTGCCCTTTATCTGAAGTGTCGTTGGCCAGATAAGATATTCTGGTGTTTATTCCGATGTTTATTCTATCCGAGCATTGTAAAAGCGATTTTTTGACTTTATACCGGGAACAACGTTATCTGAGCTTTATCCAACGATTGTAAAAGCGGCCCTAATACGAATATGTTATCAAAATGGCGAAATATTTCCATTGTACCCGATTAAATTTTCCGAATTTCGGTAACAAACTATGCCTGCAAATCTTTGTAAATCAGCATCTTTTATAATAATATTTTCGCTTCTTCGTAGGTTTGTAGGTTGTCGTATACTTGGATACAATAATATGGCCGGAACTTTCTCCTAGAAGTTGCAAAATTTAATATGGCGGCCAAAATATGAAAAGTTACAAATTCGTATTATTTTGTCGATTTTTGTACCGTTTATGACCAATTACAACCAATAAATTACAAAAATGCAAATGTTATATTACAATTCTGTTTTACCCGAATAAAAAAAAAATCTGTTATTCAGTCGGAACGGCTGTAAATTATATCAGTGAAGCAAGAAACGCACTGCATATAGAGATACTGAACGTATCTATTTGTTGAGTCGTTATCAGTTTTGTATGTTTAAAATTGGTAAATTTGGAAAATGGAGTTAGTATAAAAATTTGCTGCATTTTGTGACAACGATAATCGGTTTTTATTAGGGTTTTGTAGGTATGACCAAAAAACCCTTATACCGTCATTTTGTTGTCTGTCTGTCTGTCTTTCTTATTTTAAATAACAACGTAAGTCACTAGTTCCCCCCGCACCGTACGCTTCTCTTATCGTAGTTATTGTATTACATACGAAGAGATCCGAATATACACGATAGGTACACGAAACACAACAGACAGAGAGCGTTATTATATAAGATTTAAAAATTTGTTAATTTGCTCATTTTTAGTGTTTTGTAGATAAGACCAAAAAACCTTTATACCGTCATTTTGTCGTTTGTCTGTCTGTCTCTCTGTCTATCTGTTCGGTAAAAATTGTAGCCAAACGGCTAAACCTAGAGAGTTGACATTTGGCATGCTTAAACAACTCTTTGACCCGCACATAGGAAAAATAAAACATCTAAAAAACATATCCCCCTAAAAATATAAACAAATATGTGCTCATCGAAATATATATATATATAAATAAAACACTATCTTGTATATTCGTCAATTTATTAAAACCGTAATTAAAACATTACAGATACGTTTCGTGCATATAGTTGCACATCTTCAGTCTGCAAAGAGAAGGAAATCAGTGAAATAAGAACGTTGTGCAACATTACGTATCAATGCACACGTGAATACATAATCACAAAAAAGTTTTTACAAATGCACATATATAAAAGATAAAACTAAAACAAAATATGAAGAATAAAAAACATGAAAAAATATATTGAACAAACTAAAGATATTAACAATGAAAACCTGTAGTAAATGCACTAAACCGGTCAAAAGGATAAAAAACTGTAACAATGTATCAATAATTAAAATAGAGAATGGTACCAGTAAAAAAACTAAAACAAATAATTTAAAGATTACAGGTTTTCATTGTTAATATCTTTAGTTTGTTCAATATATTTTTTCATGTTTTTTATTCTTCATATTTTGTTTTAGTTTTATCTTTTATATATGTGCATTTGTAAAAACTTTTTAGTACCCTTTTTAGTACCCTTTGTACGTAGATTAACGATCAAATTTTTGTTTTTGCAAAATAAATTATTTTGAAGAGTTTTTTGCCAAAATTGTGCAAAAAAAAATTGTCCCACACTGTAGCCCAGATGACTTAAAAATCTGAAAAAATTAATAAAGTAATGTACATTGGTGTGAACCGGAATAATACAACAGGAATTTTTGATCAAATTATGTTTTCGGAAAATAACGCATTTTTTGTGTATATTTGTTGACAATGTACAAAAGTTATAGTTATGTAACACGCTAAACTAGAAGGCGTATCCTGGCATAATGGTTATGGTGCTCGCTTTTTACCCAACAAAATAGAGTTCGCTCCCGGCGAGAGGAGACAATTTTTTTTGCTTTTTTTATTTTTAATTTTTTCAAAATTCTAGTTTTAGCAAATGTTGCATTTAATTTTTAAAGCCTAAACTTAATGACCAGTGGAAATTGTTGAAATTATAATTTAATTCTATGGTTCAATGTACACGAAATCAAAGGGGTGGAGCTTATGACTTATGACAACCAATGGAAGTCATAGGCGCAATTTTCAAAATCTTACTGAACCTTGCTATATAAAAAAAATACTACTTATATTTAGAAACCTAAATAATGGTATTAGGCATTCGAATTAAAATAGCAAAACAAATATTTTAACATAAAATTTGTTTCGGCATCCCAAATAATCATCATTCACTTACTAAATACCTGCGAAACTCTTAAATGTGTGAAAATTCACACTTAACATATATATATATATATATATATATATTTTAAATATATGTATGTATATAAAAAAAATGTATATTGTATTACTTATTTTATCTTCTGTTCAAACATTCTGCTTTGTAAACATTACATGGCAGTGGGCAGGGTAAGTTTTCACGTCGACATATACACCGGAAACTATCGCATCCCTTCTTGCAACAGCAAGTTGCAGGCTCGCGACATGCTAAATTTATAGTTAAGTGGTGGCCGACCGGCGTAGCGTAGTGGTAACACATGTGCTCTGCGTTGCGAAGGTCTCGGGTTCGAATCAGGCATGCAAATTTTCTCAAATAAAAATTGTCCTGGTAAGTGGTGAAAATTGAACACCACTTGTGACCGACTGAAGCCAACACCAAATAGATAAATCAAGTATATGATTCTTTTCAAAAATACCAGCGGCTCGTGGGACGAATTCGGCCTGGCGAACTATTTTATGCAGCCCACCGATAAGAATATATAATGTTTACTTTTCTTATGCCGCTTAGCCAACACATTACTGTTGCGCTGTTTTAGGCTTTTTACACATAATGCGTATTTTTGCTGACGTAAATACCTGTAAACCGTCGTAAACAAGAACTTAAGTTCGAAAAATAGGAATTACGGAAGGTTATAAACCCCGCCATTTTTTTTTTTTTTTAATTTGGCTCGGTACGAAAAATAAAAAGATGTTACTAAATTAGCCCGCGACGTAAAAAAGATTGCTGTCTCCTGTTCTAGATTAGTGGTCTCCAAACTTTTTTGATCACCTACCTCTAAACTAAGGGCGTTATTATGCAAATGCAAATGGGGAATGTTCCCCCCAAAGAAAAAAAAACTTTCTATATTTTTAAATCTTAGCATTTTTAAATTTTATTTAAAGAAATTAAAATTCTTATTTCACAAAATTAAATCATGAAACAGCTTGTTTGTTTTTATACTATACGCCATTGGTTCCCAACCTGTGTTCCGCGGAGCCCTAAGTGCTCCGCAGCCGTTCCAGGATATAAAATAAATAAAAATTGAATAAAAACAAAATAATTAGAAATAAAAAACAGAATCAAAATAAAGAAACTAGAAATTACATTCTGAACGAAATTTTCCAAGTTGAATGTATGTCCGAGTGATTTCTGACTCTAGCCGGTTTATAACTCTATGACTAGCTGGAATGTGATCGGCGATATGCATTGTTGTTTGAATAATCTGCGTGTATTTTGATTATTTGCTTCATTTTATAAAAATCTGTTAGAAGACATAGGGTATGCCTAAGGGGCTCCGCTATAGAAATTGATTATGAAAAGGGCTCCGCAAGTCAAAAAGGTTTAGAAACACTGCTATACGCCATTTTATTTCGCCTGATTGTTTATGAACAGTGCTACGGTATGCCACAGCACTCCAACTTTTTGGGCATTCAACTATTTTATTCCAGACACAACACTATTTTAAATCTACATGTAAACTTCCCTTGCGTCGCATCCTGACGATGACTATTATTCTATATTCTTCATAACAATACATTGGGACACTCCAACACGCGAAATTAGCAATATTTTGACACGAAAATTGCTGCATGTTGGCGAAAACACATCGATACTGATACGTGATTAATTGCATAGTATTTACAAATATATTTAGTTAGTACGGTTGCTAGTAATGTGACAGAATAATAACTGAAAATCTAAATATGGATGAAAGTAAAGATATAGTTTTACGTATTTTGGGTAATATAAGTAAAAATAGAAAAATTGAACATGTATACAAAAAAAATTAACATATTTAATCTTAATTTAATTCAGATATTAAATATGTTTGTTTTAGTATAGCAAACTTACAATTGTTACAAAGTGTGGCGTATAATTAAAAAGTTCAGTGCCTCTGTCGGTTTTACTTTTAGCATTACAACCGGTTTCGACCACAAAATTGTATATACAGCTAGATGAAATTTTTGAAACACAGCTTCAAGGACTGGTTGCTTCTACATAGCTTAATAAATATCACAGGGTTGGTCTAAACAATTTTCAATATGAAAACAAAACTGTATAACTTTTAATTGCCCCTCTAGTTCTTAGTCCTAGAGCCGCCACTGCTCTAAACCAAAAAGATAATAGCCCATACCCAAACATATGGATATACTCTATCTATTTGGATGGATCTATTACTTTAGGAAGCGCAACGGTAAACATAGTTCCAAATGAAATCTACAACTAGATATTACATTTTCTTCGCGTACCCTCAGAGATACGCGTACCTTACTTTGGAGACCAGTGTCTAGATTATTAATATTCTAATCGCAAAATGTAAAATCATTTAAACCAATTGAAAGGTCACTTAGATTTAGTTGAAAGATTATGTATGTTTTGAAATTCTTCTATGTTAGTTTCTTTTACCTAGAAGAGTCGTGAGATGTCAACGACTTAAATGTTACATCTCTCTTGATGTTTCGATGGTAGAACAATAGGTTATCTCTTTAATTTAATCTGTCTACTTAGTATAACACCGGCCACGAGAACTTCCAACAAATTTACCAGCATTGTATAGTAATACGAAATGACCACCCTAGCTTATTGATTCCAATAATGGCTGAGAGTATAACCATTATACCTGCTGAGTTTATGATTCTGTTAAAAGTTGTTGACATGACCGTAATAATTATTTAAAATAAACGTGTTTTCTTATATGCTATTTAGAATGAACTGTATATACTCACATGACATCTCTTCACATTTTTAAGGCTTAGGAGTGGCTATATTTGAATTATAAATATAGGCATGTTTCAAAATCCTTTTGTTTTAAAGTTTTTATAGTCTATATTCAATACCTACTTCAAATTTGCACAAACAAAAATCATTCTTTTTTTGAACTTATTAACTTAAAATAATTAAAATATTAATCATTATCACTATTATCATTGTCCATTAAAAATTTAATTTAGAATCAAATTAGGTATTTTATTTTGTAAATTTATGTTTAACCTGAAACTAAATTTTGTTTGATTTTCAATTGTACATGGCAACTGTTATTTTCAGATATAAATACAAAAAAATATTTTGTGCTTTTCTTCAAACAAATTGATTCAAAATTAGGCACAATGAGTTGGGACTAAAATACTGAACAATTAATATTTATAAAGTTTTTGTCTAAAACTCATAGTAGAGATAGAATATGCAATGGAAAATTTAACAGCCACTTTCTTTAACTACCTACCAGTTTCTTTAAAAAAAATGTCAATTAGATTATTTAAGTTCAAAATCAAAAAAATTCTTATTGAGAATTGTCTCTACAATTCGGACGAATTTTTCAAAATTAATTTCAGTTCTTACACCTAATATGTAAGCTGTTTATGTTTTTTTTTTCTACCTTTGTTAATCCATCTTTTCAATTTACGTTTAACGCATTTTCTTGAAATTATCAGTGACAACATATATTTCTTCAGTAGCAGACCTGGTACACGATTTATACACTACTCAAAATTGCATGAATTTTTAAAATCTGTTCAGTAGTTCGAAAGTTACGACAATTTTTACTGCGAAAGTAATCATGGGTCAGTGTGAATCTCTGCCCCGTGCTTACATATCTGTCGACACGGTTATAGATTCACAATGCCATTTCCTACCCAGTCAAATTCCTGAATTTTCCTAACACATCAGGATTACCTCTTCACACTTTTACTTTGAAATTTGGTGCATAAACCCACCAATATTATGTAATGGAATCAGTGGCGTAGCGTGGTTTTCAGCCGCCGGGGGCGGAGGCCAATTTCGCCGCCTCTTTATTTAGGTATTTAAATCTAAAAGCAGGACCGGGGCGAGGGTCTTTGGCGCCCTTATGCAAAATTGAATAGAGTGCCCCCAGACAGGGCTAAATTTCAAGAAAAGACCTTAAAAAAGGTCTTCACTTCTAAATTTCAAGTGAAGACCTAAAAAAAAAGTCGTCACTTCGAAATGTCAAAGAAAGACCTAACAAAAAAAAGCAATTCGTTTTATAAAACTAATATGATAGAGAATTCTGCCGCCCCTAAATAGTTGGCGCCCGGGGCGGACCCCCTCCCTAGCTACGCCACTGAATGGAATACGCTTATAGGTTTACTTACATAGTTAAGAGACTGTGTAACAGAGGCAGCCATTTTGACTGGTTACGGTACGGGCAAAAAGGTGGTAATTCCTAGAATACCGATGATTTTTACAATTTTACCATTTCATTTCCTGCAGGGGGTAGGGTTTGTTTTGCGATGCCTATTAATAAGTCGCAGGGTCAAACTCTTTAGATAGCTGGCATTGATTTACGGAGTCCATGCTTCTCGCATTGGCAATTATATGTATTACGTTTGCGGGTCAGTTGTAGCAACTGCCTTTACCTGATATCGCCTAGTAGTAAAACTAAAACCATTGTTTAGAAAAAAGTTCTCAGTCAATAAAAGCGAACTGTCGCCAAGCGAAGCCGGGCGCGGCAGCTTGTATGTATACCGTGAGTTTGTTTTTTGTTTTTTTTTTTGTTTTTTTTTAATTTATTTTATCACTAGCTGAAAACCCGTGCTTCACTACGGTATATTGATGGTCTCATTGGCATAAAATCCGCAGTTTGTTTTTAAACTTGTGTATGGGTAACCTTTGTAACAAAAAATCTAGTCGATATCTCGTCTGTCCTAAGAGATATTGAGGAACCCGTGAAAAAGCTTTTACTCCTTTTCGCCAGATAGGGGTCGAACTTGAAAAAATCCTTTCTTAGTGGGTTCTTACTTCATACTGAAAAATGTACTCTCCGAATTTTTTATTTTTAACAAAAAAATACTAATTTACCCTTTAGGAGTGAAAGAAAACTGTCAAACTGTGAAAAATATATGCCAAAATGGAATGTTATAACTCAACAACCGCTGGAAATACATAGGGTTCTATAATTCACCCCGAATGTAGATTCACCCCTTTAGGGGTTGATTAAGATAAAATCCTGAAATACATTTTTCGGCATTTGTATGGGTAATCTTTATAAGCAAAAACCAAGTCTATATCTTATTGATCCTAGAAGATATTAAGGCGTCCTTGAAATCACAATTCCCTCTTTTCACCCTTTAGGGGTGATATTTGTTAAAGGTAAAAAACTGTTAAAACCATTTCGAGACATTTTAAAAAGACACAGGAAATACGACGCGATGTATAATCTACCCCGTTTGTAGAATCACCCATTGATTAGGACGTAATCCTGAAATAAGTTTTTCGGCATTTGTATGGATAATTTTTGTAAGCAAACACCAAGTCGATATCTTATTGGTCCTAAAAGAATTCAGGAATTACTGAAATCACATTTCACCCCTTTTCACCCAGAAGGGGTGAAATTAAAAAAAAAAATGTCAAAATTATTTCGAGATATTAAAAAAAAAAAAACACCTATGTGCCAAAAAGTAATGTTGTAACTAAACGAACACAGGAAATGCAACGGGATGTATAATTCATCCCGATTGTAGATCCACCCCTTAAGGGGTTGATTAGGACAAAATCCAAAAATTGGTTTTTCGGTATTTGCATGGGTAGTTTTTGTAAGCAGAAACCAAGTAGATATCTTATTGGTCCTAAAAAATGTTAAACAATCCTTGAAATCACATTTTACCCTTTAGGGGTTAAATTTTAAAAAATTGTTAAAACATTTCGAGATATTTTAAAAATACGCCTATGTGCCAAAAAGAAACCTTATAACTCAACAAACACAGGGAATACGACGGGATGTATAATTCACCCCAATTGTAGATCCACCGTTTAGGGGTTGATTAGGACAAAAATCCTGAAATATATTTTTCCGTATTTGTATGGGTAATCTTTGTAAGCAAAAAGCAAGTCGATATCTTATTGGTCCTAAGAGATATTAAGGAATCCTTGAAATCACAATTCACCCCTTTTCACCCTTTAGGGGTGAAATTTAAAAAAAAACTGTCAATACTATTTCGAGATATTTTAAAAAGACATCTATGTGCCAAAAATTAATGTTGCAACTAAACGAACAGAGGAAATACGACGGGATGTATAATTCACCTTGATTGTAGATCCATCCCTTTAGGGGTTGATTAGGACCAAATCCTGAAATAAGTTTTTCGGTATTTGTATGGGTAATCTTTGTAAGCAAAAAGCAAGTTGATATCTTATTGGTCCTAAGAGATATTAAGGAATCCTTGAAATCACAATTCATCCCTTTTCACCCTTTAGGGGGTAATTTTAAAAAAATTTCAAAACTATTTCGAGATATTTTAAAAAGATACCTATGTGCCAAAAAGTAATGTTGCAACTAAACGAACACAGGAAATACGGCGGGATGTATAATTCACCCCGATTGCAGATCCACCCCTTAAGGGGTTGATTAGGACAAAATCAAAAAATTGGTTTTTCGGCATTTGGAAGGGTAGTTTTTGTAAGCAAAAACCAAGTCGATGTCTTATTGGTGTTAAAAAATATTAAACAATCCATGAAATCACATTTCACCCCTTTTCGCCCTTTAGGGGTTAAATTTAAAAAAGTATTCAAAACCATTTCGAGATATTTTAAAAAGACGCCTATGTGCCAAACAGAAACCTTATATCTCAATAAACACAGGGAATACGACGGGATGTATAATTCACCCCGATTGTAGATTCATCCTTTAGGGGTTGATTAGGACAAAATCCTGAAATATATTTTTCGGTATTTGTATGAGTAATCTTTGTAATCAAAAAGCAAGTCTATATCTTATTGGCCCTAAGAGATTTAAGGAAACCTTGAAATCACAATTCACCCCTTTTCACCCTTTAGGGATGAAATTTTAAAAAACTATCAAAACCCTTTCGAGATATTTTAAAAAGACACCTATGTGCTAAAAAGTAATGTTGCAACTGAACGAACACAGGAAATACAACGGAATATATAACTCACCCCGATTGTAGATCCACCCCTTTAGGGGTTGATTAGGACAAATTCCTGAAATAAGTTTTTCGGTAATTGTATGGATAAACTTTGCAAGCAAACAGTAAGTCCATATCTTATTGGTCCTAAGAGATATTAAGGAATCCTTGAAATCACAATTCACCCCTTTTCAACCCTTAGGGGTGAAATTTTAAAAAATTGTCAAACCCGTTTCGAGATATTTTAAAAAGACACCTATGTGCCAAAAAGTAATGCTGCAACTAATGAACACAGGAAATACGACGGGATGTATAATTCACCCTGATTGTACATCCACCCCTTTAGGGGTTGATTAGAACAAAAACCTGAAATACGTTTTTCGGTATTTGTATAGGTAATCTTTGTAAGCAAAAAGCAAGTCGATATCTTATTGGTTCTAAGAGATATTAAGGAATACTTGAAATCATAATTCACCCCTTTTCACCCTATAGGGGTGACATTTTAAAACACTACCAAAACCTTTTCGAGATATTTTAAAAAGACTCCTATGTGCTAAAAAGTAATATTGCAACTAAACGAACACAGCAAATACGACGGAATGTATAACTCACCCCTATTGTAGATCCACCCCTTTAGGGGTTGATTAGGACAAATTCCTGAAATAAGTTTTTCGGTAATTGTATGGATAATCTTTGCAAGCAAACAGTAAATCGATATCTTATTGATCCTAAGAAATATTAAGGAATCCTTGAAATCACAATTCACCCCTTTTCAACTCTTAGGGGTGGAATTTTATAAAACGGTCAAACCCATTTCGAGATATTTTAAAAAGACACCTATGTGCCAAAAAGTAATGTTGCAACGAAACGAACACAGGAATTACGACGGGATGTATAATTCACCCCGATTGTAGATCCACCCCTTTAGGGGTTGATAAGGACAAAATCCTGAAATTGGTAATTCGGTATTTGTATGGGTAATCTTTGTAAGCAAAAAAGCAAGTCGATATCTTATTGGTCCTAAGAGATATTAAGGAATCCTTGAAATCACAATTCATCCCTTTTCACCCTTTAGGGGTGAAATTTCAAAAAACTGTCAATACCATTTCGAGATATTTTAAAAAGACACCTATGTGCCAAAAAGTAATCTTGCAACTAAACGAACACAGGAAATACAACGGGATGCATAATCCACCCCGATGGTAGGTTCACCTCTTTAGGGGTTGATTAGGGCAAAATCCCGAAATTGGTTTTTCGGAATTTGTATGGGTAATACTTGTAAGCAAAAACTAAGTCGATATCCCATCGGCCCTAAGAGATATTAAGTAATTCTTGAAATCACATTTCACCCCTTTTCATCCCTTAGGAGTGGAATTTCGAAAAATCCCTTCTTAGTGGGTGCTTACGTCATGAAGGGAATATACTCTCCGAATTTCAAGTTTCTAGGCCCAGGGGTTTGGGCTGGGCGGTGATGAGTGAGTCAGTCAGTCAGTCAGTCAGGACACTGCCTTTTATATATATAGACTAGCTGAAAACCCGTGCTTCGCTACGGTATATTGACGGTCTCATTGGCATAAAATCCGCAGTTTGTTTTTAAACTTGTGTATGGGTAACCTTTGTAACAAAAAATCTAGTCGATATCTCGTCTGTCCTAAGAGATATTGAGGAATCCGTGAAAAAGCATTTTACTCCTTTTCACCAGATAGGGGTCGAACTTGAAAAAATCCTTTCTTAGTGGGTTCTAACGTCATACTGAAAAATTTACTCTCCGAATTTTTTATTTCTAACAAAAAAATACTAATTTACCCTTTAGGAGTGAAAGAAAACTGTCAAACTGTGAAAAATATATGCCAAAATGGAATGTTATAACTCAACAACCGCTGGAAATACAAAGGGTTCTATAATTCACCCCGAATGTAGATTCACCCCTTTAGGGGTTGATTAAGATAAAATCCTGTAATAAGTTTTTCGGCATTTGTATGGGTAATCTTTATAAGCAAAAACCAAGTCTATATCTTATTGATCCTAGAAGATATTAAGGCGTCCTTGAAATCACAATTCCCTCTTTTCACCCTTTAGGGGTGATATTTGTTAAAGGTAAAAAACTGTTAAAACCATTTCGAGGCATTTTAAATAGACACAGGAGATACGACGCGATGTATAATCTACCCCGTTTGTAGAATCACCCCTTTAGGGGTTGATTAGGACGTAACCCTGAAATAAATTTTTCGGCATTTGTATGGATAATTTTTGTAAGCAAATACCAAGTCGATATCTTATTGGTCCTAAAAGAATTAAGGAATTACTGAAATCACATTTCACCCCTTTTCACCCTTAAGGGGTTAAATTTTTAAAAAAATGTCAAAATCATTTCGAGATATTAAAGAAAAACACCTATGTGCCAAAAAGTAATGTTGCAACTAAACGAACACAGGAAATGCGACGGGATGTATAATTCATCCCGATTGTAGATCCACCCCTTAAGGGGTTGATTAGGACAAAATCCAAAAATTGGTTTTTCGGTATTTGCATGGGTAGTTTTTGTAAGCAAAAACCAAGTAGATATCTTATTGGTCCTAAAAAATGTTAAACAATCCTTGAAATCACATTTTACCCCTTTTTACCCTTTAGGGGTTAAATTTGAAAAAATTGTCAAAACATTTCGAGATATTTTAAAAATACGCCTATGTGCCAAAAAGAAACCTTATAACTCAACAAACACAGGAAATACGATGGGATGTATAATTCACCCCAATTGTAGATCCACCGTTTAGGGGTTGATTAGGACAAAAATCCTGAAATATATTTTTCCCTATTTGTATGGGTAATCTTTGTAAGCAAAAAGCAAGTCGATATCTTATTGGTTCTAAGAGATATTAAGGAATCCTTGAAATCACAATTCACCCCTTTTCACCCTTTTGGGGTGAAATTAAAAAAAAAACTGTCAATACTATTTCGAGATATTTTAAAAAGACATCTATGTGCCAAAAATTAATGTTGCAACTAAACGAACACAGGAAATACGACGGGATGTATAGTTCACCTTGATTGTAGATCCATCCCTTTAGGGGTTGATTAGGACCAAATCTTGAAATAAGTTTTTCGGTATTTGTATGGGTAATCTTCGTAAGCAAAATGCAAGTCGATATCTTATTGGTCCTAAGAGATATTAAGGAATCCTTGAAATCACAATTCATCCCTTTTCACTCTTTAGGGGGTAATTTTAAAAAAATGTCAAAACTATTTCGAGATATTTTAAAAAGATACCTATGTGCCAAAAAGTAATGTTGCAACTAAACGAACACAGGAAATACGGCGGGATGTATAATTCACCCCGATTGCAGATCCACCCCTTAAGGGGTTGATTAGGACAAAATCAAAAAATTGGTTTTTCGGCATTTGCAAGGGTAGTATGTGCCAAAAAGAAACCTTATATCTCAATAAACACAGGGAATACGACGGGATGTATAATTTACCCCGATTGTAGATCCACCTTTAGGGGTTGATTAGGACAAAATCCTGAAATATATTTTTCGGTATTTGTATGGGTAATCTTTGTAATCAAAAAGCAAGTCAATATCTTATTGGCCCTAAGAGATTTAAGGAAACCTTGAAATCACAATTCACCACTTTTCACCCTTTAGGGGTGAAATTTTAAAAAACTACCAAAAACTTTTCGGGATATTTTAAAAAGACACCTATGTGCTAAAAATAATGTTGCAACTAAACGAACACAGGAAATACAACGGAATGTATAACTCACCCCAATTGTAGATCCACCCCTTTAGGGGTTGATTAGAACAAATTCCTGATAAGTTTTTCGGTAATTGTATGGATAATCTTTGCAAGCAAACTGTAAGTCCATATCTTATTGGTCCTAAGAGATATTAAGGCATCCTTGAAATCACAATTCACCCCTTTTCAACCCTTAGGGGTGAAATTTAAAAAAACTGTCAAACCCGTTTCGAAATATTTTAAAAAGACACCTATGTGCCAAGAAGTAATGCTGCAACTAATGAACACAGGAAATACGACGGGATGTATAATTCACCCTGATTGTAGATCCACGCCTTTAGGGGTTGATTAAGACAAAAACCTGAAATATGTTTTTCGGTATTTGTATAGGTAATCTTTGTAAGCAAAAAGCAAGTCGATATCTTATTGGTTCTAAGAGATATTAAGGAATACTTGAAATCATAATTCACCCCTTTTCACCCTATAGGGGTGAAATTTTAAAAAACTACCAAAACCGTTTCGAGATATTTTAAAAAGACTCCTATGTGCTAAAAAGTAATATTGCAACTAAACGAACACAGGAAATACGACGGAATGTATAACTCACCCCGATTGTAGGTCCACCCCTTTAGGGGTTGATTAGGACAAATTCCTGAAATAAGTTTTTCGGTAATTGTATGGATAATCTTTGCAAGCAAACAGTAAATCGATATCTTATTGATCCTAAGAGATATTAAGGAATCCTTGTAATCACAATTCACCCCTTTTCAACCCTTAGGGGTGGAATTTTAAAATTCTGTCAAACCCATTTCGAGATATTTTAAAAGGACACCTATGTGCCGAAAAGTAATGT
This sequence comes from Liopterus haemorrhoidalis, assembly GCA_963971575.1. Classification (NCBI taxonomy): domain Eukaryota; kingdom Metazoa; phylum Arthropoda; class Insecta; order Coleoptera; family Dytiscidae; genus Liopterus; species Liopterus haemorrhoidalis. Next base: position 22,755,711 of record OZ020615.1, on the reverse strand, counting down.
TGCAACGAAACGAACACAGGAATTACGACGGGATGTATAATTCACCCCGATTGTAGATCCACCTCTTTAGGGGTTGATTAGGACAAAATCCTGAAATTGGTGATTTGGTATTTGTATGGGTAATCTTTGTAAGCAAATAGCAAGTCGATATCTTATTGGTCCTAAGAGATATTAAAGAATCCTTAAAATCACAATTCACCCTTTTTCACCCTTTAGGGGTGAAATATCAAAAAACTGTCAATACCATTTCGAGATATTTTAAAATGACACCTATGTGCCAAAAAGTAATCTTGCAACTAAACGAACACAGGAAATACAACGGGATGTATAATCCACCCCGATTGTAGGTTCACCCCTTTAGGGGTTGATTAGGGCAAAATCCCGAAATTGGTTTTTCGGCATTTGTATGGGTAATACTTGTAAGCAAAAACTAAGTCGATATCCCATCGGCCATAAGAGATATTAAGTAATTCGTGAAATCACATTTCACCCCTTTTTATCCCTTAGGAGTGGAATTTCAAAAAATCCCTTCTTAGTGGGTGCTTACGTCATGAAGGGAATATACTCTCCGAATTTCAAGTTTCTAGGCCCAGGGGTTCGGGCTGGGCGGTGATGAGTGAGTCAGTCAGTCAGTCAGTCAGTCAGTCAGGACACTGACAATCTATATTTTATATATATAGATTGAACATGAGGTTTCATTTCTATAACAACAGATGATTGACAGCAACGTAAAATAAGTTTATTTTGAAATAGAACATACTGCATATAGCTTTCTCGATTGTAGACATAAATATACGCAAAACATTTTTTCTTATGGAAATAAATAGGAATGAAAATATTAAAAATACATATATTTATTAAACCAACATAAAATTTTGAATTTGGAAAAAACATAATCTACAACAAATTTTCAAATATTCCCCCATTCACTGCCAAACAATGTCCCAAACGGACGTAAAAATTTTGCATAACATTAATTAAATGCATCGGTTTTATCCTGTGGGATTAATTTTCTATTCTAGCTTTTAGTTCTTCAATAGTTAAATTTTGGCCATTAAAAATTTTGATTTTCATATATCCCAATTTAGAAAAAATCAATCAGTGCTAGCGTCGACCTAGTGGACCATTGAGGTTTATTTCGCCATCACGTCCAATCCAACATCGAGAAAATGTATGATTTAAAAATGTTTTAATTATTCTGGCATTATGCGCTTGGGCACCATCGTGTTGAAATCACACTTCACCTGGAATATTTAGAGCATTTAATTCAGGTATTGCTCTATTTTCTAACAAACCCAGATATTTTTGGGCAGTAAGGTTTCCGTCTATAAAAAAAGAACCAATGATATGCCTTTCTAGCAAACCAGCCCAAACGTTTACCTTTTTTAGACATTGTTTTCTGGTAGTATTACATAAGTGAAGACTGTTGAAGCACTAGGGGAAGAATTATCATGAAATGTTTCGGTAAATAAATCGGCAACTTGTCTTAAACTAAGGTACCACAGTAAATGCAGCTTAAAGTGGCACATTTTTATTATACCACTTCACTAATTGTACTTGTTCCTGAGTGCTAGACATTTCAAAACTTTTTACTTTTAAGTAAATGTAATTTAAAACTGATACTAAAATTAACTAGTGGCAATTTGAAATTTTTTATTTTTTTATTTCTCGTTTATGGCCCTTTCTACAGAGGCAATTAGCCAGAACATTTCTAATTTTTTTTAATGATAATTCCATGCCTGAACGGGAATTGAACCCGTGACCTTAGCAACGCAGGCACGTGTGTTACCACTACGCTACGCCGGTCGGCAAAGTTGACAATTTCTGTTCTATTTTAAAATAAACTAATTTTACATTGCTGTCAATCATCGTTTGTTATGGAAATGAAACGTATGATAAAATAAACTCACGGTATAACGTCTTCCCAGATCGAGTTTATATAAGGTGACCATGTTTTTTAGTTCAAAATGGGAGCTCAGAGACGGTGATTATTCAAATATAATTGATTCATTCATTTTTTTAATACAAATTATGTACAATAAATAATTATAATTTTTACTTACTTAATCCTCAGCCTCTCTACCTTTCAGTGTGAGGTTTGTGCGAGTTTAAGTTTTCTTTACATTTCCGTTCGCGTTTCTGAATTTCCCTTCAAAATGTTTTTCCGCCCCTTTCTGTCTTGCGCTAGAGACCTTACTTCATTCCATTTTATTCCCCTCTCTTTCATTGCTTGTTTCACTTGTCCTTTCCATGTTTTTCTTGGCCTTCCGACTATTCTTTTAGCTGACAGTTTTACTTCGTAAGCTTTACGGGTTATTCTTTCTTCCCCCATTTTCAGCACATGTCCAAGCCACCTTAGCTGCCCTTCTTGTATGATTATTCCTACCGGCTTTGTCTTCAGTTTTTCTCTGAACACTTCGTTTCTAATCCTGTCTCTTCTGGTTTTTCCTTCTATATTTCGGAGGAATCTCATCTCTGCTTTGTACCCTACTCATGTGTCTTTTTGTTGTTATCCATGTTTCGGAAGCATACGTTAGTACTGGCACTGCTATTTTACGAAATACGTCCACATTCGTTTCCGTCGGTATTTCTCAGTTCCCCAGAAAAGTTGCTATAACTGAGTTACAAAATTTGCCCAAAGTTCTCCTATTTATTTCTTCGTCCATCTTTCCGTCCTCGCTAATTATAACTCCCAGATATTTGAAGGATTTCACTTGCAATCAGCTTATAATTTTTAATAAATAAAAATTTCCAATCACAAATAATTAACTTATATTATTATAATAATATTAACAATAATAATAATAATATTTAATAATATAATAATAATAATAATAATATTTATTCCTGTTAACAATAAATTACAATATTTTACAGTCGTCAAAAGTATACATGGTTAGTTACATTAAAAATGAAAATTACATCAAGAAAAAAAATAAATAAATATACCTATACATATATATAAAAAAAATCTTTAAAAATAATTTGCCAAAAAATAATGATAGAGAAGAAAGAACTAATGATAGAGAAAAAAGGCTCATGACTACTCCTTTAGTGCACTGAAATCACCCAACAAGTATTCATCAAAACTATAATATGCTTTGTTCTTCAAATAATCTTTTATCTTTGAGGCAAAGTTATTTTTTGATAACCTCTTAATCCCACTTGGTAGTACATTATAAAATGTAATAGCAAAATAGTTTAATGAATACCTTGTTGTGGATAGTCTTACGTAATTAGGTCGTATTAAGTCTTTGCCCCTTATGAACATATTTTTGAAGATGGGTGTCCTTTGAATTAAAATGTACGTGAGTCAAACAATAATATATATATACTAGCTGAAAACCCGTGCTTCGCTACGGTATATTGATGGTCTCATTGGCATAAAATCCGCAGTTTGTTTTTAAACTTGTGTATGGGTAACCTTTGTAACAAAAAATCTATTCGATATCTCATCTGTCCTAAGAGATATTGAGGAACCCGTCAAAAAACATTTTACTCCTTTTCACCAGATAGGGGTCGAACTTGAAAAAATCCTTTCTTAGTGGGTTCTTACTTCATACTGAAAAATGTACTCTCCGAATTTTTTATTTTTAACAAAAAAATACTAATTTACCCTTTAGGAGTGAAAGAAAACTGTCAAACTGTAAAAACATATATGCCAAAATGGAATGTTATAACTCAACAACCGCTGGAAATACAAAGGGTTCTATAATTCACCCCGAATGTAGATTCACCCCTTTAGGGGTTGATTAAGATAAAATCCTGAAATACATTTTTCGGCATTTGTATGGGTAATCTTTATAAGCAAAAACCAAGTCTATATCTTATTGATCCTAGAAGATATTAAGGCGTCCTTGAAATCACAATTCCCTCTTTTCACCCTTTAGGGGTGATATTTGTTAAAGGTAAAACTGTTAAAACCATTTCGAGACATTTTAAAAAGACACAGGAAATACGACGCGATGTATAATCTACCCCGTTTGTAGAATCACCCCTTTAGGGGTTGTTTAGGACGTAATCCTGAAATAAGTTTTTTGGCATTTGTATGGATAATTTTTGTAAGCAAACACCAAGTCGATATCTTATTGGTCCTAAAAGAATTAAGGAATTACTGAAATCACATTTCACCCCTTTTCACCCTTAAGGGGTGAAATTAAAAAAAATGTCAAAATCATTTCGAGATATTAAAAAAAAAACACCTATGTGCCAAAAAGTAAAGTTGCAACTAAACGAACACAGAAAATGCGACGGGATGTATAATTCATCCCGATTGTAGATCCACCCCTTAAGGGGTTGATTAGGACAAAATCCAAAAATTGGTTTTTCGGTATTTGCATGGGTAGTTTTTGTAAGCAAAAACCAAGTAGATATCTTATTGGTCCTAAAAAATGTTAAACAATCCTTGAAATTACATTTTATCCCTTTTTACCCTTTAGGGGTTCAATTTAAAAAAATTGTCAAAACATTTCGAGATATTTTAAAAATACTCCTATGTGCCAAAAAGAAACCTTATAACTCAACAAACACAGGGAATACGACGGGATGTATAATTCACCTTGATTGTAGGTCCATTTAAAAAGACATCTATATGCCAAATAGGAATTTTATAACTCGACCAACACAGAAAATACGGCGGTTTCTATAATTGTTTCTGATTGTAGATTCACCCTTTTAGGGGATGATTAGGACAAAATCTTGAAATAGGTTTTTTAACATTTATAAGGATAATCTTTATAAGTTAAATCAAAGGCGATATATTATTGGACCTAAGAGATATTGAAGAATCCGTGAAAACACATTTCACCCCTTGTCACCCCTGAGAAGTCGAATTTCGAAAAATCATTTCTTGAGGGGTTCTTAAGTCATAAAAGGGATATACTCCCCGAATTTTATGTTTCTTTGTCTAGACGAAATTATATCGAATAAAAAATACCAATTTACCCCTTTAGGGGTGAAAATTAAAAAAACGGTCAAAACACTTTCTAAATATTTTAAAAAGGCACCTATATGCCAAAAAGAAATTTTATAACACAATAAACACAGAAGATGCGAAGGGTTCTATAATTCACCCTGATTGTAGATTAACCCATTTAGGGGTCGATTAGAACAAAATCCTGAAATAAGTTTTTTAATATTTAAATGAGTAATCATTGTGAGCAAAAACCAAGTCGATATCTTATTGGACCTAAGAGATATTAAGAAAACCGTGAAGCCACATTTTACCCCTTTTAACCCTCTTTTCACCCACTTAGAGGATGAGTTTCGAAAAATCCGTTCTTAGTGGGTGCTTACGTCATGGAGGGAATATACTCGCCAAATTTCATGATTGTAGGTTCAGTGGTTTGGGCCGGGCGTTGATTATGAGTAGGTAGCTTAGTTACGATTTTATATATATAGATAGACAGGGAAAAGTCAGAATACCCAAAGCAATGAAAGCATTTTTGCAATCCTCTCTGTAGGCTAAACCACTGATAATTCTAATAACACGACGCTGCAATCCAAAAATTCTGGTCGCATGTGATGAATGGCCCCACACCAATAATGCGTACGTAACGTGGGACTGGAATAACGAGTAATACGCACATAGAAGAACATCTTGAGTGACTTTCAGTTTAAGATTTCTAATGCAAAAAATTGCCTTGCATAAACTTGTGAATGTCACCTGTACATGTTTCTCCCAGCTGAGATTTGCGCCTATTGTAACTCCTAAGATCTTTACCGGGTTGTTAATATCGTCGCATGAAATCCTTAGTGAGAAGAGCAGATTTTGCGTTTTAGTTTCATTAATCGCCAGTTTATTAGCTCTAAACCATTCAGTACTACATTCAGTCATAATTCTATTACAATCCACTAATTGTTCATAGTTAGGACTTTCATTTAAAAATGTATTAAAAGGGACATTATTAAAATCACAGTATTTTTTTAATTGAATTCAAAATTTATTCATTAAAATTACTCAGTAGAAAACTTTTTATATTATCAAAACTATGCATCTTTTTAAGTAGGTCGTTTTTGCTTTGAAGCATTTAATGTGTATAAATCAAGTTGGGTCTTGTCACTTGTCCAAAAGCTGTTCGACAAGGAAAATACCCTTTCGGTAGAGTTTTTTTTAGTTCAAGTTTTGTAAAAATAATTTTAGTTGCAATATATTAAAAATAAATATTGAAAATAAATACCTTTTCTAAAATTCGAGACAATTCGGGACAAAAAACACGAATTCGGGACAAATATTGCCTCTGAAAAAATTCGAGATGCAAGGCAGAAATTCGGACCTGTCCCGGCTAATTCGGGACGTATGGTCACATTAGTTTATACAATATGTATAATGGACATAAAAAGTAAATAAATAAAAAAAGAAATAAAAAACTGCTCATATCCATACAAGAATATCTTAACATTAGGTTTGTGTATTTTTAATAGAGCTTTTTACCAGCAGTTGCAGCTTCATTCTGCGCATTTCAATTTTGTCGTATCACGAATAATGATAAATTTGTATGCATCACAAGGCCGTCAAATCTTCATATTTAAAAAACATTTCTAGACGGATTTGTAAAAATATCCAAATAATATATCCCTTCCTGTTGATGGATAGATTCCAAGGCCTTGTAGTTTCTTAACAATGATACAAACTGGCATATCTGATTATAAAAATATAATAAGTGCAGTTAATAAATACACCTTAGTTTCAAAATTTATCACTATTGTTCTGTACCTACTCTTAAACTATTTCTTTATTCATTTATATTTTCAGCACACTGTTACCATAAAGTTCAAGAAGAAACCAAATTAATGCAGGAGGAGATACAAAACGCAATTGGTATTGAACCGATAGAAAAAGAAGTAGTTGTTCTATATGACGGAGAAGGAAATCAAAAACCAACAGAGTATTGGGAAGGAAAACGTATTGTAGAAATTAAGAAACCCAGACCAGCGTGGTTCACGAAGAATCTCTTACAAAGGACAACACAGGCTCCTGCAGATACTAAAGATATCAAACCATCAGATTTAGGATAAATAATTCTTAACAAATATGTAGTTTTTAATTTGTGTAATAAAATATTGCCTCGAATTCTCATATATTAATGATGTAACCTATCCAGTGTTTCAGTGCCACTGTCTATTGTGTGATGTCATACGAAAAAACAACTAATTGATTGTTATAGTAACGCAATATATGTACATGTCATGGTTTCAAAATATTAGTCTTGACATTATAGGTCTTACATAGGGATGGGAATTTATTTTTGAATATCGATATATACGCGATTCGATATATCGTAAGTGTGATATCGATATTCGATATATATCGAAGTAAAAATATCGACATATCGAAATAATTAACACGTAACATGTAAGATATATAAATTACAGTTTTTTTTTTTTTTTGTTGGCTTGGCGGTAAAAAGATGTCGCCACTTGACAGACAATCACTTTACAATTGGTACTCACCCAGCTACCAACCAACTTTCTAATACATATTTTCCTAGTTAACTGCTCTTAATCCTAATTAATTAAATATATATGTGCTGTCCACTTTTGTAAGGACAAACCAGATCTTTTTGGTTACTTTTATAGTGTACTAGCAGTGTACCCGCTGCTTCGCTACCGAAATAAAGTAGTCGTAGCCCGCTTAGATCTGGCCCATTTCGAAATCGGTTCAAGACTGGTTGCTACGAATCGTTTTATATTCAAATATATTTATTTGTTTTAATCTACAATTGTATTAATATGTGCTTCTTATACAAATAATTTAAGTACGAATTTCTTTGTAAACATTGGTAGTACAGACATTTAATATCAACACGTATAAGTATCCCGATGTGCTAACCTAGGAAAATGCCCATGTGAGAATCATTGCCAAAGGCAGCGCCAGTCACGTAAAGCATTTTATGTTGCACCTTACGAAATTATTTATTATAATTTTTATGATATTTATTATAATTACTTCGTGATTATTCCTGATTTATAAATCGTACCTATATAGATCAGAGCACTTTTTTTCGTTAGTAAATATTCTTGCCACCGAAGTAAGTTTTCTTCGTATTGCTTTAGGGGGTTAAACCCAAAATTCGTTAATATAGGTATATTTTGAATATGTGTATCTTTTATAGTTTAAATATTTCTTAATTGATCGGAAACCTGGTGTCTTACCGCGATGATATATAGCTTAAAATCTTTCCAGACAAATTTGGAATACGCTGTTGCAAATAGCACTAAAATCGGTTTATCCGTTTTTGAGTTTTAATACATATACCGATTTTAAACAGACGCCTATGTGCCAAAAAGAAATGAAACAGGTCACTTGAAGGGTTTTATGAATATCCTTGAATCTAGATTTGCCTTGTATGGGTTGATCAGAGCAAAATACTGAACCTCGTTTTTGTACATGTGTATGGGTAATCTTTGTAACCAAAAACCAAGTCGATATCTCATTATAGGTCTGAGATATTGAGGAATCCGTGAAAGAAACATTTCACCACATTAGGGGTCGAATTTAAAAAAAATCTTTCTTAATAGGTGCTCACATCATGGAAGGAACATTCCTTCCTCCACGAATTTCATGTTTCTATGTCCAGGGGGCGTTCTATTGAATAAAAAATACCAATTTACCCTTTTAGGCGTGAAAATTTAAAAGAAAACTGTCAAAAAGTTTCTAAGATTTTAAAAAGACATCTATATGCCAAAACACAATGTTATAACTCAACATACATAGGAAATACGAAGGGTTCTATAATTCACTCCGAATACATAATAAATTTATCCCTTTAAGGGTTGATTAGAACAAAATCCTGAATTTAGTTCTTAACATTTGTATGTGTAACCTTTGTAAGCAAAAACTAAGTCAATATCTCATTGGGCCTAAGAGATATTGAGGAATCCCTGAAATCACTTAACAGCCCCTTAGGGGTCGTATTTCGAAAATTCTCTTCTTAGTGATCGCTTACGACATGGAGGAAATATACTTCTCGAATTTCATGTTTCTAGGTCTAGTGATTTGGGCTGAACGTTGATGAGTCAGTCAGGTCATGTATTTATATACAAGTTACCGTAGCGATTCTCGCTGACTAAACGTTAACATGACACCCCTAACCATTCTTAGTATTAAGTAATTAGATAATATGCTAGAGTAGGTAATTTTGTAATGTAACATATTCACATTTTGTATTTTTGTAAATCAGTTTAGAATCAGCTTCCTTAGGAATAAGACATACTTTGTAATATAAAAATAAATCTTTTTAAAAACAAAGTTGTCGTGTGAAGAAATATAATTGGCGCAGTCGGTAGGATTTGGTCAACGGTATTAACGAACATAATATCGTTTCGTTTTAACGATTTATTGACCAACCGAATTACAGTTTCCAAGTTTTAAAGTGTGAACACTTATCGCGAAACGTTAAGTGAAAGACTAAGTGAAGTTAAACGAACAATCCTCCAGTTGTGACGACAGCCAAGACGTCTCCGAGCGTACATCGTAGACAACGGCACCAAGTTCCAGTGAACCGCTCACCAGGATCCCGTCCATGGAGAAAAGACTACTCTACACGCTGATATTTGCACTGTGAGTAACTTATGTCTTTTAGAGGCCCTAGAGAAATTAATAGTTCAGATTCTGACTCCGATCGTGAAGATCGTATAACAAAAATTAGTAACAAAGATAAATTTTTCAAAAGAAAAAACTTAAATAAAACTAGCAAAATGAATACCTCAACACCCGTGAACGTTGTACCCCTTTTCCCAATCTTGAAAAAGGAGTACATTAACATGATTCCCGAGTTCAAAGGTGAACGCGAGCTTTTACCCAGGTTCATAGAAATTAGTGAAAAATTAGTAACAAAATTCTATAATACAATTGATATTAATGACTTTCGGAACGAATATCTGATGTCAAGTATATTAGCCAAAATTAAGGGTGAAGCCGCAATCAATATTTCTAGTTGTGAGATTACCAATTGGTCATCACTTAAAGATGCGTTACTTAATACATACGCAGACAAAAGAGACATGTACACGTTAAATATTGAAATGTCGGAATTAAAACAAACGTATAACGAGTCTGTCTTTGATTTCTTTAATAAGCTGCAACACTTGTTAAATTTACAAATCTCGCATATAACGACACATGCTAATGCTCAAGAAGCAATTTACCTGTGTCAATATTTTAGAAACTTTGCACTAAGAATTTTATTGAGGGGTTTGAAGGACCCCATTGGTCAACTGATGCGTGCAAAGAACCCGCTTGATTTGAATTCAGCCTTGAACATGCTAACAAATGACTTCCAGTTCGAGTCTGGGTCAAAACCAAACAAGCCTCTAATACAAACCAAAATCGGTAATAGATCTAACTTTAATAATAATAAACCAAATTTAGTAAAACCTATGCAGTCCTCAAACAGTTTTTATAAACCGTATTCTGCACCCAACAACTCAGCATACAAAAATAATTATCAAAATTCACAACCAAATAAATTTATCCCTCCTAACCTAAATAACAGAACACAAGTCTTTAACAAACCCAGTCAACCAAAACCCACTCCGATGAGCATAACAACCAATAGAACCTTCCAACCAAGACCTGGCCCATCCAGACAAATACAAAGACCAGTAAGACAAGATTTTATTTCCGAAGAGTTATTTAACATTGACGAAAATACGACCGAATATGCAATTGATCCTAATTTCGAGGAATCTGTCAATACTCTTGAAAATCCGTCTGACTATTCGGAAAATGTCTCCTATGGTTCTGAAGACCAAAATTCTGAAAATCATTTTTTAGAGGTAGATGCCTCGATTCAAGATCTGTACCTAGAATAGAATCACTAAATTTAACAAATAACCCAAGTAAACTCCCATTTATTATTTTACCGGAGCATAACCTAAAAGCCCTTATAGATACAGGTAGTACAAAATCATTTGTTAAACCAGAAATTGTAGAAAAATATTTCAAAAATTCAGTAATTTCAGATCCTTTTAAAGTCACAACCGGATCTTCCTTACGGATCTTCCTTAGAAAAATTCAGCTCCATAATTCCTGCCTCAAAAATTTTTAATTTAAAACAGAGACTAAATTTAAAATATCACATTTTTAATTTTTACGATACTTTCGATCTACTGTTAGGTATGGACAACTTAAAATTACTCAAAATAATAATTGACACGAATAAAAATTTACTCATTACTCCTAAAACACAAATAAAAATTCACGGTCAAAATACAGAAAATAGACCGAACGTTAATAATATTTCGAACTTTAGTAACCAACAAATTTTAGAACCAAAAACAGAAAGAGTGATAAAAGTCCGCGTAGATAAAAAGAACGGTGCTATTTTAATACCTAATTATAAAACAAACAATCTAATTGTCCCGGAGTGTATCTCAGTAGCGGAAAACTTTTACGCGTACTGTACCATCATGAACACTAGCGATAACGAAATTCATTTTAAAACATTAAAACCTCTAAACGTAGAATCTTTGAACGATTACAAAACTTACAGTAGTCCAAATCTTAATTCAATAAAAACCGAAAAACCTAAATTTGACATGTCTTCTATTCGCACAGAACACATGAATTCAGAAGAAAAATCGGCAATAACTAAATTATTAAAACAATACTCGGACGTATTTCACTTGGAAAATAATGAACTTACATTCACTAATCAGATTAAACACGCAATTAAAACAAAAGACGAAATCCCCATTTATACTAAATCATACAGGTATCCGGAGATACATAAACAAGAGGTACGACAACAAATAGAAAAAATGCTAAATCAAAACATTATAAGACCATCCAATTCCCCATGGTCCTCTCCTATTTGGGTTGTCCCTAAAAAGTTGGACGCTTCCGGCAAACGAAAATGGCGCGTGGTCATTGATTATAGGAAACTAAATGAAAAGACAATTGACGACAAATATCCCATTCCCAACATTACTGACCTACTAGACAAACTTGGACGCTGCCTATACTTTACCACAATCGATCTGGCTTCGGGTTTTCACCAAATCGAGTTAGAAAAGAACGATATTCAAAAAACAGCTTTTAACACGGAAGACGGTCACTTTGAATTTCTGCGCATGCCCTTTGGATTGAAAAACGCACCTGCTACCTTCCAAAGAGTAATGGACAATATATTAAGAGGATTAGTAGGAACCATTTGTTTAGTATACCTCGACGATATTATCATTTTTTCAACCAGCCTAGAAGAACACATTGTAAATCTAAAATTTGTACTTGACAGACTTAGAAAAGCTAATCTAAAAATACAATTGGACAAGTCGGAATTTTTGAAAAAGGAAGTAGCCTACTTAGGTCACATCGTCACACCTGAGGGCGTAAAACCCAATCCTGATAAAATTTCCGCCATATTAAACTATCCGATACCCAAAACTCCTAAGCAAATAAAAGGTTTTCTTGGACTTTTGGGGTATTACCGTAAATTTATAAAAGATTTTGCCCGTATTACTAAACCCCTTACAAAATGTTTGAAAAAAGACGCGATTATTAACATTAATGATTCCGAATACGTAAAATGTTTCCAAATATGTAAAAATTTACTTACAAATGAACCGTTACTGCCGACCAGCGTAGCGTAGTGGTAACACATGTGCTCTACGTTGCGAAGGTCTCGGGTTCGAATCCCGTTAAGGCATGGAAATTTTCTCACATAAAAATCGTCCTGGCTAATTGCCACAGTAGCAAAGGCCATTAAATTAAAAAAAAAAAAAAAAAAAAAAAAAAAAAAACCGTTACTGCAGTATCCCGATTTTACCGGAGAATTCAACTTAACATGCGATGCTAGTAACGTATCCTTAGGGGCCGTCCTGTCTCAAGGACACCCACCAAATGATTTACCTATCGCGTACGCTAGCAGGACCCTTAACGAAACCGAAATTAATTACTCTGCCATCGAAAAGGAGCTCCTAGCAATCGTATGGGCGACTCAATATTTCAGGCCATATTTATTTGGGCGTAAATTCAAGATCTACACAGATCATAGACCATTACAGTGGCTCACTTCATTAAAAAATTGCAGTCAAAAACTAATTCGCTGGCGTCTTAAATTAGAGGAATACAATTTTGAAATCGTGTATAAAAAAGGCAAATTAAATACTAACGCCGACGCACTAAGTCGCATCCCATTGACAAGTGACAATCCTCTACAAATTTTGAAAGAAAATGCAACATATGACACCCCATTAGCCGAGTATCAAAATTACTTAGAGCACAAACAAAACAATTTACTCAACTCCAATGTAAACAAAATTTTGGAAGTTGAAGGGGACCTTTTCAATGCTCCTCTTGAAGACAGCTTAGTCCATTGCGTTAGCAAGGATTTAAAAATGTCCCGCGGTTTAGGAAAATTATTTAGAGAAAAATTTCAAAATGTAGAAACGCTAAATAAACAAAATCCGAAACTTTTTAATGTAGTATATTTAAAGTTTAGAGACTGTTATATTGTGTACTTAATTACAAAATCTAATTACTACGACAAACCTACAAGTCAAGACATGTTTTACTCCTTATTAAATCTTAGAAATTTCTGTCTAAAGCACAAAATAAAAAAACTGAGTATACCTAAATTAGGTTGTGGAAGAGACAATTTAAATTGGTCGGATATCAAACTTATGATTCAGTACGTGTTTAGGAATTCAGAAATTATCATAACCGTTTTCAAACTTCCTAGATTAGAATTGAATGCAAATGAGTCTAACGAATTTGATGCCTTCTTTACGTACATGGACGATTTTAATAAAAATTTCAAAAATAATGCCAGCCAGTCCATGATAGTCGAACCAGACGATATAATCGAAATTATCGACGATAGTAACTCAGATAGTGGCGCAACCGTACATTCGAATAGAGAACACCCCATAGTAGGAATTCCTGTCGTAGACAGCCCTGTAAACATGGGAAAAAATCAAATTATAATTTCGCAAGTTGCACATAGCCCTAGTAGTCCACAGATCACTAAACATCACGATCTTAAACAACGTATTTCTATTCAATTTTCAAAATCAGACTATGAAAAGGAGATAGTAAAATTTATAAAAGATTACATCGCTCCAAAAGTAAAATATCACGTTTATTTCAAAGATGAACTTTATGAAAAATTCAGCGTTTTTCGCAATGTTTTGCAAAATTATTTTAAAAATTCAGAAATTAACATGGTCAAATGTACTCAGTTCCTAACAGACGTAGAAACGGAAGAAGAAATCATTGAAATTATAAAAAATTATCACGAGGGTAAAACGAACCACCGCGGCATCGACGACACAGAAACGCGAATAAAAGAATTATACTACTGGCCCAAATTACGCGAATCCATCCAAACGTATATTAATAGATGTGAGATCTGCCAGATAACCAAATATGACAGGAACCCGTTGAAATTAAAATATAACGTGACGCCCACAGCAAATAAACCGTTTCAGATATTACATATAGACAGCATTACCTTGGAAAGCACAAAATTCTTGACCGTAATAGATTCCTTTTCTAAATACGCACAGGCGTACAAATTAAACTCAGCCCAAGGAATTGAAATTGTCAATAACCTATTGAGATTTTTCTCGCATCACGGTACCCCAGAACAAATCATTTCGGATAACGGGTTATAATTTAAAAACTCCGTTGTCAAAGAATTATTGGAACTTCATAAAATCAAAATCCACTTTATATCCTCACAACACCCGGAATCCAACGGTGCAATTGAAAGATTTCATTCGACATTAATTGAGCACATTCGGCTTCTTAATAACCAAACCGAATATAAAAAGGAACCTATAGACGTGAAGGTAAATTATGCTCTTATCGCCTACAATGATTCTATACATTCAACAACAAAATTAAAACCATTTGAAATTATATCCGGAGCCTTAGACACAAAATCACCTTTTAATATAGAAATAGAAAGACAACTATTGAACAATTACATAGAAAATCACAAAAATAAAATGAAACTATTATTCCAAAAGGTTAACGAAAAACTTCAGGAAAGTAAAGCAAAGACGACAGAGTACCACAATAAAAATCGCGAAATATTACCGGAAATCCCAGGAACCGTGTATGTTAAAAACAGACAGAAACAAGCTAAAACGAAAAATAAATACAAACGCGAAAAAATAAAATCTTTAAATAAAAATCTAAAAACGGCAAAAATTAAAACTCGCCACGGTAACACATCTGAAAATATTCACCTATCTAACATAAAAAGACCTAAACAAAAAACTTACAAATTTAAAAATGTTCCAGGCTGTTCGCATTGGGACAAGGAGCAATCTTAAAAGATATCTCTAATAATCTCGGAGTTCTACCTATAAATTTGGGCCCAGCTAAACTAGAAAAAACAGAACACACTTTCGTGCATTACTTCAATCTAGAACCATTATACGAAGAAAATAAAAATTTAAAAGAACAATACCAAAATTTAAAAAACGGAATTTTTAACAGCACTCTCTATACGAGAAAAGAAATTGATAATTACGGCAAAATTGTTGAATTTTTACAAAAATCCACACAGGAAAAAATTAACAACATAAAAATACATCCTAAAATTAGGAATAAACGCGGATTTATTGACGGATTGGGATCAATAGTAAAATCTATATCCGGTAACTTAGACGCCGAAGATGGCAAAAGATATGATAAAATTATAAACCAATTAAAAGGTAAAGTAACTAACATACAAGAACAACTTAAATTCCAATATAGTATTAACGAAAAAATTATCGAAAATTTCAACTCATCCGTTCAGAATATTCAACATAACGAAAGATTGTTAAAAACAAGAATAAATCAATTAAACAGCATAGTCAATGACAGAATACAACAGACAGACATTTTATTCACAAAAGACTTATATAACCAGTTAATAATTCTCTATAACGCAATCTTGAATGTTCTTCAAGATGTAGAAAATTCTATAACCTTTTGCAAATTGCAAACCCTTCACCCAAGCATCATAAAAACTACGGAACTCTTTGACGAGTTACAAAAAATTTCAAAATTTTATAAAAACCAGTTACCTTTCGATCTAACTTATGAAAATATATTGGACTTCGAATCTATCATAAAAATTAATTGCAAAATTGAAAGCGACCAGATAATATACTTTCTATCACTTCCAATAGACTTTGAACAAAATTATGATTTGTATTATTTACGACCCGTGCCTACAAAACACGAGTCAGAATTTGTTACTATTATACCAGATATCAAATATCTTTTGAAAAATAAAAATAACATAATACCTCTAAACGACATATGTACTAACGGCAATAAAGTGTTCCAATGTCGCCGTCATCTACAGACAAATTACAAATCTAAATGCGAAGAACAAATATTGCTGCAAGGAGACCCAAAGTATTGCCAATATACGAAATTAACCATCGAAGAAAACAAGTTAGACTACATATCCAAAATAGATCAGTATTTAGGAGTATTCCCGAATGAAGAAAACATCATCATAAAATGTTTACAACAAACAGAAACAAGAACGCTAAAAGGAATATTTTTGATAAAAAACGATCACTGTAAATTATTCCTAAATCAGCAAGAAATAACTTATAACAACAAAAGTTATGGGACACCACTGATCTTAAACAATGTGAATCTCCAACTACAAAAACCAAGATTCTCAAACTTTACCATTAAACTAAAAACTTTAAAATTGGAAGAACTACCATCGAATCCTGCCATACCAATTCACCAAAATTCCAAAATCATCCGCAACATGCCGAGCCTATGGACATTGATTCTTTACATCGGAATCCTAATCATTACCTGTTCGATCATCACGAAGTGGATCAAAAAGAAAATCAAGGAAAACTCCAACAAAAATCAAAATTCACAAGGACATACAACGCAGTCAAGCCCAAAACATGGTCAAGAAGACATCGAACTTCCAGGAGGAGCCTCGTTCCAAGGGGGGAGGAGTTACCGTAGCGATTCTCGCTGACTAAACGTTAACATGACACCCCTAACCATTCTTAGTATTAAGTAATTAGATAATATGCTAGAGTAGGTAATTTTGTAATGTAACATATTCACATTTTGTATTTTTGTAAATCAGTTTAGAATCAGCTTCCTTAGGAATAAGACATACTTTGTAATATAAAAATAAATCTTTTTAAAAACAAAGTTGTCGTGTGAAGAAATATAATTTACATATATAAGAAAATTTTATAAATGATATACCTATATACAGAAGAAGATTAAACAGAAAAGATTTGTTTATTTATTTATTTATATTATTGATATTGTAACAACTTCTGTTATACACATGTTTAATGTTAAGTCAATATTAAGAGATATTTCAAGTTTATAAGTAGCGCTCCTTCTGTCCCCCTAAATATTCAGAAGCTACACTAAACAGAAAATAATCGTTCTTCAATCAAAGTCTTTATTGTAAAGTTGTGGGTTTAAAATGAAACACACAGGTACATGGTTTAAACAAGACTGGCTGTATTTTTTGAATATTCACTCAAGACATATTTCATACAAGTTTTAACACAATACATATCAATTCCTTGTCCTAATTTTTTGACATTACAAAAATATAAAATAAACATAATTATTAAGATTAACATTACCAAATCTAACCAACATAAAATACCCTTTTTATTTATTTTGTTTACATTCAATTTTTACACATTTCTATTTCTTGGCCTTAAATTATACCTGGGGGTTTCCGCTATTGTACTGGTCTCAGGAGTAATACTTGATGTACTGGGGGCCGTTACTAACTGTTGCTGATTGGATTCTAAATTATCGGCTGTAATTTTCACATCATTTTGAACGTTCATTTCTGGTTCGGCATTAATAATTTGATCACTATGTCTATGCCATAATTGATCACCGACTAGTACATTGTAAGTATTACTGCCCTTTTTCTCTACAATTTTTCCATTTGCCCATGATTTTACTGGATTTCTATAATCTCTTACTAAAACATCATCTTTTAACTCTCTATTTTTCCCCCCATGGCTTAAAATTTGTTTTTCTTGATAGTTATATACAATATCAGACGTATTTGGCCTTAACAGATCAAATTTTGAATTTAATTGTCTACCAAATATTATTTCAGATGGACTTTTTCCCGTTACACAATGTATACTATTCCTATAATCTATTAAAAAGTTACATAAAGCTTTATTTACCTCTAGGCCATCCGAAAATGCTTTTTTAATACATTTTTTTATAATTTTAACAGCATTTTCTGCACTGCCATTACTACTGGGATGAAAAGGGGGTGTAAAAGTATGAAAAACACCATGTTCTTTCAAAAATTTGGCAAATTCTTTAGATGAAAAAGGAGGGCCATTGTCAGTGACTATTTGTTTCGGAAATCCAAATTGTGAAAAAAGAACTCTTAAATATTTAATTACCGCTAATGCATTTGTGTTTTTCATTTGTTTACATTCGATCCATTTTGAGTGTGAATCTTTAACAATTAAAAATTTTAAATTTTTTATTGGTCCCAAAAAGTCTAAATGTAACCTAGTCCATGGATCTTTTGTCCATGTCCATGGATGCAATCTTGAAGTTTGGGGTTGGGCACGTTCCAAATTACAAGTGTCACAAGCCTTGCACATTTTTTCAATTTCTATGTCAATTTTTGGCCACCAAATATATGACCTCGCCATAGATTTTGTTTTATTGATACCCATATGAGAAGTATGTAATTGTTTTAAAATAAAATTTCTTAATTTTAATGGAACTATTACTCGATAACCCCACATGATACAACCATGTTCAATATGTAATTCATCGCGCCGCGAATAAAAATGTTTTAAATCATCTAGTTTTTCTGTACCTTTTGGCCAACCATTTAAAATATACAGAAAAATTTTACCTAATAATTTATCCCGTTTAGTTTCCGCCGCTATATTTTTGTGAGTTATCGGTAATGACTCTTCAATATGTAAAATATGACCAAAATTTTCTTTCTTTTTTTTAGTTTTTGGTAAAGGTAGGCGCGATAAACCGTCTACATTTCCATTTAATTCCGATTTTATGTATTTAATATCGTAATTATAACCAGTTAAAATTAACGCCCAGCGCTGCAATCTATTTGCGGCCATTTGCGGTATACCTTTTTTATTTCCAAAAATTGAAATAAGAGGCTTGTGATCTGTCAAAAGTGTAAAATGACGCCCGTACAAATATTGATTGAATTTTTTTACCCCAAAAATTATGGCTAAGGCTTCCTTTTGTATCTGGGAGTAATTTTTTTCCGCTTTTGATAATGTCCTGGAGGCGTACGCCACTGGTTTTGAAATACCATTTGGCGTAATGTGGGAAATGGCCGCGCCAACTCCAAAAGGACTGGCATCGCAAGCTAGTGTGAGGGGTAGGTTTTGGTCATAGTGTGCTAAAATCGGGGAACTCACTAATTTTGATTTTATTACATTAAATGCGCCCTCACATTCATTAGTCCACACGAATTTTGAGTGTTTTTTTAATAACTGATACAGAGGATGCAGAACAGCACTCATGTTCTCTATAAATTTTCCGTAGTAACCAATCAACCCTAACAAACTTTTTACTTCAGTAGCGCTCGTGGGTCTCTTGACTTTTAGTATTGCCTTAATTCTATCTTTATTGGTATGCAAACCATTTTTGTCAATTGTATATCCAAGATATGAAACTGAATTTTGAAAAAAGTTACATTTATTAATATGCACCCTTAGACCACATTCTTGTAATTTATTTAAAACCGCAAATAAATTTCTTTTATGCTCTATTTCATTTTTTCCTGTAATTAAAATATCATCCAGAAACATACAACATCCGTCAATATTATTTAAAATTTGTTCTAAATGCCGCTGGCAAATCCCGGGTCCCGATGATACGCCAAATGGAAGACGATTATACTGAAAAATTCCCTTATGAGTATTTATTGAAACAATTTTCTTTGACTCTTGATCTAATTCAAATTGTGTATAAGCCTGTGACAAATCTAATTTTGTAAAAATTTTACCACCCTGTAATCTAGAAAACAAATCTTCAATTCGGGGGATTGGATATTTTTCCACCTGTAAATTAGGATTAACATTGATTTTAAAATCTCCGCATAACCTAACACTACCATCCTTTTTAATAACCGGAACTATTGGAGTTGCCCAATCATTGTATTCAATTTGTTGCAAAACATTTTCATTTATTAATCTTTCAATCTCTTTGTCAACTTTATCTTTAAGAGCATAAGGTAATGGTCTAACCTTACAAAAAACTGGTCTTACATTGTTTTTTAAATGTAATGATACAGTACCTTTATTGAATTTTCCTAAACCAGATTTAAAAACTTCAGGAAATTTAAGCTTTAATTCTGTAATTATTGATTTATTATTGCTAAAATTTCCCTCATTTTTATTAACTATACTATTTAAATCCTTAATATTATTGCCTAAAATATTTAATTTATACAACCACTCACGTCCTATCAATGGCGGGCAGCCTTTTGAAATAACATACAATTTAAGAACCTTTTCAAATGTACCATATTTAACAGGTACCTTAATATATCCTAATGGTGACATTACTTCACCAGTGTAGTACTTGAAGATCGTATTACTTGAATGTAATTTGAGGTTTCTAAAAAATTTATTAAACACAATTGCGGAAATGACAGACACACCTGAGCCTGTATCCACCTCCATATCTAAATTAATTGAATTTACTTTAATTTTAATAATAATAGGACCTTTCGTACTGTTTATATCTTTAATATTATACATGGACCCGTCACTTGACACGCTAGATGAATCTGAAATTTCATCCTCCATTCTATAATTATTATAATTTTTATTAGAGACTTTACGATTCTTATATGGTTTTGTTTGATTTTTATTACTAACAATGTTTTTCATTTTACATACATACTTCAAATGTCCTACTTTACCGCATAAATTGCATTTTGAATTTCTGTAAAAACACGAGTCAACCTTGTGGTTTCGTCTGCCGCAACAGGCACACGGGTGATCCAACTCGCTCGTACTGGGACGACTGCCGCTGCCCTTGGTATGGCCGGTGCGCTGCTGGTGGTTCCCTCGGACGTAGTGCATGGAGGAAACCGACGTTTCCATCGTTACGTGAGCATCCTTCTCAGCTGCTTCCATATTACATGCCGTCTCCAACGACTTGGAATAAGTTAAATCGTGCATGGTGAACAATTTTTGCTTTATTAACTCGTTACGGAGACCAAAAAGTAATTGATCACGTAAATGTTCATTTAAATTATTTTTGAACTCACAGTTTTTTGCTAATTTTTTTAGTGCCGCTGCATATTCGGCTACCGTTTCACTTTCTTCTTGATTTCGTTTACGAAATTTGGAACGCGAAACAATGAAATTTGGATCAGGATCGACATGATCTTTCACCAATTTAACTAACTGTTCGTACGTTTTTGTTTCGGGCTTTACTGGATCACACAAATTTGCTATTAATTCATATGTTTGTTCACCAACTACACATAATAATGTTGAAACTTTTAGTTCCTCACTTACTTTATTAACTTTTAAATAATTATTGAGTCTTGCAACGTACATTGTCCAATTTTTTTCACTTAAATTAAATTCTTTTATTTTTCCAATTGACATTTTGTAGTCTTTTAATTTATTCACTTAGTTACTAAATTAAATTATTATTATATTATAATTATTGTTCGTATTTTCTTTTGTATTAAATTTTATTGACCGCGTGGTCCTAAGACTTGATTTTACCAGTCCAACGTCGCCAATGTAAAGTTGTGGGTTTAAAATGAAACACACAGGTACATGGTTTAAACAAGACTGGCTGTATTTTTTGAATATTCACTCAAGACATATTTCATACAAGTTTTAACACAATACATATCATTTATAAATTATCTTTATAAATTGTTGATGTAAAGTAAATAATAAGCGAGATATTTCCAGTATTTTAGTTTTAGCACCTCCCCCATCTCCCTTCCCCTGCTTCTTAACCAATTGAAAAATTTATAGGATAACATGTATTTGTATTTTTATTTTAAACAGCTTTTCTCATGTGCGTTTTTGCTGTTAAGTCAATAGTAAATGAGATATTTCAAAAGTTTAGTTTTAGGTTGTCCCTTCGTTACTCCCGTAAATCAATCCAATAAAAAAAAATCATTAAAAAAAAATATTTGTTTTCTTATTACAGTGAAACCTCTATCTATCGTTCCTCGAATAATAATTTTCCCGTATATATCGTTATTTCTTGCGGTTCCGAATTAATTTCATACAAAACACGCAAAAATAGATCGCATCGATCATTTCTCTCTGTATCATTTTACCGCATTCATCGTTTAAATTACGCAGCAAATTTCGTGTTTTTTCAAATTGAAAACTTTTTTTATGCGCATTCGATAACTGATGCCGAAAAAAATTTAATTTGTAACACCGAAAGAATATTGATTTCTTACGGCAATATAAAAAGCCAAAAAGTAAATGACGATGAAAGATTATATACAATACAAAGTACAATTTTTTTTGTCGGCATGCAGCTTCCTTTTTTATTTTGCTACGATATTTTTTATTTAAAAAAATTGATTTATACCTGAAACATGTATCATTTTTAGAATATATATGTACGTACATATTAAACATTTAAATATGTATTAATGTGTTTTTCATTGTTTTCCCGCATCCATAGTTTATTTCAATAGGTCCCTTCAAAAACGATAGATAGAGGTTTCACTGTATAAGCAATTTTTCTGTTAAGTCTACGTCTTAAGTGATACCATTTTTTTTCTTCTGATTTTCAATTTGCCTCCTTATATTGACTGCATTTCCTACCTATATACCAAATTCCAACTCGGTACACACAGATTTTCTGTTTTATATATATAAAAGATTTTACTATTATATTTAAACATTTAAATAAAAGAATAGAAAAAAAAATAAATAAAAATAACAAAGTTCATAAAAGTGCCCTAAAATAAAAAACCAGAAAACAGGTGCTCCACTTTAGTCTCGCTCTGCATAAACTAATCAAAAATTTTACTAAATAACAATATATAAATCTTATCAGCTAGAGCAGAGTAATGATGAATCGCGCCGAACGACATTGAACGATGTTTCACGAACTTACTATAGTTGTCCAAACAACCATTGAAACGAAATTTCCGCGATCTCGGTGAATGCATCATACATACTTCGATGGTCCAATATAATTAAAAACAAAATTATTAATTTCTCGTTTCTGATGGGACTTTTTTGAAATTTTCGATTTTTCTAGTTATGATGAAAGCATTCCCTACCTGTATGCAAAATTTCAACTCGGTAGCATATCTGGAAGTGGGTTAGAATTTCCGGACATAGCCACAAATATTGTCTTTTATATATAAAGACTAGCAGTATACCCGCTGCTTCGCTACCGAAAAAGTAGTCGTAGCCGGCTTAGGCTGGACCCATGGCAGAATCGGTTTAAGACTGGCTTGGTGCGAAGGTTTTGGAGGGTTCAAATATATTTATTTGTTTTAATCAACTATTGTATTGATATGTTCTTCTTACACAAATAATGTAAGTAAGGGCTTCTTTATAAACATTGATAGTACAGTCATTTGGTAACAGCACGTATAAGTGTCCCGTTGTGCTAACCTAGGAAAATGCCACAAACAGTTGCCCATGTGAGAATCACTCATCACCCAAGGCGGCGCTGGTCACGTGAAGCATTTTATCTTGTACCTTATGAAGTTATTTGTTATGATATTTATTATAATTATTCCGTCAGAGGTCAGAGCACTTTTTACCGTTAATAAATGCTCTTGCCACCGAAGAAAATTTATTCGTATAGTCTTAGGGGCTACGCAAATGTTCAACAGCAAATTTAATGTTATAATTGTCGTCGAAAAGTGAAAATAAAAAATCTGGGACATATATCCTCGGGAACATTTTTGTAGCAATATTAAACCCTAAGTCCTTCGTATCAGTGGCGGATCAAGCCTTCGCCGGGCCCACGACATTTTTGATATATGGGCCCTCAACCTAGAGGCGTTCAAAGTGAAGAGCAAAAAAAGGTCTTCTTCACCTCTCAAATCCAAGTGAAGAGCAAAAAAAAGATTCTCACCTCCCAAATCCAGGCCCTTGAAAATTACGGGTCGAAGACAAATGTCTTTTTTGTCTCTGCGAAAGTCCGCCACTGCTTCGTATATATATTGAATATATAATCTTTTATAGTTTCACCGCCAGAGCCGTAGCAATGTTTTCGGCAAAGACAAAAATCCTCACCTCCCACATTCAAGTGAAGAGCAAATAAAGGTCCTCACTACCCAAATTCAAGTGAAGGAAGAGCGAAAAAAAAAAGGTTTTCACCCGCAATGGGACTCCTCATGAGACCCCGCGCCCTTATCAAACCCCGCGATCTTATAAAACCTCGCGCTCCTGGCAAATGCCCCGACGCCACCCCGTTGCTACGGTGCTGTTCACCGCCATAGTATTTTAATGTGATTAATATAAAATTCTAAAATACTTTGTTGTACACGTGTATGGGTAACCTCTATCAGCAAAACTTAAGTCTATATCTCTCATTGGGCCTAAGAGATATTGAGGAATCAGTGAAAAAGCATTTTGCCCCTTTACGGGTGAAATTATTAAAAAAAAAAAAAAAAACTCAATAAATTTCTGAAGATTTTAAAAAGACACTTATATGTCAAAACGGATTGTTATCTCAATAAACGTAGGAAATGAGAAGCGTTCTACAATTGACCCCGAATGTAGATTTAAGGGTTGTTTAGGGCAAAATCCTGAATTTCGTTCATAAATATTTGTAACCTTTATAAGCAAAAACTAAGTCGATATCTTATTGGTACCGAGATATATTGAGGAATCCTTGAAATCATATTTCACCCCCTTGGGGTCGAATTTCAAAAAATCTCTTGCTTGGGGGTGCTTACACATGGAGAGAATATGCTTTCCGAATTTCATGACTATGTCCAGGGAACGTTTTATAGAATAAAAAATAGCAATTTACTTCTTTCGGGGTGCAATTAAAAAAATATGTTAAAATGTTATTTTAAGTTTTTAAGTTAACAGTTTTAATCCAGAAACACTCCCTTAGAATGAGAATTTTGAGATGATATATGGCCTCTGTTCGGCCCTGGTTTTACTCTATTATCATTTGGTTAAAATATGTCAAACTGTTTTTAAAAAAGATTCGTCAAAAATAAAAATAAATAAACCATAATAATAAAGTTCATAAATACCGGCAAAAATAAAAAAATATTATATAGATGGTGTCTAGTTCTACATATCTGTCATAGTTTTGCTAAATAACACAGAATATCACTAAATAACTAAAGATCAGTGCTGTTTACCGACAATATTTGAGCCGAACATTTCCGATGCCGCCCGAAGAGCCACTATCTGAATATAGTCATCCAATCAACTATTGAACGAAAATTCCTTTTCCCTCACTGCATATCTAATAGATATTCAAATGGTCCAATATAATTAAAAACTAAATTATTAATTTCTCGTTTCTGGTGGGACTTTTTTGAGATTTTCGATTTTTCTAGTTATGGTGAAGACATTTCCTACCTATATGCAAAATTTCAACTCGGTAGCATATCTGGAAGTGGGTTAGAATTTCCGGACATAGCCACAAATATTCATTTTTATATATAAAGATTATGGACTTGTTAGTGTAAATGTTAATCAAAAATATTCCTTACGCAGTAAAACCGACTTTAGATTTATTGGTTATGATCATTATTAAGAAAATGACATTTTTTATAATTTTTTAATACCAACATGACATAAAATTGTAAATGTGCAAATTATAAAATAAAAATTTCGTCTTACAGGCTATTCCAAGCGATTAGGCGGAACTAAATGGAAATTTCGTTATTTTAGGTTGTCACGAAAACGGACCTTGCTTGGGTTATTTCATGTTTCAGTTTTGGTATGTGAAAATTTAAAATTACAACAGTGAAACCTCGGAAACTAATGACATATGTCAGATATTTTCGATATATCGAAATAATTAACACGTAACATGTAAGATATATAAATTACAGTTTTTTTTTTGTTGGCTTGGCGGGAAAAGAAGTCACCACTTGACAGACAATCACTTTACAATTGGTACTCGCCCAGCTACCAACCAACTTTCTAATACATATTTTCCTAGTTAACTGCTCTTAATCCTAACTAATTAAATATATATGTGCTGTCCACTTTTGTAAGGACAAACCAGATCTTTTTGGTTACTTTTATAGTGTATTATGGACTTGTTAGTGTAAATGTCAATCAAAAATACTCCTTACGCAGTAAAACCGACTTTAGATTTATTGGTTATGATCATTATTAAGAAAATGACATTTTTTATAATTTTTTAATACCAACATGACATATAATTGTAAATGTGCAAATTATAAAATAAAATTTTTGTCTTACAGGCTATTCCAAGCGATTAGGCGGAACTAAATGGAAATTTCGTTATTTTAGGTTGTCACGAAAACGGACCTTGCTTGGGTTATTTCATGTTTCAGTTTTGGTATGTGAAAGTTTAAAATTACAACAGTGAAACCTCGGAAACTAATGACATACAGTCTGTTCCAAACGGTTAAGCGGAACTAAATGGGAATTTAGTTCTTTTAGGTTGCCACGAGAAGGGACCTTGCTTGGGTTATTTCATTTTTTACGTTGAGATGTCAAAATTTAAAATTTCAACAATGAAACCATGGAAACGAATGAAATATGCCAAAATTAAATACTTTTTTTACCTATTTTAATGACAAAAAAATAAATAAATGGGAAATTTGTATTAAGAATGACACAAAAAATCAAAATATAAAGAAAATGACATTTTAAAATGATATTAACCTTAACCAAAAAATGTTAATTGTAAGTATGATTTACAAAGCTTAAACAAAACGGCCGAAAAGCACGATTTAAACGATGAAAGTAACTAGATTGCAAAATCTAGTTCCGCTTAACCGTTTGGAACAGACTGTATGTCAAATATTTTAATACATTTTTCCATATTTTGAAAACAAAAACATAAATAAATGGGAAATTTTTATTAAGAATGACAAAAAATTAAAATGCAATGAAAATGACATTTTATAATGACAATCAATTTAATCTAGAATTTAAATGTGAGCATGATTTACAAAGCTTAAACAAAATGACGAAAAGTCCGAATTAATAGATAAAAATTACTAGATTTCAAAATCTAGTGCCGCCTAAACGTTTGGTATAGCCTACAGTTTGTTTTTACAAAAGTGAACAGCATATATTTAAATTTAAAAAATATACAAGAATACCGATATTTTGTGCGAATATCGATATTTTGCGCGATATATCGCATTTCAAATATCGATATAAAAATATCGATATATTTTTTTAAAGTATCGATATTTTCGTAATATCGATATATCGTTCCCATCCTTACACGATCAGACCAATTCTGTAACTCAGTTACTATGATCATAGTAACTAAATATGTCACTATGAGCAAAGTTAGTTGCTATCATAGTAAGTATAGAGTATTCCATATTCCGTAAGGCAAAAGTTATTACAATATTTAGCAACTTGTTACTATAAAAGTTCCTATCATAGTAACTGCCAAATGCTGGTGTTTATAAGTAATAACTAGTGCTGTCAGAAATCGATCTTGAAGGAACCGGAACCGCTTCAAAAACAAAAACGGTTTCGGGTTTACCCGTTTTCGGAACCGGGTATCCGGGTAACGCGAAAATTACAAACCCGGTTTTACCCGAAAACTGGAACCGGTTTCGGTTCCTAACACTAAAATTATCTCGTCTATAGCTATGGCTAGGAATTTAGGAAGCTCGCACTATTTTCTGTCTGACTTTATTTTATGGTTTCGGTTCCCAGCACTAATTTTAATATATTTATGTTTACAGTTTACATTCATCAACATCGAGAATTTGTAATCATTCGAATTCCTCTGGTGTTTTTCCGACCCTAGAACCGGGTATCTAATCTAGGAACTCTGAATCACGTATCTGGTACCGGGCATTCGGAACAGGGTATCCGGGTAAAGCAAAAATTACATCCCGGTTTTACCCGAAAACCGGAACCGGTTACCCGAAAAACCGGTTTCGGTTACCAGCACTAGTAATAACTTAGTTCTTATGAAAATGCAAATGGCAGATAATAGGTTTCAAGTGGAACTTTTAGATATAATAGAAGATAAGTGAAGAAAATTATATAAATTAAATATGTCAAGTCTGTTCCTTTGGTTTAGGCGGAACTAGATTTTCAATTCTAGTTAGGGCCGCTTTTACTAACCTCAGATAAGTAGCGGTATAACTATCGGAAGTTTATTCCGATGTATATTCCAACGTTCGCTTTTACAATGCATTTTTTATTCTCGGATAGATATCCATGGTTTTATTGTAAATAAAATAAAGTTGGTATTGTTTGACACATAAACTGACATAAAGTCTGTTCCAAACGCTTAGGCGGAACTATATTTTGCAATCTAGTTACTTTCATCGTTTAAATCATGCTTTTTGGCCGTTTTGTTTAAGCTTTGTAAATCATACTTACAATCAATGAGGTAGTAATAATATAGAGACAGAACGAGGACGGCGTGTTTTGAAGCCAACACCCTCTTAGGCGGGGAGCAAGAAGATGCACCGAGGAGTTGTGCGTGTTGCATACATCCAATGACGTCATAGAAACCATACGTCGTAAAACCTAATTGCTAACATTCATGTTTTGCTGATAAGAATTGAAAGTAAAAATATGTTTTTTAAAAGAGTAAACTGCAAATTTTAATAAAATAAATTTCATTAATAATATTAAATTAAGCTTAATTTATTAGTATATTTTTAAGGTAATTATGAAAAAAACTATATTTTTTTTTTATTTTACGGTTATGGTCTTTGATACTTAGGCAATTAGCCAAATATATAGGTTTTTAAATTACATACATTTAAAATCTAGTAGACCTTAATTTTTTTAATGTAAGTGGACAATTCTGTTAATTTCTAAATTTGATGTGGGCAGATATACAATTTATTCAATGATAAATTAAAAATTATCTGACAAAATATGAAGATATACATCTATAACCAGTGATGGGCAAGTACTAGTAAAAGTACATATTTAAAATAATTTTCCGATGTATTCGTAGCACAGAATACAAATACTTTTTCTAAAAGAAAATAAAATGTAAACATAGAATGGCGATCAAAGAACATCTATGATGACGATTGCTCCTAGCGGTAATTTAACAAAACAAATATAAGTTAGGCAACTTGTTAGACTCCTGGGGGCAAATCCCCTTTCGTCTCCACAGGGTCTTGGCTTCATAACAAACAATGTTAAGGTATAGAGCGTGCTGCGTCTATATCATATGACGTCAATGCTTACAATAAACATTTATTGGTTAAAGTTAATATCATTTTAAAATGTCATTTTATTTATATTTCGATTTTTTGTGTCATTCTTAATACAAATATAATCTATCTCAATTTGTAATACGAAACTAGATTTGGTGACTGTTGTGGTGTAAACAGACTTTGCCGTATCCGTGTGAACCAATACTATGATCTTCTTTATATAAAAGAGAATATTTGTGGCTATGTCCGGAAATTTTAACCCACTTCTAGATATGCTACTGAGTTGAAATTTTGCATACAGGTAGCAAATGCCTTCATCATAATTAGAAAAATTGAAAATCTCAAAAAAGTCCCATCAGAAACGAGAAATTAATAATTTTGTTTTTAATTATATAGGACCATCGAAGTATGTATGATGCGTTCAGCGAGATCGCGGGAATTTCGTTTCAATGGTTGTTTGGACAACTATAATAAGTTCGGGGAACATCGGTAAATGTCGTTCCGTGCGATCACTTTACCATAGTGATAAGATTTCTCTATTCAGTTAAGTACATATTTAGTAAAATTTATGATTAGTGTATGCAGAGCGAGACTTAATTTTTAATTATTATTTTTTTGTATTCTTTTATTTAAATGTTTAAATATAATAGTAAAATCTTTTATCTATATATATAAAAGGCAGTGTCCTGACTGACTGACTGACTGACTGACTGACTCACTCATCACCGCCCAGCCCGAACCCCTGGGCCTAGAAACTTGAAATTCGGAGAGTATATTCCCTTCATGACGTAAGCACCCACCAAGAAGGGATTTTTCGAAATTCCACTCCTAAGGGATGAAAAGGGGTGAAATGTGATTTCACGAATTCCGTAATATCTCTTAGGGCCGATGGGATATCGACTTAGTTTTTGCTTACAAGTATTACCCATACAAATGCCGAAAAACCAATTTCGGGATTTTGCCCTAATTAACCCCTAAAGGGGTGAACCTACAATCGGGGTGGATTATACATCCCGTTGTATTTCCTGTGTTCGTTTAGTTGAAAGATTACTTTTTGGCACATAGGTGTCTTTTTAAAATATCTCGAAATGGTATTGACAGTTTTTTGAAATTTCACCCCTAAAGGGCGAAAAGGGGTGAATTGTGATTTTAAGGATTCTTTAATATCTATTAGGACCAATAAGATATCGACTTGCTTTTTGCTTACAAAGATTACCCATACAAATACCGAATCACCAATTTCAGGATTTTGTCCTAATCAACCCCTTAAGGGGTGGATCTACAATCGGGGTGAGTTATACATTCCGTCGTATTTCCTGTGTTCGTTTAGTTGCAACATTACTTTTTAGCACATAGGAGTCTTTTTAAAATATCTCGAAATGGGTTTGTCAGTTTTTTAAAATTTCACCCCTAAGGGTTGAAAAGGGTTGAATCGTGATTTCAAAGATTCCTTAATATCTCTTAGGACCAATAAGATATCGACTTACTGTTTGCTTGCAAAAATTATCCATACAATTACCGACAAACTTATTTCAGGAATTTGTCCTAATCAACCCCTAAAGGGATGGATCTACAATCGGGGTGAGTTATACATTCCGTCGTATTTCCTGTGTTCGTTTAGTTGCAACATTACTTTTTAGCACATAGGAATCTTTTTAAAATATCACGAAAAGGTTTTGGTAGTTTTTTTAAATTTCACCCCTATAGGGTGAAAAGGGGTGAATTGTGATTTCAAGTATTCCTTAATATCTCTTAGAACCAATAAGATATCGACTTGCTTTTTGCTTACAAAGATTACCCATACAAATACCGAAAAACATATTTCAGGTTTTTGTCCTAATCAACCCCTAAAGGGGTGGATCTACAATCGGGGTGAATTATACATCCCGTCGTATTTCCTGTGTTCATTAGTTGCAGCATTACTTTTTGGCACATAGGTGTCTTTTTAAAATATCTCGAAATGGGTTTGACAGTTTTTTAAAATTTCACCCCTAAGGGTTGAAAATGGGTGAATTGTGGTTTCAAGGATTCCTTAATATCTCTTAGGACCAATAAGATATGGACTTGCTTTTTGCTTACAAAGATTACCCATACAAATACCGAAAAACATATTTCACGTTTTTGTCCTAATCAACCCCTAAAGGGGTGGATCTACAATCGGGGTGAATTATACATCCCGTCGTATTTCCTGTGTTCATTAGTTGCAGCATTACTTTTTGGCACATAGGTGTCTTTTTAAAATATCTCGAAATGGGTTTGACAGTTTTTTAAAATTTCACCCCTAAGGGTTGAAAATGGGTGAATTGTGATTTCAAGGATTCCTTAATATCTCTTAGGACCAATAAGATATGGACTTACTGTTTGCTTGCAAAGATTATCCATACAATTACCGAAAAACTTATTTCAGGAATTTGTCCTAATCAACCCCTAAAGAGGTGGATCTACAATCGGAGTGAGTTATACATTCCGTCTTATTTCCTGTGTTCGTTTAGCTGCAACATTACTTTTTAGCACATAGGTGTCTTTTTAAAATATCTCGAAAAGGTTTTGGTAGTTTTTTAAATTTCACCCCTAAAGGGTGAAAAGGGGTGAATTGTGATTTCAAGGATTCCTTAAATCTCTTAGATCCAATAAGATATTGACTTGCTTTTTGCTTACAAAAAATTACCCATACAAATACCGAAAAATATATTTCAGGATTTTGTCCTAATCAACCCCTAAAGGATTCCTTAATATCTCTTAGAACCAATAAGATATCGACTTGCTTTTTGCTTACAAAGATTACCCATACAAATAGGGAAAAATATATTTCAGGATTTTTGTCCTAATCAACCCCTAAACGGTGGATCTACAATTGGGGTGAATTATACATCCCATCGTATTTCCTGTGTTTGTTGAGTTATAAGGTTTCTTTTTGGCACATAGGCGTATTTTTAAAATATCTCGAAATGTTTTGACAATTTTTTAAAATTTAACCCCTGAAGGGTAAAAAGGGGTAAAATGTGATTTCAAGGATTGTTTAACATTTTTTAGGACCAATAAGATATCTACTTGGTTTTTGCTTACAAAAACTACCCATGCAAATACCGAAAAACCAATTTTTGGATTTTGTCCTAATCAACCCCTTAAGGGGTGGATCTACAATCGGGATGAATTATACATCCCGTCGCATTTCCTGTGTTCGTTTAGTTGCAACATTACTTTTTGGCACATAGGTGTTTTTCTTTAATATCTCGAAATGATTTTGACATTTTTTTAAAAATTTAACCCCTTAAGGGTGAAAAAGGGTGAAATGTGATTTCAGTAATTCCTTAATTCTTTTAGGACCAATAAGATATCGACTTGGTATTTGCTTACAAAAATTATCCATACAAATGCCGAAAATTTTATTTCAGGGTTACGTCCTAATCAACCCCTAAAGGGGTGATTCTACAAACGGGGTAGATTATACATCGCGTCGTATCTCCTGTGTCTATTTAAAATGCCTCGAAATGGTTTTAACAGTTTTTTACCTTTAACAAATATCACCCCTAAAGGGTGAAAAGAGGGAATTGTGATTTCAAGGACGCCTCTAGACAAGATACGACGCGAAGATATTATCTTCTAGGATCAATAAGATATAGACTTGGTTTTTGCTTATAAAGATTACCCATACAAATGCCGAAAAACTTATTACAGGATTTTATCTTAATCAACCCCTAAAGGGGTGAATCTACATTCGGAGTGAATTATAGAACCCTTTGTATTTCCAGCGGTTGTTGAGTTATAACATTCCATTTTGGCATATATTTTTCACAGTTTGACAGTTTTCTTTCACTCCTAAAGGGTAAATTAGTATTTTTTTGTTAAAAATAAAAAATTCGGAGAGTACATTTTTCAGTATGAAGTAAGAACCCACTAAGAAAGGATTTTTTCAAGTTCGACCCCTATCTGGTGAAAAGGTCTAAAATATTTTTTCACGGGTTCCTCAATATTTCTTAGGACAGATGAGATATCGACTAGATTTTTTGTTACAAAGGTTACCCATACACAAGTTTAAAAACAAACTGCGGATTTTATGCCAATGAGACCGTCAATATACCATAGCGAAGCACGGGTTTTCAGCTAGTATATATATAAAAGGCAGTGTCCTGACTGACTGACTGACTCATTACCGCCCAGCCCAAACCCCTGGGCCTAGAAACTTGAAATTTAGAGAGTATATTTCCTCCATGACGTAAGCACCCATTAAGAAGGGATTTTTCGAAATTCAACCCCTAAGGGGCGAAAAGGGGTGAAATGTGTTTTCACGGATTCTTTAATATCTCTTTGGGTCGATGGGATATCGACTTAGTTTTGGCTTACAAAGATTACCCATACAAATGCCGAAAAACTTATTTCAGGATTTTATCCTAATCAACCCCTAAAGGGTATTTCCTTTGTTTGTTAAGTAAGGTTTCTTTTTGGCACATAGGTGTCTTTAAAATATCTCGAAATGGTTTTGACAGTTTTTTTAAATTTCACCCCTAAAGGGTGAAAAGGGGTGACATGTGATTTCAAGGATTCTTTAATATCTCTTAGGAACAATAAGATATCGACTTGCTTTTTTCTTACAAAAATTACCCATACAAATTCCGAAAAACTAATTTCAGGATTTTGTCCATATCAACCCCTAAAGGGGTTAATCTATAATCGGGGTGAATTATACATCCCGTCGTCTTTCCTGTGTTTGTTGAGTTATAAAATTTATTTTTGGCACATAAGTGTCTTTTTAAAATATCTCAAAATAGTATTGACTGGTTTTTAAAATTACGCTCCTAAAGGGTGAAAAGGGATGAAATGTTAATTCAAGGATTCCTTAATATATCTTCGGACCAATAAGATACCGACTTGGTTTTTGCTTACCAAGATTATTCATACGAATACCGAAAAACTTATTTCAGGTTTTTATCATAATCAACCCCTAAAGGGGTGAATATACAATTGGGGTGAATTAGACATGCCGTCGTATTTCCGGAGATAGTCGAGTTATAAAATTTATTTTTTGCACATAGGAGTCTTTTTAAAATATCTCGAAACGGTATTGACAGTTTTTTAAAATGACATCCCTAAAGGGTGAAAAGGGGTGAAATAGTAATTCAAGGATTCCTTAATATCTCTTACGACCAATAAGATACCGACTTGGTTTTTGCTTACAAAGATTACTCATACAAATGCCGAAAAACTTATTTCAGGATTTTGTCCTAATCAACCCCTAAAGGGATGAATCTACAAACGGGATGAATTATACATCCCGTCGTATTTCATGTGTTTGTTGAGTTATAAAATTTATTTTTTGCGCATAGGTGTCTTTTTAAAATATCTCGAAACGGTATTGACAGTTTTTTAAAATGACATCCCTAAAGGGTGAAAAGGGGTGAAATAATATATCAAGGATTCCTTAATATCTCTTACGACCAATAAGATACCGACTTGGTTTTTGCTTACAAAGATTACTCATACAAATGCCGAAAAACTTATTTCAGGATTTTGTCCTAATCAACCCCTAAAGGGATGAATCTACAAACGGGATGAATTATACATCCCGTCGTATTTCATGTGTTTGTTGAGTTATAAAATTTATTTTTTGCGCATAGGTGTCTTTAAAATATCTCGAAACGGTATTGACAGTTTTTTAAAATGACATCCCTAAAGGGTGAAAAGGGGTGAAATAGTAATTCAAGGATTCCTTAATATCTCTTACGACCAATAAGATACCGACTTGGTTTTTGCTTACAAAGATTACTCATACAAATGCCGAAAAACTTATTTCAGAATTTTGTCCTAATCAACACCTAAAGGGATGATTCTACAAACGGGCTGAATTATGCATCCCGTCGTATTTCCTGTGTTTGTTGAGTTATAAAATTTCTCTTTGACACATAAGTGTCTTTTTAAAATATCTCGAAAAAATATTGACAGTGTTTTAAAATTACACCCCTTGAGGGTGAAAAGGGGTGAAATGTGAACTCAAGGATTTCTTAATATCTCTTAGGACCAATAAAATATCGACTTGGTTTTTTCTTACAAAGATTACTCATACAAATGCCGAAAAACCTATTTCAGGATTTTGCCCTAATCAACCCCTAAAGGGGTGAATCTACAATCGGGGTGAATTATACATGCAGTCATTTTTTCTGTGTTTTTTTGTCTTTTTTAAATATCTCGAAATAGTTTTAACGGTTCTTTAAATTTCCTTCTAAAGGGTTAAAAAGGCTGAAATATGATTTCAATGATTCTCTAATATCTCTGAGGACCAATAAAATATCAATTTGGTTTTTGCTTATAAAGATTACCAATACAAAGGCCGAAAAACCTATTTCAGGATTTTGTCCTAATCAACACCTAAAAGGGTGAATCTACATTCGGACTTAATTATACATCCCGTCGTATTTCCTGTATTTATTGAGTCATAACATTTATTTTTGGCTTATGGTTATTTTTTTTAAATAACTCGAAATGGTTTTAAATTTTTTTTAAAATTGTATCCTTAAAGGGTGAAATGTGATTTCAAGGATTCCTTAATATTTCTTAGGAGCAATAAGTTATGAGCGATATGATTTTTGCTTATAAAGATTACCTATACAAATGCCAAAAACTTATTTCAGTATTTTATCCTAATCAACTCCTAAACGGGTGAATCTACATTCGGTGTGAATTATACATCCCGTCGTATTTCCTGTGTTTGTTTAGTTATAATATTCCTTTTTGGCATATAGATGTCTTTTTAAAATACCTCGAAATAATTTTGACAGTTCTTTAAAATTTCACCCTGAAAGGGGTAAATGGGTATTTTTTATTCCATAGAACGTTTTTTGGACATAGAAGTAGACCTCTAAGGGGGTAAAAATAGGGTGAAATATGATTTCAGGAATTCCTCAATATCTCTTAAATCCAATCAGATATCGATTTGGTTTTTGCTTTCAAAGGTTACCCATAGAAATGTTAGCGACAGAAATTTAGGATTTTGCCCTGATCAAGCCCTAAAGGCATGAATCTACATTCGGAGTGAATTATAGAAACCTTACATAGGTTTCTATTAAATAGAAATCTACTTAGCTTTCTTTTTAAAATATTTAGTAAGCGTTTTAACAATTTTTTTAAATTTCATCCCTAACGGGGTTCATTGGTATTTTTTATTCGATAGATCGTCCCTTGACATAGAGACATGAATAGAGAAATGAAAGGAAATATATTCCTTCCATGTTGTAAGCACCCACTAATATGGAACTTTTCAAAATTCGATCCCGAAGGGGGTGAAACGGGCTGAAATTTGATTTCACGGATTCGTCAATATCTCTTAGGACTATTGAGATATTGACTTGGTTTTTGCTTACAAAAGTTACCCATACTTAGTTAAACTTAAACTTATTTTAAAATTTTACCCTAACCAACCCCAAAAAGAGTTGCTCTGCCTTCAGAGTATAGAACCGTTCGTATTTCCTTCGTTCGTTGAGTTATAACATTCCTTTTTGGCATATATATGTCTTTTTAAAATATTTAAAAAGTTTTACATTTTTTTTTACTCAGTTTGACAAAGAACCCACTAAGAAAGTATTTTTTGATGTTCGACCTCTATGTGGTGAAAAAGAGTCAAATGTTTTTTCTCGGATTCCTCAATATCTCTTAGGACAAATGAGATATCGACTAAGTTTTTGCTTACAAATGTTAGCCATACACATGTTTAAAAACAAACTGAGTATTTTACACTAATGACACTAATGAGATAGTCAATATACCGTAGCGAAGCACGGGTGCTCAGCTAGTAATATTATAAATGTATTGTCAATATACAACATAAAAATTGAACTTTTCCTGTTAGTTCCGTATTACAAAATGAGACAGATAATATCCCATTTATTTATTTTTTTGTCATTAAAATACGTAAAAAAATAATTTAATTTTGATTCGTGTCATTCATTTCCATGGTTTCATTGTTGGAATTTTAAATTTTGACATTCCAACGTGAAAATGAAATAACCCAAGGAAGGTCCCTTCTCGTGACAACCTAAAAGAACAAAATTCCCATTTAGTTCCGCCTAACCGTTTGGAACAGACTGTATTAGAAAAGTCATATTTATATCAAATGCCGTACCGTTGATGAGCCGCTCGTGTAGGGTGACCAACTTTTTAAAGAAAAAAACCCAGGACAAAAAAAAATATTTTATTTAAATATAATAAGATTGTTTTTTACATATTAATGAAATTACATATTATAAATGAATGAAATACGTTTCATTGTCTTTTCCAGTAATATATTTCCGAACTACTTGCCGTTTTTAATACATCATTTTTTTCTTTTATAAAATTCCCAAACTTAATGCAAACCATTTTAAAATTAACTGGCAGTTCGGCCTTTATTAAATCAGTATTGCAACGGTTTCTGTGTCAGTCCAATGAGAAGACATCAAACTGAAGATCCTCTCAACAAATGCGTTTGAGCATGGGATACTGAAAATTTTGCCAACTATTAGCAAACGGTTCTTATAACTGTAGGAATTAGCTTCAAAAATATCAGTCCACATTTATACTACAGGCTTATTTTTGTAAGACAGCTGATATTCGATAATGTCCTTTGCATCTATAAATTCGTCACATAGGCTGTCTACAGGGCCGGATTTACAAAACGCGAGGCCCTAGGCTACTCACATTTTTAGGCCACTTCAATAGACCACCTCCTTTTTTTAATATTTCTGAGTTTATCACTTTCAATGCTCAGAATGTTCAGTGCGGATAACCTGTATTGAGACATTGAATTCATTTTTAATAGGAGATAGGCATGATTTTTATATTTTTTTTTATTATATTCCTCTTGTTGCATATAAACATAAAAAACAGTTTTTATTTATTTTTTTTTGTAATTTGAAGGCTTAAAAAAATCATAAATGTATGTAGCGCGCGAAAACGACGTGTGACGTCATACCCTTCTAACTGACGCATGACACTACTAGCTTACCGGCGTACATAGTCTGTTGTGAACTTATTTGTTTGTATAACTTTTATAGGTTATGTAAAGTTAGAGTGATTTTAATTAAAATAAAGTTTAATTCTATAAAAACAATTTATACATGTTTACCGAATTAAATTTTATATTAAAATAGATAACTTATATTGCAGTATTTCAATTATGCCTCTAACGTTTTGTAACTTCATGTAAACAATGTAGTAAAATTCTGACATCTAAATTACATAAATATTTACATTTTACAGAGTTGCAGCGTTTGTTTACATAAAATAATAGAATATAAAATAAAAATTACTTACAGGTCTGCTTT
Organism: Liopterus haemorrhoidalis; assembly: GCA_963971575.1. NCBI lineage: Eukaryota > Metazoa > Arthropoda > Insecta > Coleoptera > Dytiscidae > Liopterus > Liopterus haemorrhoidalis. Next base: position 22,717,103 of record OZ020615.1, on the reverse strand, counting down.
GACACCACGTATTTCTTCAGCACTGTAGCATTCATTATTTTTCATATATTCCATGAGCATAAATCAGTGATGGGCGCGTAAGTTACATGATGTAAGTTACCTCATTGTTGACGCGTAAACAATTGATGTAAAGTAAACACAAAAACTCTTGTAAACAATGTAAACAACGTAAACCAATGTAAACAATGATTTAGACAAGCGAATGAATTACAGAAACCCATTATCAAAACATTTTTATAAATAATAAAATTTTAATAAAACAATTTTAAAAGAAAAAGTAAATATATAAAATTAGAACAAGCCAATATAAATATTAATAAAAATCGAATATGTATCATTATATAGGTGTTACAAGTTAGTAAATATGAATACGAAAATATATATTTTTTTTAAAGAAAATCGGTTATATTTTTTTATAACAAAATAAATTAAATTTCAACTTAAAGATAACTAGTTTATATTTTTTAATAACAAAAAGATTTATTACAAATTTTGCATAACGCCCTATATTTATTTCATTTTCTTTAATTAAGACAACTCCTAGTTCTTCATAGATATTCTTTCGGTTTCTTTTCACCATTTTTTAAATACATTTATTGTTTTGAACTGAATTTACTTGTTCATTAGCTCTCTCTTATTGGTATTAAATAACTAAAACTAACCTCATTATTTGACAGTTTACATAGTTTACTTTGCTTACATTGTTGACAAGTTTACCAATTGTTTACATAAATTTACATGTAAACGTAAACAATTAAAGTTTACGTGTAAACGCCCATCACTGGCATAAATGCATCAATGTTGGGTAAATTATCACTCTGAGCCCTAACAAAATCTTTATCTGCCATTTTAATAATAAATGCGTGAAAAATTGTTTAAAAACAAATACAAAACTCTCGAACAATACAATATACACACGTGTAAAGATTATGTTGTAGCTGTATCTGTGACGTGAAACCCCTATCGTTTGACGTCATACTCAGTCGTTTTTAGTCGGCAACCTTCGCTCCGTGGTCGGCTTATTTCAAATTTACAATATTTTAATTCAAAAATTTGGCTATAATATTAATTAAAATGTAATTTTTGTTTTGTTAGGTGACATAACTAACATTAACATATCAAAATAATGTAGTTTTAAGGAAATATAAATTTTATGCGTATCCCCTATTCTGTTAAGTATTAAAAAAGACCTCATTTCAAAGCAGTTAGTGGCCATTAAACTAAGAAGCAGTCGTAGGTTTGCTTCTATGTTAGGTAAAGCCATCTGTATTTTTTCTTTATGAATTATTTGGTAGAGGTCTGCATGAGACTGAGGGAGTTCTTCTAAAGGGGTGAAATGTTTTGTTTTACGAATTCTTCAATATCTCTTAGGCCCAATGAGATATCGACTTTTTGCTACCCATTAACTTGTTCAAAAATGTATTTTGCCTTAGTTAACCTATAGAGCAAAACTAGATTCAGGGTGAATTATAAAACCCTTCGTATGGTCTGTGTTTCTTGTGTTCTAGCAGATTTTTATTTTTAGTACCTATGCATCTTTTTGAATATTGAGGCCCTCTGGACTTAGGAGACCCTAGGCTTAAGCCTATTTAGCCTATAGGAAAATCCGGCCCTGGCAGTCTATCTCTAAAGCGTCTGTAATTTTCTCTTTGCGGCAGATTTTATGTGGTTATATGTTAAATTTGTTGTTTTTAAAGAAAATGATGTTTTTAAATAATATCATTTAATTTTTCTGAAAAGATCCCAAAACATTTTTTCAGTTCATATTTCAAACAGTTAGTACATAAATTAATGAGCTCTTAATAAATTTAAAAATATTTGTGTTAAAAATTAATATATATTGTTTAAATTTATATTAAATTGTGTATAAAATTTTAGTGCAAATTTTGTGATAAAATAATAGTTTATATCCCCACTATTAATAACAAATATTTTAATTAAATAATAATTCAAACAGTTTTCCTAAATAAACACAACTTAACAAGTTTAAGTAAGTGTATATTCCAGTGACTATCAAAAGTCTTCGCAGTGATTTCAACATTTTTCCAGTCTTTTTTATCTGATTTTTTATTTACTCGTGTCTGTATATTATTAAATAAAGTGCTTATTAAAATGAAGTGTCCAAAATGCAAACAAGAACTTTCTGAAACCCAAGACGTTAAAGATATTGTGACGTGCAAAGGTAAATGTAATAATTTTTTTCATAAATCATGTACGGATATGAAAGACCTACGATCCACCAGAGGTCCTCATGGTGCCAACTGGAAATGTGGTTCTTGCCGCCCAAAGTCACAGTCCTCTAATGAAGATATTATTACCGATATCACTCTAGGCGATAATTATACTACTCATAACCAGGAACAGATTGATATGAAAAGTTCAATAGATCGCTTATCAGACACAATAAATAAAGTACTAACAGAAATGTCAAATATAAAATCTGCACAGACCAAACTTCAAACATCTGTAGAGTACTGTTGCAGTAAAATTGATGATTTTCAAAATAAAATGAGTCAGTGGGACGTACATATCAAAGAAATACAAGACCTACGCCAGGAAAACACTTTATTAAAGAAAAAAATATCAACCATCGAAACTTCTCTTTCCGATCTCGAACAGAGATCTAGAATTAACAACTTAGAAATTGCAGGCGTACCAGAGACTCCAAACGAGAATTTATTAAACTTGGTGAGTAATCTAGGCGATAAAATTGGCTGTCCAATAATTATCAACGATATCGACGCTGTACATCGGGTATCTCACGTGGATCGACATACACAACGCCCAAAGAACATAATAATCCGTTTCGTTTCGAGATTGAAGAGAGATGAAGTATTAGCGAAAGGACGTCAGCAACAGAAAAAAGGTTTTAGCTCGGCTGATCTTGGTTATAGACTTTCAAATTCAACTAAAATCTTCATTAATGAACATTTGTCCCCGCACAATAAATTATTATTAAGAAATGCTAAAATTAAAGCTAGCGAATTAAATTATAAATATGTCTGGGTAAGACACAGCAAAATATTTATTAGGAAAAATGATACGTCCCCAATAACTATAATTCTTAGAGAAGAAGATCTTTCTAAATTAGGTGCTTGATTCTTAAATCATTATTATTAATATTCGTATTTGTATAATCTGTATCGATGTCTCCTATAATGTACTATCAGAATGTGTGTGGTCTTAAAACAAAAACAACATATTTTTATAATAACCTTATTCAAAGTAATTATGATATAATTATGTTAACTGAAACATGGCTAAATGTAAATATTTTTGACAATGAACTGTTCGATAATAGATATTCAATCTATAGATGTGACCGATTAAATTCAAACAAAAAAGACGGTGGTGGAGTCTTAGTAGCGATTTCAAAAAAATTAAATTCAAAACAAACAAATTATTCGCAAGGTGAATATGAATCTGTGTGGGTAACAGTTATAACAAATAATCACACCCAAACTAAACTGAACATTTGCTGCACTTATATTCCTCCAAATACAAAGAATCATATTTACGAAAAACATTTTAATAATATTACTGACATGGTTATTTCTCACCCAAACGATTTATTTTTACTTGTAGGAGATTATAATCTGCCCAACCTAATATGGTCACCGTCACAATCTTGCTTCATTATAGAAAATCCTAATAGCGCCACTGAAAAATTATTACAAAATATCATGTCTCTATGTGATTTAGAACAATTTAACGGCATCCGTAATAAAAATAACAAAATATTAGACTTGGTTCTTTCCAATAACACTATTGAAGTAAGCACTTGTAATCACCCACTCTCAAAAATCGACACGCATCACCCAGTATTAGAGTTAACCCTAGACTTGCAACATCTAAATATTTTAAACAAAAATTCAAACCATTATCTTAATTACCACAAGGCTGACTATGAGGGAATTATCTATACTTTATCTTCAATAAATTGGCAAGAAGAACTAAGTGATGACAAGGTAAATAATATGCTCGACCATTTTTATAAAATATTATATAATATAATAGACAAATATGTACCATCAAAACTTAAAAAAGAGTCTAAATACCCTCACTGGTTCTCTACACCTCTCATAAAACTAATTAAAGAAAAAAATAAGTATCATAAGAAATGGAAAATTTATAAAAATGAAGAATACTACAATACTTTTAATGTCTTACGTAAACGTGTAAAAATGTTGGTTACCGATTGTCATAATAAAAACATAAAAAATATCGAATCAAACATTAATACAAATCCTGTTTATTTCTGGAAACATGTCAAATCTAAAAAGGGTACTTCTTATATACCAAACCACATGTATTATAACAATATACACGCATCCAGTGGTGATGATATTTCTAATGTATTTGCTAACTTTTTTCAATCTGTTTATGTTAATAATAATTCAATTACGAATAAACAAAAAAACACTACTAATACTAATTGCGTTTCAAAAAGTCTGAATTTTATAAATGTATCACAAGAAACTATTTTATCTGTATTAAGTAGTTTAGACACTAATAAGACATCAGGTCCTGACAACATTCATCCTATTTTTATTAAAACGTGTGCTTACTATTTAGTTGAACCTTTGGAAATAATTTTTAATACCTCTTTAAAAGAAGGTATATTCCCGGACATCTGGAAATGTACCTACATAACGCCTATTCATAAGAGCGGCGACAAGGAAAATATCAAAAATTACAGACCCATATCAAAATTATGTGCAATAGCCAAAGTATTTGAAAAGTGTCTCCTAGATAAATTAAATTATCATTTTGATAATATTATCATTCCAGAGCAGCATGGTTTCGTTAAATCAAAATCCACTTTGTCAAATCTACTTACATCCACTGAATATGTAAATAAATGCTTTAGCAAGTTCCAACAAGTAGACACCGTCTATACTGATTTTTCGAAAGCTTTCGATAGAGTCAATCATGATATTCTCATTCAAAAACTATTCAACTGTGGAATCCACGGAACGCTACTTAGATGGCTCGACTCCTACATTCGAAACCGGATCTTATCAGTGGTTGTTAACGGATTTAAATCTAGAAGTTATGAAGCCACTTCCGGTGTGCCTCAAGGGTCCCACCTGGGTCCTTTACTTTTTATTTGTTATATAAACGATATAGGTCAGGTTTTCGAAAACTGCGAATTTTTACTTTTTGCAGATGACCTTAAAATTTTTAAGAGTATCGACTCACAGGTAGATTGTCATTATTTGCAAAATGACATGAATACATTTTATAAATATTGTGCCGAAAATTGTCTCTCCCTCAACGTGGATAAGTGCTATGCTATGACTTTTACAAGGAAACGTGATAGTATATTATATCCCTACAAATTAAATAACGTTACAATAAAAAAAGTTGATCTTACGAAAGATCTAGGTGTTATGTTAGATACTAAGCTTCGTTTCGATCAGCACATAGATTATATCATAAATAAATCTTATAGAATGCTAGGTTTTGTTTTAAGACAAAGTTTTAACTTCACCAATTCCAAAACACTGTTGACCCTGTACAACAGTCTTATTAGACCCAACCTGGAATACTGTACACCAATCTGGAATCCTTTGTACTATAAATATATTTACAGCATAGAGCAGATACAAATTAAATATATGAGGTATTTTGCTCGAAAACAAAACTTAACTTTCCATTCATCAACCTATCATTCATTTTTAAACGATTTAAATTACAGTACGCTTGAAACTAGAAGAACAAAAAATGATATGATCTTATTACATAAAATTATTAATAGTTTAATAGATGTTCAACCATTTATTTCAAATATAAACATATTAGTACCTCAAAGAAATACTAGATCAAAAAATACATTTTACATTAATAACTGCAATACAAACTACTGTCAAAATTCACCTCTAAACCGATGCATGTCAGTCTTTAATGAGAAATTTAATGCTATAGACATATTTAATGGTTCACTTCCAGAGTTTAAATCGAAAATGAATATTATGTTAAACATTACACGTTAAATAAAATAAAATTGTTTCATATTGTATTATTATATTGTTATCATATTGTATATGTAATTATAACAACACATTTATTTATATCATCTGATACATTGTACTAATATTCTGTAGATATCTGTAATTGGCCACTCACTGGCTGTTGATGTCTTAAATAAATAAAACAAAAAAAAAAAAAACATTGTGTTATTGCTGCAACCGGGTCGCGGGACTTTCAGTACTCAAATTCGGACAGTTGGTCACCCTACGCTAGTGTGCGCTGCAGAATATGTAGAACCGCACGCGGTGGCACTGATTGTGGTTCATATTTATGTACTGTAAACCCTTGTCACCGCGGAGCTTACGTTCCACTAACATACTGTGGACAAACAAACGCGAGTAAATAAGATTAAGCGTACACATATTATGTACAGTGGTGGACTGCCAGAAATGTAACAACCAGTTTTCTCAAGAGGGATATTTCACTGGTTAATAACAGGAGTATTTTTTCACTGTATAACAACATTAACAACCAGTTCACATTTTGAAAAATATATAAATAAATAACAACCGGTTCATTCTAACCGGCTCCACCCCAGCACTGCATATATACATATACCAAAACAGGCATTATGTGTACATAGTGTGGAAGGGGTGATAGTGAGCAGTTAGATTCTAATGCCGGGTTTACATTGGTGGAGTAAAAGAGCTAGTAACTAGCGCAAGTACTACCGAGCTTTACTCTACTATAATCTGTCTCAATTTGTAATGCGAAACTAGATCTGGTTACTTTGCTGACTATTGTGGTGTAACTTGTAAACCTGGCTTTTAAATATTTGGTTAAGTTTTATTATATCGAGGTTATATTCACTGAAAAACTATGTATGTCAGATTGTAATAGATGTCAAAACTGTAGAATTGACATGTCAAAATTGTGATAGACATGTCAAATATTTTGAAAGGTGCCACTTCAGAATTACCACCCTAAGATGACATTTTAAATATACAACATAAAAAATGAAATTTCCCTCTTAGTTTCGTATTACAAAATGAGACAGATAATATCTTATTTTCGGTGTTCGTACACAATTGGCATTCTATCTTATTTTCTGGATAGTAAGTGTCAAAAGACATTTGACATCTTCACTGTGATTTTGTTGTGCAATTATCTTTTTGCAAAAAATAGTTTATGAATATGAACATATTGTACATCGTTGCCCGGCGTGATGCCATTAAAAAAATGTTATATTGTAAACCCGGCATTACATTGGTAGAGTAAAAGAGCTAGTAACTAGCGCAAGTACTATGCGCTTTACTCTACTATCTTATTTTCAGGATAGTAGGTGTTCATACGCAATTGACATACATATCTTATTTTCTGGATAGTAAGTGTCAAAACACATTTGACATATTCACTGTGATTTTGTAGTGAAATTATCTTTTTGCAAAAAATAGTTTATGAATGTGGATATACATCGTCGCCGGCGTGATGCCATTAAAGAAGTGGTATTTTGAATTACATCATTTCTTGTGAAGGAAATAATTGATTGTCTTATTGAAGTATTCGGTACAGAATATAAGCCTAAACAAAAATGGGTTAAAAAATGGATTGATAGAAGAACTACCCATGGCGCATCAAGCGCTTAAAGTGCTAGGAGCATATTCCAGCGGTAATTGGTTGCTACTGTTCAGTGCTACGCTATTAAAAATAAAAAATTAACCTAACTCTAAATCTAACGCAGTTCTTACCGATAGAATCTCAAACGTTTACATTAAGATAGTAACTATCTTTGTCACTAGCAAGAGCCACAGTGAAGGTACTTATTACGAATTAGTGTTATTTTTAAGGATTTTTTAGGTACTCAAAAATCTAAATTTTTTTTTTAAGCTACTTACGAACTGGTGTATTTTTTTAATGAAATTTTAAATACCTATGAATTGGAGACGCTTTTAGAAGATGCTTACGAGCTGATGACGAGGACATGTCACTATGACTGCTATTAAATTACAAACAAATAACTGGTTACTAGAACAGATCCTGAATTTAAAAAAATTTAAGAAAATGTAAGGGAAAAAAAGAAAATTATTGTTTTACAATAAATTATTAAAATAAATTAGGAGCTAATTTTTCAAAAAATAAAAAAAAATACAGTATAAAAAACAATGGAATATTTTTAATTTGATGACACTTGATATTTGATAGTTTCGACAAATTTGCCAAAATTTGGCACGTATGAACTTAAACTAATTCTTAAACGCCTTTACAAATGTAGATCCGATAATTGTGATCTGTTTAGTTTTTGCCGCATTCATGCAGAAAAATGCTGATTCGCATAAATATGTTCGCATAAAAAATGCTACAACTCTCCAAATATTTGGATATTTATACCTGCTTATTAATTTCCAGAAACTCACATTTAAAGCCATTGATTTTAAATGTACATCGTATTTAATATTAACTGTAATAATTCTTTTTAGCTGTGTTTCCTGCAGAAATAAGTTGCAGAATAATTTTGAATTTTTACTTTATTATTATTATTTTTTTTTTATCTAAGTACGCTCTGAATTTATCACTATATTTGTCAATGTTCAAGTCACCTTCGCGGGCGACTTCCAGAGGCCTTGCGGTCGACGCTTTGGCCATCCCTGATATAAGGTAATAAAAATAGAATGTACGCCTATGCGTACATGTCCTTGGAAATAAGTTTGAAACCTAAATATTTGTCAAATATTATATAACGTTTAGGAATTAATGATCGCACTGTATAACTTACACACACATGCTTCAAAGATACCATTGCGTATGTTTTCAATGTAAATACGAAATATACAATCCCTAGAAACAATTTTTAATTCTGCCTGGGATACACTGTCCCAAGGGAGGCGAAGGTGTTAACAGATGATAGACAAGAACTACAAAGGAACACGATAAAAGATATCAAAAATGTTAAAATACATACTTTTAACACTAAAATACCTTATTTTCAAATAACTTACTCGTCGAAATATCACAACAACAGAAACAGGCTACTGTTTATCAACATAGATGCACCACATATATCACATAGAAGCCCCTATAGTCTATCTCAGAAAGACTGATAGCAATAAATCTTTTTGTCAGGCAGTTACCAGTGGCGTACACATTTCAAACACGTTTAAATTGGTTTGTGACCATATTTTTCTTCAAAATTTTAGGGTTACATTTTTATGACCTATTGTGTTTAACCATAGTTCGTATTCCCATATAAGATGTGCGGCACACTCGGTTGTTTTTTAACAATATTTCGTTTCGAACTATTCATATTTTGTGTGCCGCTTCTGTGTGAAAAAACAATAACTTTTTACAAATAATAAATTTTATTACTATCGCTCTTTCTGAGATAGACTATAGATGATAGAGAAGGTCACGTACTTAAAATCTGTTCCAAGGTACATTATGCGCCAGGTACAACAGAATCCCCTAATAGTTAAAATCAGGGATGGGGAGTCGATAGAAAAATTACCGACTCTCGACTCCGGAGTCGATATTTTTGAAAACCAACTCCGACTCCCGACTCCTTTCACTCGTAAATTGTAAAGTCTATTCCAAATGTTTAAGCGGAACTAAATGTAATTTTTATTTTCTTAAGTTATCACTATTTAACGATCAAAGTGGGCTTTTGTTAAACAAAATGATACAAAGCCTCATTCAATCCTTAAAAGTTACATACATAGTTTTTGAGTGAATATAACCTCCATATAATAAAACTTAACTTAGTCCTTTGTACACAACGTTTCTTCCCTTGTGGTTCACGTAGTCTTCCCTTTCGGCGCACAAATGAAACAATCTTAGCTTTTACTCACCCTTAAATAGGCAACATAAAGCAGGCCGTGGGGAAAACAAATCGTATAATATATATTAAAATTAAAAAATATAAATTTTCATAATAATGCTAATTGAATGTATATTATAAGAATAATCCAGAAACAAATCAGGGGTTAGTAACATTAAATAAATATTCGAGTAGAGAGTTTGTAGCACGTCTTAACAGAATGTTAGTGCGACTAGATATGTGAGTGTTGTGTTCAGAGGCGGAATTACACCCCTCGGGGCCCCTGGCGCTAAATGCATGGGGGCCCCCTTCCCCGTTCCTCCAATATATTAATTTGTGCTAAATAAGAAAATATCAAATGAACTTCGGTAGGTATGAAAAAAGTTAAATTTACTATTTCGATGTAGATATAATGTAAATTTTTTCAATCTTTATATATAAAAATGAATATTTGTGGCTATGTCCGGAAATTCTAACCCACTTCCAGATATGCTACCGAGTTGATATTTTGCATACAGGTAGGAAATGTCTTCACCATAACTAGAAAAATCGAAAATCTCAAAAAAGTCCCACCAGAAACGAGAAATTAACAATTTAGTTTTTAATTATATTGGACCATTGGAATATCTATTAGATATGCAGTGAGGGAAAAGGAATTTTCGTTCAATAGTTGATTGGATGACTGTATTCAGATAGTGGCTTTTCGGGCGGCCTCGGAAATGTTCGGCTCAAATATTGTCGGTAAACAGCACTGATCTTCAGTTATTTAGCAAAACTATGATAGATATGTAGAACGAGACACCATCTATATAATATTTTTTTATTTTTGCCGATATTTATGAACATTATTATTATGGTTTATTTATTTTTGTTTTTGACGAATCTTTTTTAAAAACAGTTTGACATATTTTAACCAAATGATAATAGAGTAAAACCAGGGTCGTACAGAGGCCATATATCATCTCAAAATTCTCATTCTAAGGGAGTGTTTCTGGATTAAAACTGTTAACTTAAGAACTTAAAATGTCATTTTAACATATTTTTTTAATTGCACCCCGAAAAAAGTAAATTGCTATTTTTTATTCTATAAAACGTTCCTTGGACAAAGTCATGAAATTCAGAAAGCATATTCTCTCCATGATGTAAGCTCCCCCAAACAAGAGATTTTTTGAAATTCGACCCCAAGAGGGTGAAAAGGGGTGAAATATGATTTCAAGGATTCCTCAATATATCTCTGTACCAATAAGATATCGACTTAGTTTTTGCTTATAAAGGTTACAAATATTTATGAACGAAATTCAGGATTTTGCCCTAAACAACCCTTAAATCTACATTCGGGCTCAATTGTAGATCTATTAAAGAATTCTCTTATTGGTGATGTTTCGTCAGTAATCGAGTCACTAAATGCTTCGGAAGAAAATTATACTGTGGCATGGGATTTGTTAAAAAAACAATGTGACCAACCACGAATAATCATACAACAACATATTAATGCGTTATTAGATTTACCTGATATCGACAAAGATACGCCTAAAAACTTGCGCTCCTTATTAGAAAAAGCTCAGATGCATGTCAGTGCCTTACACGCTTTAAAGCAGCCTACTGATAAGTGGGACGCATTTTTAGTTAATATAATTAGGAGAAAATTAGACAAAATTACGCGCAGAGCTTGGGAACGCACTCTTGACAATGAAGACATGCCTACATTTAATGAAATGATTAAATTTTTACAAAAATAATCACGCGGCGATGAATCAACATCATCTGATATCCATAATTCACAAAATACTAAATTTCCAAAACGAACAAAGGCTCTTGTCGGGACCCAAGGACAAAATAGGTGTCCTGTTTGTAAACAGCCGCACTCCATTTATACTTGTCCTGATTTCTTAAAATTAACCTCACAAGAAAGATTAGTTGTCACAAGGAACAACAAATTATATACAAATTGTTTAGGCAGTAACAATACAACAATTAAATGCAAGTCTTCAACTTGTAAAAAATGCTCTCGGAGACATCACACACTTTTACATTTCGGTAATCATAATGAAATATATCCGGAACCTATTAATACTCCGAAAACTTCAGATATAAATGAAACTACGCCAATAGTCGGTCTTGCATCAGCATGTTCAAACGATACAGAAGTTCTTTTAGGAACAGCATGTATGATTATATTTGACCAATATAAACGACCACATAATTAATTGTAGAGTTCTAATTGATCCTTGTTCACAAACAAATTTTATCACCGAAAAATTAGCAGAACGATTAAAATTGCATAAACACAAACAACGTGTACCATTTTACGGAATAGGTAATACAACAACAAATTCTAGTTATAAGGTTAAAACAACCGTGAAATCTTTAGTCTCATCTTTTTCATATGATATGACATTTGTAGCGCTACCTGAAATAACTGGTATGCTGCCATCCAGGCAAATAAATCGAACTTCGATTCCTATTCCTAAAAGCATTACGTTAGCTGACCGCGACTTTCATAAACCTGGCGAAATTGATATCTTATTAGGCAATAAACTATCCTATTTATTATTACGCGTAGGACAAATCAGAATTTGTAATAATAATGTTGCACTACAAAAGACCGGTTTAGGTTGGATAGTAACCGGAGAAGTTGATAATTTTAGTAACAAGCAACCGCCTAATAGATATCGTAATTATTGCAATCTAGTTACCACTTTAGAGGATCAGTTAAGTAAATTTTGGGAAGTGGAAGAAATTCCACAACCTAACTATTTATCAAAAGAGGAGCAAGCGTGCGAAAATCATTTTCTACAAAATACGGTTCGCTTACCATTTAAAGAAAACCAAAATAACTTAAGCCATTCATACAAAATGGCCTTAAAACGATTCTATAGTCTAGAACGAAAATTAAAAACTTCCCCTCATCTATTAAAGACATTTAGTGCTAACCGAATTTCAGACATTCAATTGCATACAACTAGCAGTCAGTGGTTTCATGTTCAAACACAGGACGATCCCACCGATTTTATCTCACGAGGTCGGTTACCTGGAGAATATATCAAAAATTGTCGATGGTTACACGGTCCAACTTGGCTATCGCATGACAAAAAACATTGGAAAATTCAAAATACTCCAAAAATTGAAATACCGGAACAGCGAGTAAAAATATCTTTATTAATTAATAGTTCATGTGATATCCTTGAAAGATTTTCATCTATCACATCATTAAATCGATTTGTCGCTTATGCTCTAAGATTTCGCAATGTAGCCTCTCACAGGCAACCGGGTGAACTTTCTGTATCAGAAATTTACGATACCCACATTCGGGTAATCAAATTAGTTCAAGAAAGACATTTCTTAAAGGAAATACATGACTTAGTCAAGGAAAATGTTATAAGTAAAACTAGTAAGGTATTTACTTTGTCACCATTCATTGATGAAAAAGGTATTTTACGTGTCGGTGGTAGACTTCAAAATGCGCCTGTCAAATTCCACAAAAAATATCCTATTTTATTACCACGAAAAGATCATGTGACTGATCTAATAGTACGTCACGAACATGTAAGATATTTTCATGCGGGCGTCCTTGCTACATTAAATGCAATCCGACAAAATTATTGGATTGTTGATGGCAAAAATACCGTAAGACGAATTATACATAAATGCATACGTTGTTTCAAACTAAGTCCTTCAATACCAAAGTACATAATGGGAAATCTCCCAGAAAATCGCCTAACAAAAACTCGTCCTTTCGAAAATGTTGGACTCGATTACTGCGGTCCATTTTACCTGAAAGAGAAAAGTTTTCGGAACAAAAATAAAATCAAGGCTTATGTAGCTGTTTTCGTCTGTTTTTGTACAAAAGCTGTACATCTAGAATTAGTTACTGATTTGACTACCGAAACATGTTTTGCAGCAATTAAACGATTTTTCTGTAGAAGAGGACGATCGAAAAATATTTACTCAGATAATGCGACAAATTTTATCGGTGTAAAAAATGAATTAATAAAAACACGGGCATTATTGTTATCATCTGCTCATAACGATGCCCTACGCCATCTTTTGGTTAATGAAGGTGTAAATTGGCACTTTATACCACCGCGATCACCACATTTCGGGGGATTATGGGAAGCCGCGGTAAAATCATTTAAAAAGCATCTTTACAAAACGGTCGGAAATGCTTTATTTACATATGAACATTTCAATACATATATTATCGAGATTGAAGCTATTCTGAACTCACGGCCTTTAACTGCGTTATCACCCGATCCTAATGACTTTGTGGCTTTAACTCCTGCCCATTTTTTAATAAATGACTCGATAATGAACATACCAGAAGACGATTTGCGCGAAGTGCCTAGCAATCGACTGTCCATGTGGCAACACATAAAAAAAATGAGACAGCACTTCTGGACACGATGGCACAAAGAGTACCTCAATGAATTACGCACACGCACTAAAAGGCATGAACCTGGTTCTGCTAAAATTTAAATTGGAACGCTGGTCATAATCAAGGAGGACAACCTGCCTCCAATGCAATGGAGCCTTGGTCGTATCACTCACATACATCCTGGTGACGACCATGTTGTTCGAGTAGCCACGATAAAAACCGCAACAGGGACATATAAACGTGGTGTCAAGAATTTGTGCCCCTTACCAGTGGATACAGTGCAAATTTAAAAGTGAAAATGTGTGTTTTACAACTTGATTTAAATTAATATCAGACAAATTTTTGTTATTGTTTAATTTTACTATTATCCTTATTTATGTTTTATTTTGAACGCTGAATCGTTCAAGGCGGCGAATATGTTACGTCATGTTTTTTACAAAAAATACATACAATTATTATAAAAAACATGACGTAACATATTCGCCGCCTTGAACGATTCAGCGTTCAAAATAAAACATAAATAAGGATAATAGTAAAATTAAACAATAACAAAAATTTGTCTGATATTAATTGAAATCAAGTTGTAAAACACACATTTTCACTTTTAAATTTGCACTGTATCCACTGGTAAGGGGCACAAATTCTTGACACCACGTTTATATGTCCCTGTTGCGGTTTTTATCGTGGCTACTCGAACAACATGGTCGTCACCAGGATGTATGTGAGTGATACGACCAAGGCTCCATTGCATTGGAGGCAGGTTGTCCTCCTTGATTATGACCAGCGTTCCAATTTCAATTTTAGTGGGTGTGTGAAATGCACGATTTTTAGAATAAAATAAAAAATTATTCCAAGTCAAAAGAAGAAATCAATTATTCGTGCAGCACTCAACAATCACATTAAAATACTATGGCGGTGAACAGCACCGTAGCAACGGGGTGGCGTCGGGGCATTTGCCAGGAGCGCGAGGTTTTATTAGATCGCGAGGTTTGATAAGGGCGCGGGGTCTCATGAGGGGTGCCATTGTGGATGAAAACCTTTTTTTTCACTCTTCCTTCACTTGAATTTGGGTAGTGAGGACCTTTTTTTTGCTCTTCACTTGAATGTGGGAGGTGAGGATTTTTGTCTTTGCCGAAAATATTGCTACGGCTCTGGCGGTGAAACTATAAAAGATTACATATTCAATATATAT
This sequence comes from Liopterus haemorrhoidalis, assembly GCA_963971575.1. NCBI lineage: Eukaryota > Metazoa > Arthropoda > Insecta > Coleoptera > Dytiscidae > Liopterus > Liopterus haemorrhoidalis. The sequence goes on along the minus strand of OZ020615.1, from coordinate 22,701,752 downwards.
ACGAAGGACTTAGGGTTTAATATTGCTACAAAAATGTTTCCGAGGATATATGTCCCAGATTTTTTATTTTCACTTTTCGACGACAATTATAACATTAAATTTGCTGTTGAACATTTGCGTAGCCCCTAAAACTATACGAATAAATTTTCTTCGGTGGCAAGAGCATTTATTAACGGTAAAAGATGCTCTGACCTATATTAGTACGATTTATAGATCAGGAGTAATCACGGAATAATTATAATAAATATCATAACAAATAAGTTCATAAGGTACAAGATAAAATGCTTCACGTGACCAGCGCCGCCTTGGGCGATGAGTAATTCTCACATGGGCAACTGTTTGTGGCATTTTCCTAGGTTAGCACAACGGGACACTTATACGTGCTGTTACCAAATGACTGTACTATCAATGTTTACAAAGAAGCCCTTACTTACATTATTTGTGTAAGAAGAACATATCAATACAATAGTAGATTAAAACAAATAAATATATTTGAACCCTCCAAAACCTTCGCACCAAGCCAGTCTTAAACCGATTCTGCCATGGGTCCAGCCTAAGCCGGCTATGACTACTTTTTCGGTAGCGAAGCAGCGGGTATACTGCTAGTATTATACATATACATAAAAGTATGAAAAAAAAAATATATATAATAAAACAAAATCATAAATAATAATGAAATGAAAAAAATAATATATTTGTACAATGTATAATAAAACATGAAACAGAATTAAATGAAAAAAATAATATATTTGTACAATGTATAATAAAACATGAAAAAGAATTAAATGAAAAAAAAAATTAATATATGTTTTCTTCTGCATTTCTCGATGGAACTGCCAAGGCCATCGCTGGGTATGTGCAGCAAGAGAAATCATTGCTAATGTTATACGGTTTATGACTCGGGAGGTTGAATCAAATGGTCAATGGCCCTTGCAACCGGAGTGGCTCGAAGTACTATATTTCGTATTAAGATAGAGATTAAATAAATCGAAAACAGACAGCGCGACGAGTAGTTTCAACACCCCTAGAAAAAGTGTGAATAAATCAAAACCAAAAACGGGTATTGACACCTTTGATAAAAGTGTTTTACGACGTATGATTTGACGTTACGATTTTATTATAACAGAAAAATCTATTCCTATGCTAAGAAAAATATTAATAAAATTCAAGTCGAAATGTGATTACAACGGTAGTGCTAGCAGTCTTCGTCGTATCATATTAGGTATGGGTTTTGTTATGCTTTGTTTTATATGTTGTAAAAAAACAAGGGGCCCCTTCCCCACCGTGGGCTTCTGGCAGGCGCCAAGTCCGACACCCGTTAAGTCCGCCACTGGTTGTGTTGGTAAACGGTGAACCCGACATGATCCACCGTACCGCCTTTCCACATTCCGAGATTATCTAATAATTTTCAGAATAATGCACAAATTATAATATTTTGAAAAACTAGTAATTAACAGATCAGTTCTGTAAAAATTTATTGTGTGGTAACGTTACTACAAGATAAAATATTATAAAAAGTATAATCAGACCAATTCTGTAACTCTGTTACTATGATAATAGTTACTAAATTCGTCACTATGAGCAAGGTCAGTTACTATCATGAATGAAAGTCATTGTATTTTTATAATATTTTATGTTGTAGTAACGTTATTACACAGTAACTTTTTACAGAATTGATCTGATTGACTTTCATTCATGATAGTAACTGACCTTGCTCATAGTGACAAATTTAGTTACAATGATCATAATAACTGAGTTACAGAATTGGTCTGTTAGATTTAGGTCCACTGATTTACTTAATTTAATAATAATTATTTTTTTACAATAAAGTTTAAAGAAGATTTATGTAATCTTCATAGACAAATTACTGCGGAAAAGATTTCTGGGCCCTTTCTAATATTTACAAAATTCAGATATATTTTTCTCAAAAACTTAAAGATTAACTTAAGAGATATTATGTAAAGGCGCATCCCCACTATGCCGCAAGGCCAGCTGGCAAAGCCAACTGGCAAAGTCAGTGGCTGTATAAACGTCCACATCTGTGTTGGCATTTAGTTTAGTCACACAATGTTCACCGAGGAAGATTTACTAATTGCTTCAGCTGCTGTTATCATACTTGACAGTAAAGAAAAAATACGCAAACGACGCAAACGACTGTTTTGGGTACGTCCAAGTCTTCAAAGTAGATCACGCACCGGATTTATTACCTTCTCTCTCTTTTTTTATTTCGCGCGAAAAATGACACACCAAGTTTTTGATTTTTCTATCAATTTCTTCTTTTTGTACTCCAAAACTAACCGCAATTTCCAATAGAGCGTCACATCTCTTATTTCTGTCTTTATAGTCCTTTAAACGACAGTCCCACAAAACAGGACGATCCCGTTATAAATCGATCAAATTAAACACTTTTTCCTTTGTCCACTCCATCTATAAACAACGTTGCTCATATGCGTCTAAATCACAACCTGAATTTAAGCCTAAAGCCGCGTGATGCCAGTTGGCACGTCCCCACTCACCGTTCTTATCGGCTTTCTTTCAAGGAGACCGACACTCGAGCGATTCTCGTTGGCATGCCGCTGGCACGATGGCATGTGCCCCGGTCACGTCTACATTACGGCTGGCATTGCCAACTGGCAAACTGCGGCATAGTGTGGACGCCGCTTTAGCCTAGCTTTTCTTAACCCTTTGAGACCGATTGTTCATTACCCAGTGACATACTTCTGTAAAAATACTCTAAATATTACCGTTCGAGTAACGTACATGTATGGAGATTTTAGTGTTTTTGGAGACCTACCGACGTACAAGTACTACGCACATTTCCCGCAAACCGAACTGATGTCGTACTTGTACGTTCCAATAGCAGTTCTACATGGCCGCGTGGCGTACCAGTACGTTGCAAGTTGAAAACTTTTAAATGAATGCCAAATGACATACTTGTACGACATTATATGATGTAATTTTCAATAATATTTTATTTTATTTTAACATATATTTCTTTATTTAATAATAAGTCACGTAACTTTTGAAACAAGGCTGCCCTTGAGCTTAGCCGCATGCGCGTTAGCTTTGCTCGCGAACACCCGGTTTTGAACGCGGAGTTCAACTAATTGCGCCGTCCCGAAAGGGTTAAAGATATTTTTAAGCTGTTTCTAAATAAATAAATATAAAAAATTTATTTTTATAAAAAGTGTTTATGGTGGATGGTATGGAATTAGTTTTAGAGTTTTGCCGAAAAACTCATTTATTTCGTTTTCGCCCCCGCCCCCTCAAACACCCCTTTAAATTAAAATTCTGTTATGAAATATAACTTTTATCTGCCCAATACAATTTGTTTTCAAGTAAATATCTGTCCGTTCATTATTATTGAGTAACGTCAAACATTTATTAAATCATTCTCATTTACAACTAGTCAACAATTAAGTGTGTAAATATCGAAATTATTTTTTTTCATGAATTTACACATACACTGTACATATATCTATTATCCATAACCTATACATTTGCTTAATTACTAAACAGTTTTACATTTTATGTTAGAGTAGGAAAAACAAGTTGAAACCTATATGCCATGGTATTTATGTTTTCATTACTACGTCTTTGGGGTTTAGGATTAAGATTTCACTATGATACTGTCACTACACTATCTCTGTCACAATCTTTAGTTTTAATGTTTACCACGTTGATTTTATTAAAATGTTCGTTTAGGCAGTCTATAGCAAAATATGTTTTGTTAACCGGTGCTTGTATTTTTTGTATTTAAGAGTGTTGAGTTCATAATTTCCTATGTTTTGTATAAGGGGACTCTCGTTATTCAAGCATTTGGAAAAGAAGTTTTCAGTTAGTTTGTATATTGTGCCTTTTAGGAATTCCATTTTCAATTCTTCATGCATTTCTGTCAGTATTTTGTATCTGGGATAATTGCCGGCGAGTCTTAAACATTTGTTTTGTATTACTTGGAGCTTATTATAATTTGCTTGTGAGGTGTTACTCCATGCTGGACAGGCGTAAATCATAGTAGATCTTATTACTGACTTGTATAATAATAATTTATTTTTTCTGGACAAACCTGATTTTTTATTAAGTAGTGGAAACAGAGTTGACATACTAGCTGTTGCTGTTTGGGCTATCTTTTTGCAGTGATCAGAAAAATTAAGTCTTCGGTCCATGTGTAATCCGAGGTATTTGGTTGATTGGGTCCATTCGATAACTGACTTCTGCATTTTTATTTGTTGATTTACACGCGGTCTTCTGCGTGTAAACAAGATAGCTTCAGTTTTGGCTTCGTTGATTTTAATTTTCCAGAAAGACATAAATTTCAGTAGCTTTTGTGCTGCAGTATTTAGCCGGTTGATTATAGTGTCTACTCGCCAGGAACTTGTAAATACTGCAGTATCATCTGCATATTGGGAAAGTCGTTTATGTAAATGCAGAACAACACTGGCCCCAGTACAGAACCCTGAGGTACACCCGCTGCAACTTTTCTTGCTGTGGATTGGCCTGTATTCACTGTTACTTGGAAGCTTCTGTCCTGTATATATGAATTTATAAGTCGTACTAGATAACATGGTAAATTCATCTTGGCCAATTTTAGAATGAGTCCTTTGTGCCAAACTGTGTCAAATGCTTTCTCTATGTCCAGTAGTACCATTCCGGTGTTCTTGTTTCGATTAAATCCATCTGTGATGGTGTCCATCAGCCTTGCTAATTGCATTGTGGTTGAATATCCTTGCCTGAATCCAAACTGTTCGGGAACTATGATGTTGTTTTCATTTAAATATTCTTTAATTTTTTTCAGGTAAACTTTTTCGGCAATTTTACTGAGTATATTTAATAGGCTGATAGGTCGATAGCTGGAGGGGATATCGGACGGTTTGTTGGGTTTTTTGATTGGGACAAGTTTGGATTGTTTCCACGAGGATGGAAAGTAGGATAATATCATGGAGTTGTTTATGATGTGGGTTAGCAGGATAATTGCTTTGGTAGGGAGTTGTTTTATTAAACGTGGAGGGATGTTATCTGGGCCGGATGATTTCTTGTTTTTTAAGTTTTTGATGATGGATCTCAGTTCACCTGGCGTTGCGATGTTCACCTGGTCTGATACTACTGGATTATTTAGAAGGTATTTCTTGACATAGTTGCATACTTTCTTTGTGTGATGGATTGCACTAAGGTCGACGTTTTGTTTGTGGACTCGTTCGACCTGGTCTGCCAAAACACTTGCCTTGCTTTTACCTGAATACTGGTAACTTCCGGCAGCTTGTAGAGGTGGGATGGGTGTCGATTTTTTCATTATGGACTTGGTTACTCTCCATAAGTTACCTCTTTGGGGTTCTAGTGTTGCTAGAAACTGGTTCCAATTTAAATTTCTTTCTTTCGTGACTTCTTTTTTACCAAGCTGTTCAGTTTATTATACAACCTTCGAAGATGAGGTTTTTCAGTTTTTTGTGATTTCTTTCTAATGTAGTTTTTTAATTTTATTAAAAATTTTATTGTAGGTGGTAGTTCAAGTTGGTATATTGTGGTTGTATTGATGGGTATGTTGTTTTCAGTTGATGCTAATATGGCAGTAGTAAGCGCATGTACATGAAGGTCAATATCCTGTGCCGAACGGATGTTGGGATTAAACATTATTTTGTCCTCTATATCTTTCCTGTATCTATCCCAGTTTGCTTTGCAATACTGGTACATTCCCCTTGGTTGGTTTTTCTGCGGAATGTCGCCAATCTGGATGTAAACAGGGTTGTGATCTGAACTTAGTATGCTTTTTGTCACTGGGTAAGATACTTTAAGAGTTTTGCGACTAATTGCTAAATCTATGGTACTGGGATGTCCCCTGCCATTAGAAGGGTAGTAAGTTGGTTCATCTGGTGCGTGGATTTCGATATTGTTGTTCTGCATTTTCAAGTTGTGAAGCATTTTGCGATTTTTGTTATTACTATGGCAGTTCCATGATGTATGTCTGCAGTTCGTATCACCTATAACTATAGTTCTGTGGTTAACGGCTAGTAGATTTGTAATGTCAGCCGATGTTAGTGGGACTGTTGGCGGCATGTACACGGAGAAAATAAATAATGGCCCGGTGGGAGTATAAATTTTTAGGCAGATGGCATCTATTTCGTGTTTTACACCTGTCAGTGGGTATTGTTCATGTTTGATGTCTTTTCTTATCAGTAATGCTGTGCCTCCACCGTCGCCATTCCTGTCTTTCCTATAGGCGAGAAAACCGTTTATTTTAAATTTGTGATGGTTATCTACGTGTGTTTCTGAAATTGCTAGTATGTCAACAGGGTCTGTTTGCAGTTCATGCTTTAATTCTAGTACTTTGTTCTTCACTGAGCGGGCATTCCAGTACATGATCTTAAGATACTTATCATTATTGGCCATTTTAATTAAAAATTGCAACAGCAAAGTCAATAATAACCATGAGTTTACTTACCCCGTCCGGAGCTGAATTGAATCTGCTCATGAGGTTTTTTAATTTCGACACTATATTTTGCAGGTTGAAGTTGTGGAAGACAGTTCTTATTAGTGCTAAGATTTCTGCCATTCCAGTGCTGGGATTGTTGTTGTTTGTATTATTCATGTTATTGGTGTTGCCTTCTCTTTGGGGCGGCCAGATTGGAGTTTTCATTGGTATGGACGGCTGGTTGTATGTGAGGGGAGGGAAGTCGTGTCCTTTGAAGTTGGCTAGGTTCTGTCTAATGTTTCTGTTTTGGTTTGTGAACTGTCTTGGTTCCGGTCGTTTCTGGCACTGCATGTAGTTTGCTGGATGATCTCCTCCACAGTTTGCTGGGGTGGTTTTTTGTACTCATGTGTTGAATGGGTTTGACCACATTTAAGACATTTTGGGGTTTTAGTGCAGTTCATCGCAATATGGCCGTATGCTTGGCATCTATGGCATTGCTTTATTCCGTTGCTTTTCATTTTAGCCCATTGAATAATGCAATAGCAGACCTTATTGTGTTGTCTAACTGTATTGATATCTGTGCCTTTTTCAAAGGTGACTATGAAAAGCGGATATGCATGGGTGATTATGTTTTCTCTTTCTTAGTTATTTGTACTACTTTTTTAACAGGAAGATTTTTCTTTTTTAAATCTTCTTCTATTTCTTTCGGTTCAATATTGGGTGGGAGTTTTTTAATAACTAATTTGACTTCTCGTTCGCATAATGGGGTTTTTGTCGTATATTGGATTTGGGTTTGATCTAAGTCCTTCTTTATTTGATGATAATCGATTAAGTTTTTGGCGAGAATTATTATTCTTTTTCCTTTGTATTTTAAATCGATGTCCTCGTTGAGGTCTCTTTGTAGCGAGGCAATTGATTCAACGTGGTTCTTAATGTAGTTGTGCATAACTATAGCGGGTATCTTGTTGAATCGAATAGGTTGTGTTCGTTGTCTTTCATTTTGTTCTTCTATGGACGAGTCATCTTCATCACTGAGGCTCTCGAAGAAGTTACTAGTTGGTATTGTATACTGCCTAGTAGGAAGTTTTTTATGATGCCGCTGAAGGTCATCCTCCGCTGTCCTCTTCTGTGTCTGTGATGTTGATGGAATTGAAAGGGGATCGACCCCCTGTAAGGTCGTTTTTTCCACTTGTTGTGTGTTATTTTCCATTTTCAATACAGTATTCACACATTGCTGTCTAAATTTTCGTCGCACTGCAAGTCACTGCTGTGTTCCTGCATGCACTGACACAAGGTCACTCTGGGTGTTTGAGGTAACTCACTATCGCACTGATATTAACCGATATGTTCACTGTGAAAGCTAGCACTCGACTGAGTAACGTTAGAAGAATGTAAAATAATACGTAAAAACTTACTTTTGCTTTAAACCCAGTATTTAACATCAGTCACGCAATATTATCACACTTATGTATACAACTATTAATTACTCAGACTATTCAAAGCTGGGAAAAAATAAATCTTCGCATTTTAACAACAGTATAAATATATTATTTTATATTACATTAATAATAGTACAGTAGCTAAATGCATTGTCGTCCTTAATGTCCGTTTACATGTTCATATAATTTGCGCAAATTGGCTTGTGTATTCAAATTCGCGCAAGCAAATCGTTGCATTTAAATGTAAGCTTGAAGCATGCTCAAGCCAAAAGTTTGACTCACAAATCTATTCTACCAGATTTTTTGCACGAGGTTGGTATATTTGCATGTGCTTGAAAACGATGCTCCAACATAGGACATGCGCAATGTGATAATAAACAATAGTTAGGATTGGTTTGGAAATACACGTGGAAAATTTGAAATTTTCGTAGCTTCTCCCTGTTGACAAAAACCTCAATATAGCAGACAGTCGTTCATGGGGCGGGGGTTGCTGGTCTCATAACAGAATCAGTTTTTAATATTAATGGTGTAACTTGGCAATTGCTGGCAATTTGTTTCGTACATACGCAAATAGTTACGTACCGAGAAAACGAGAATCTTTTTTCAATGGCAGCTTCTTTTTAATAATACAAACCCTAGCAATAGCAAAAAGTAATTTATCATCAATATTTTTCATTTTAAGAAAAAGAATACGCTGATTAATCAAAAGCAACTAGCCTCACAATGTGGTGACAAAGCAGAAAAATTAATAAAAACTGTGCAAGGTAGACTGTATATGTATAATACAACGACTTAGTTCATTTGCGACAATTTTATTGCACAAGTCAGTTTGCGCAAATTATTTGACTAAGTAAACGAAACTTTAATTATATAAATGTGCTTAAAAATAAGATAAAACAGTAAAATCCCGTTTAGGAATTTTATTTTAGTATTTCTAATTGTCAAGTACGCGTAAAGTGAAAGCTTGTTGCTGGTAGCTGGCTGCCAGCGCTGGCGAAGGTCAGCCTGCGAGCAGGAATATCCTTGTCTTATCAATGATACCTCGCATAGTAGAAGCTGATGCTGGTTTCCCAGAGTTAGCTGCCAGCGCGAACCACCATCAGTAACAAGCTACCAGCAACCAGCTTTCACTATACGCGTACCCTTCAGTCGTATTTGTAAAGTACTACCTGGGAATTAGTGTATATATAATCTATATTTTAAAAAATCTTCAAACTACCACGCAGTCTTCTGTCAATAAAAACGGAAAGTATATAATTTAGTTTTACTATAAAGTAGCAAGATACAATACAACATTAAAGCGAAACAAAGATGTAACGATATTTTCATGTTTTTTTTTTTTTTATCAAATCATAAACGTGTCTTTTTTGAACTAATAATACACTGAAAGTTGTCAAACATGTTTTAATAGATATCCTATACATATTATACACCTGGAGGACAAACTTAAACTTACTTTTAAAATAATAATAATATAAATCTCGTATTGTATAATCCTAAAAATCACAAAAAAAAAAACAAATCCTTCGAGTGTTGTTTTAATTTTTGTGTTTTATATCTAGTTTTAAGAGTTTCATGCAACCGGGCATTAGTATATTAACTCTCCTCCAGCTATTGACTGCATTATACAAAAATTACTGATTATGTTAGTATGAAATTTCTAAGCATATTAACAATTTTAAATAAAAAAAAAAAAATAATAATAATAAATAATTAAAATAAGAATTTAAGTTATTAAAAATAATATGACGATAACTATTAAAACACTACTTACATTTTAATATTGAATTGGTTGTTAAATTTAACTGTTTTATACCTGTCGATGAAGATAATTTCATATCAAAGTTCATATCCGCAGATTACAAATCACATTTTCCATATTATATTACACTATACATGTAGCTTACATGTACAGTAAATATTGTCTTTTAACTTTTTACCAACTTAAAGTGGGCAAAATGATCTACTTATATTAATTAATAGTTGTTTTTAGTGGAACATTTTTCAAGATATGATATGGTAAGTGTTTACAACATCCCACTTCACACTTGCGCATACGTCAAACACATGTCATTTGTTTAATATACAGAGATTCTAAACAAGTGGGACTGTGCAGAACTTTTATTTATGTCATTAAACTAGAAGATGGGAAGCTCGCTTCGCTCGGCTTCTTCTAACCAAACACTTACTAACCTAACCTAACCTAAGATAGTGTTTTGTGATTAAACTAGAAGATGGTTAGCTCGCTTCTAGAAACCATTGTTTTAGAGCCACTGACAATTCTTGAATTATCTATACAATGTTCCATTACTCGACGAAAGTAACCGCGGTTGAAGTTTCCCGTTCCGAAAGTGTACGATATTAACCTTTTCAGGAAAATTGTTAGGTTTCGGAACGCGGTTACTGAAAATTTTGGTTACTTTTTTGTAACCAAACTAACCGTAGAAATATCGCGGTTAGTGTGGTTATTTCCTTCCACTACAAACTTCAGATCTAATGTAAACAACAAAAGGCGGGAATTTCAAATCAATTACAATAAGGCGAGAGTTAAGTGGAGGGAATTAATCGTTTCTTTGTAGTGCAAGTAGTAAATTACAATATTATTTTACTATAGTCTATAATTAAAACAGTAAGAATGAGTGTAAGTAACTGTTTTTTTAGTATTATTGATCGATGTCGTGAAAAATAATATCGGGTAAAATAATATATGTTTTTATATAATGTGCCATTGTAAACAAGTACTGATAAAACAAATATTTTTATTAATAAGTTTATAAGAGAATATCTATAACCTATAACGTCCATTAAATGACAGTTCAGTTGTCTGTTTTATCAACTGAATTGTGACTACCGTTCCGTAACTAAAACTCGTTTTCAGGTAACCACTGGGTAACCACAACTTACTGTAACCGCGACCGCGGTAGTTAGGTGTGCAGTTACGGAACATTGTATTAGTGTAGTCGTTATGTGCTGCCATCTGTATAAAGTTTGAAGGGGGATATTGTAAACATTGTCCTATGATATGATATAATTTGCTTGATGTATGAGTGTCTTCTATCTTTAAAAAGAAAATAATACATTTTTTTTTTTTACTACAGTTCAGAATTTCCAATTATTTTATATATGTAAATAGACAAAAAATACAAAACAAATGATCGGTAAGTTCTATTAATTATTTGATCTCACTCAATACCAGTATTTTGACAGTTATGTCACTGTCATGCAGGGGCGGCCCAAGACGGTATGCAGGTGATGGGCCGCATAGGGGCGCCACAATCAATGGGCGCCGACTCGAAGAAAAAAATTATAGCCTATTACAATATCATAATAGCTTTAACTAAAATAATATTCATTTTTGTAATAAGTATTGTGACCTCTAATTAAATCTAGAAAAAACTACTTTTATTTACTGGGCGGTACTTCAGGCTTCTAATAAAAGGAGGCGCCATGCAAGGAAATTTAGAAAAAACTACCTTTTTTACTGGGTGGTACTTCAGGCTTCTAGTAAAAGGGGAGGGCGCCATGAAAGGAGATTTAGAAAAAACTACTTTTTTTACTGGGCGGCACTTCAGGCTTCTAGTAAAGGGGTGGGGAGCAAAAAGGAAATTTAGAAAAAAAAATACTTTTTTTTACTGGGCGGCACTCAAGACTTCTAGTAAAAGGGGGGCACCAAAAAGGAAATTTAGAAAAAAATATATGTGGGGGGGGGGGGCGCCTGACCTAATTTTGCATCGGGGCGCCAGGTACCCTTGAGCCGGCCCTGCTGTCATGAGTTAATCTGTAACTAAATACAAAATATGTAATAAAAGTATTTAATATTAATGTTTTAAATACTTTGTATTTAGTTAGTGATAAACTGGTAACAATAACATAACAGTTGAAATACTGGTGTTGAGACCAAAAAAATTAGTGGATCTTATTAAGCATTTGTTACTATACATCTATAACATATTTCACCTTATGAGATACCTCTGTTCAACATAGAAAAAAATACGTTATTAAAAGAAATTGAATCACAGAATCATACAAATTTCATGATTAGAGGGAGACCTATTATGTTTCCCCTGTTATGTTAATAATAGCTTAAACCTGGTATAAATCCCACAAATTATCCTGGTCTATGCTAAAATTTTAAATACAGTTACACAAGTTCATAATCACTATGTAAATCAATTTCACTTTCAGCAGATGTAAAATGACTTTGGACATGCTTCACAAATTCAGGAACATCTTCCAAGCTGAAATCTTTAGCACACATTGGACATATTTTATCATGTTCTTGTTCTTCATGTTTTATGTTTGTTTTCTCTTTTTTCGTTTCTCTTTCCAAGATTTTATTTGGATTTAATTTTTCTTCTCTTGTTTTATTTTTACAACTCTTACAAAAAACACCAGTCTCATGTAATTTTTTAAATAACTCTATGTTATTTATTAGTTTTTCCCTATGTATCAACAAAGTATCTTTAAAATATCTTAACCTTTCTGTATGCTGACTTAATTCCACATCACAGTCATTGAAATCATCATTAGGGTAAGCAAAACCTATTGAATTATTTATAAAGGAACCGTGAGCTTGTATTTCAGCCATTTGAGCACATTGTTTCTCCAATTCAGATTTTTCCTGGGCAATATTACTTAAAATTTTAAGTGATATATCTTCCAAACTCGTATCCACATAAACTTCTTTGTCCAATTTTGGTATAATTTTTGGAGGTGGCGTTTCGTGAGTAAAAGTTCGTGACCTAATTAAATTTGACGGTGAAGTTTGATTTGGTTGAGATGACGTTCCCTGGTTTATCGAATCACTTAATTTTGTTAACTGATTACCTAATGTCTGATTTGCTTGTGTTAACTTTGACAAACGATTCCATAAATGTCTATTTTCCGTTGCAACCATCAAAACATTATGAGTGAGTTGAGACTTTTGTTTGGTTAATTGAGCTACTTTTTCACGTAATAAATCTATTTCTGACTTACTGTTAAGATCACTTAGTTCTAAATAATCAGAATTATGTTTCATTCTAAGTTGTGTATTTTCTTCTTCAACTAATGCTAACCTTTGTTGAAGTTGTAAACAACGTTCTTTCATAGTTTGCACAGCCACTTGTAAGGCATATTGTTGACCTAGGGATTCTTCCATTTTATTTTAATAATTTATTACCTAAAACAGTGATACAAATATTTTTATCATTAATTACAAATGAATTCAATACACTATTACACCACTGTTAAATATTTATTTCCTACCGTATGTTTTTCTATTTTGTACTAAAATATTATTAATTAAATTTTAAAATATATGTACTTATAATAAAATTACTTTATATCACAATATACAATTATAGACACCAAAACGTCATTTACATGTGATTCCCCGTTTAGAGGAATATGTCAAAAAATAAATGACGTCTCGGTACAGCCACATTCAAATTTAGTGACTGTTAAAGTTTTACTTGATTTATTAACAGATGGCGTTAACCTCATTAAATTCCACAAATAGTTTAAATTTGCTATAATATAAAAAATAACTGCTATTGTTTTTTTTTTGCTATTTGTTAAATATGTAATATTTTATAAAACTATACTGTATTTGTTTAAAAATGTAATTGAAAATTTAAATGTTTTGATTTCGGGATTTAATGAAGAACAAGAAGAAAACTTTTAGACCATGTTTGCTGAACGGTCCCAGTCTGCGCACGATCTTTTCCGGTAGAACTCGGTAAAGTGAGTATGGTGTCATTGTTGTTAAAATAAATTTATTTTATAATATCCTAGCCATCTCATTAGTTAAGTAAAACTTAAAAATAATTTTGTGTACGGAAATAATTATTTAGTGATCTAAATTCAATATTATTGTATTTAATTAAATATTTAGTTCGGCAGAAATTGTTTTCCATCATATGTTGAGGTTCTGTAATGTTTTACAGTAAAATGGCAACGTGACCCAATGTTTATGTGAAGTTAAAAATTACTAAAAATTTATATTTACCTCTTTTATTCAATTGTTCTAAAATACGTAACACAATATTTATTCCTAATAGCTTGTTTATATTTTTGTTACATTTTCTAGGTTCTACTTGTCAACATGGGGGCATACAAATATGTGCAAGAGTTGTATCGTAAGAAACAAAGTGATGTGTTAAGATTTTTACTTCGTATTAGAGTATGGCAATATCGCCAGCTCACCAAAATGCACCGTGCACCAAGACCGTCCCGACCTGATAAAGCCCGCAGGTTGGGTTATAGGTGCAAGCAAGGTATGCAGCATTATATAGCATATTTATGAAAGTAAGATCATAAGTTATTAAGAAAGCATGCAGGTTTGAATTGGAATTTAAAATGTCTAACCTATTAAAAATATAACCATTTTGTATTGTGACAATTATTCACATTTTCATAGTATGTACTGTTATTGCCCGTAGTAACCAAGCTTGAAATTGTTCAGTAATTAGGGTTGCCACCTCTCCGGGTTTGACCCGGAGTCTCCGGGTTTCAAGTGTCTATCTCCGGGTTACGGGTTTAGCTACTACTTCTCCAGGTTACAGAAATGAAAAGATTAGTAAAATAGAAATATACATTTTTACAATTTTGTTAATTATTACATGAATTTTCAATGGGCATTTTACGAAATTTAATTTTAATAAATGTGTGTTTAAATGAAACATACTATGCTATATGCATAAGCCCTGGATGCGCTAGTGTGCTTGTGTTATGTTTCGTGTATGTGATTGAGAAGGTGCAGTGTGCAGTCCAAAACGCAGCAAGTAGTGCGTATGGATGTCCACGTCCTATGTGCGACCATTCATTTCATTTGTGTTTGTTGTGGCGCATAGACGCATACACACGACCGTATTTTTGCAAAACACAAAATATAAAGTATTTGATTTTATTAAAAAAGAATGTAAGAAATATTTGCAATGATATATGGTATTTATATATTCCAAAGAAGTACCGAATTTTTTAAAGGGAAAATATTAACCGATCTTTGAAAAAAAAATTTGATCATCTTACAATGACACACAAACAAGCGCTAAACATAGCCAAAAAGTACTGATTTCAGCTGATTTGACAGATACATATTTTGATGAGAAATTGAGGTTATGTGTGATTTTTTTAACAAAATGATCAAATTATATTTTTTTAAATATCACTTTACAAATGTCAAAATTAATATAATAAAGATCGATTACTATTTTTAAAATGATCAAATAAGTTTTTTTTTAAATGAAAATAATTGGTATTATATTGTTCTAATTAATAACAGAAATTTATGATTAATGACCTTTTTTGTCTCCGGGTTTGAATGATGTTCAAGGTGGCAACCCTATCAGTAATATGTATCGAAACATTATTCATTTGAATGCAGGACGTTTTACTTAAATGAGAATTGGAAAGCATCTGCTACAATTTACTCTCATTTTGTCTTGTACATGCAGCTAGCATGTGTAAATACATGCTGTTTTCAGTATAACCTTTATTCAGTATTAGTTTATAGAACAGTACAAAGTATGGTTTCTGGCACGTTAGTCGCATAATAATTTTAATAAATAGATTGGTAATATATAATTGATCCCAATACCTAGGTAGACATAAGAAATTAACTTTTAAGAATTGATAAATTTATTGAAAATCACTATTAGACTATTCCAAACGTTTAACCCTTTGTTGACTGACGGTACTTATAAGTACCCAGTTGATTTTCGCCCGTTACTTTCTATGTATAATAAGAATTATCGTTTTTGCTAGACGGTATATCAAAGTACCATTGTGTACTATAAGATATGTCAGAAAATAAAGCTAGCAGGGTTATGGTCTCGGGGATCCCCTGCTTTATTCTTATATGTTACAAAATTGCAGCATAAATGGAGTGCAGTCTAGACCGTATTCTATTTGTTCAACATGCAAAATTCATTTATGTTGTAATGATAAGAAAAATTGTTTTTGTGATTATCATAATGTAAATGAAAATTAAATAAATACGTAAAATAACAAGACAATATAATCGCTTTTCTCTTCTAAAATTACCTGTTCACAGCCTAACGGTATTTGCAAGTACCGGGGGTGTAACTAAGAGGAGGGATGAAATAATAAAATAATAATTGCATATATAGCTTTCTTTTAACAGTACCATTTATAAAACTTGTAAATAATTTTTAATTTGAAATTATTTTTGACTGCCGGCAACAAAGGGTTAAGCGAAATTAAATGTAATTTTTATTTTTGTAAGTTGTCAAGAGTTGATTTTTGTAATAATTGAAGTGTGTTTTTGCTAAAAAAATGATCTAAAGCTTCATTTAAATGTTAAGTTACTAGTTTTTAGAATCTAGTTCTGCTTAAATCAAAGAAACGGACTAATCTGCAAACATGAACTTGTTTCAATATCAATTTAAAAAATCATTTATTTTAGTGTAAGGATGTATACTGTAGTTTTCCCTTCTTAATTATTTAATATAATTTACACATGTGTCATTATTATTTTAATTATATTAGCATTGTTCATAGATGCAATCTCTTGACAGACTGGATTATGATGCATATGCTTATTCTTGCTTGTGCGATTATGATTGTGGTCCCGTTTATATTTTTGAAGCAATAGTGAACACGTGTGTTGTATTCCGACATAAGCATTTAAAAAAATATATATATTTATATATATTGTGTAATATTTTGTTTATTGTTTCTCTGTCAAAGATTTCACCCTTCTAAGTAGTAGATTTGTTATAACATGAGCTTTTAAATTCTAATTTTATAATTAATTCTGAGTTATTAAATGATGAATTGTACATGCACCACTCTCACATACTTTATGGGGATAGAGTACAGCTGATATATTTACAATGATGTTAAGTTATTTTAAGGTATTACTTTAGTGTATTGTTAATTTAATTTTAATGTCTTTTAGGATATGTAATTTACCGTATCCGTGTCCGTCGTGGTGGTCGCAAACGTCCAGTCCCGAAGGGTGCCACCTACGGTAAACCCAAGAGTCATGGTGTTAATGAATTGAAACCAACACGTAACTTGAGGTCTATTGCTGAAGTAAGTTTCAATTGTTAAGATTTTTTAAGAGTTTGGCTTTAAAAAAAATTACTTGTAAATATATTTATTTCTCTCGACTGTAAGTCCCTCGACTTACGTTGTTAATTCTTGGAAGTTTTCGACATAAGCTAAATAAAATATTGCTTTTTCAAAAGCAATATGTTTTTAACATGTAATGTTTTTTCAAATATATCAAATTGACAATAGCACCTCGATATTAACATTAAGTGCGATTAGAATGGGCTTGTTCAGTACTGAACAGATCAATTCTATATGAACATATTGCCCCATATAGCACAGAGATAGATGTAGGGTGAATTAGACAACTGCTTAATAAATTCAAATTCTGATGTTAGAAGTGATTTTTTATAATTAAATTTTTTTTACTAATTTCTAATTTATTTTAAATTAATTTTTCCTTAATAGTACAAATGACTATTTTCTGTTGTTTAGGAGCGTGTTGGCAGAAGGTGTGGTGGACTGAGAGTACTCAACTCGTATTGGGTTGGACAAGATTCTTCATACAAATATTTTGAAGTTATCCTCATTGATCCTTCACATAACGTGAGTATGGTTTTATATCATTTATTAACTGTTGTGTGAATTAATTTTCATATGTTTATCTACTATTTTACGAATTTTGACTAATACGTCTATCAGTGGGAACAGAGGTAGTGTCTTCTTCAGTGTTACAGTTTTATGAATACAGACAAATCATTATTTATTAATAACTGCTATCTACTAAATTTAACCTGTGAATATATTTGGCTGTTTATAAAAAATTGATGTGAAGTGTGAATTTTCACACTTCTGGGTTTTGTAGGTATCTGGTAAGTCACAAGAAATCGTGGTACATATTCTATTAAAAATCATGAACTTAAAGTTCATTCAAGATACCTATGAAATGACGTCATACTTGGTTAATTTAGTTATCAATGTTATAATGTAATGTAAGTAAAGTGGGTTTAACACAATTCAATAAATTGAAAAATTTGTTGACGAAAAAATTGATCAATTTCTTTTGAAAATAGATTTTTATGGAATTCTATGTATATTTTTATCTGTTTAGTTATTGCCAACTGTTTAGTTGTAGCATAACTTAGAATGTGTTTCGTTTTAAAATGTGATAGGACCGCAAAGGTTCTAATTCACCATCTAGGTTATTTCTTTTGTTTTTGTTCACAGCTCGTAATTTTGTGAAATTTTTTCAATATTTTCATTTTGATAAATTTGTCATCAAGTTTTACAGTTGGTAATGTTAAAGTTATCAAAAAAAATTGATGTGAAGTGTGAATTTTCACACATTTCAAGATTTCGCAGGTATATAATAAGTGAAGGCGGCATGCTGAGTGTGTAGAACAAATTTTGCTTTGTAGTAATCACGGCAAAATGAACGATACTTTTAAAATAATTAATCGTCTGTTAATCTAAGAGCTTTAAATACAAATTTTATATTAAAATATTTTTTTGGAGGGAAAAGATTTAACAGAATCACTTCTAGAATATCGATGCACTCCAATTGTAAACCTAAATCTAAGCCCAGCTCAGAAATGTTAATGAGTAGATTATTGCGTACTAGGCTACCGATTTCAAACAATAAATTAAAAGCAAAAGTACATAAGAATGTTAAAATTAGACTTAGAGAAAATCAAAATAAATATGTCACAGTACGATAAGCAAACCAAAAGTAAAATTGATTTTAAACCTAACCAAAATATTACTATTCAAAAAGATAAAATATGGATCCCCGGTAAAATCGTAAAAAAGTTGAAACGTCCTAGATCTTACGTAGTTAGAGATAAAAATGGTACAATATTAAGACGCAATTCAATACATATTAACAAGTCCCTAAATGAGCCAATAAGTAATAATATTGATCCTGAGATAAATAATAATTTAAACAAATCTACTGTAATTATTGATAACCCTATCATCAGGGGCGGATCGAGGGATTGGATCGGCCCGGGCGATTTGGATGAAATCTGCCCGGGCCATTTGGATGAATCGGCCTAGCCATTTGGATGATTCGGCCCGGGCTCACGGGACTTGTTGACTATGTATAGGGAATGTTTTAAAAGGTTCGAGTCGGGGATAAATAAAGAGCAAAGTATATTTAAATAAACTTATTTAATTTATATTTTTAATTATTAATATCGAAAATAAAAAACAGTATCTAAAATAATGAAAAAATGTGGCATATTTCTCAAATAATATCATAGGTATTTGACTGGATAGCGGCCATCTCATCGGCCCATCGGGCGATGCCCGATCGCCCGACAGGTCGATCCGCCCTTGCCTATCATTAATACCAGTCATGGTACAGACCAATTTAATAATAACTATAGCAATATAACCGCTAGCTCTGGTAGAGTTATCAATAAACCTAAAAGATATTTAGACTGATTATAGTCTATGTTGTGATTTGTGATATATATTTCACTGTAGCACTAAAGTTATATTTAGTTTAACTTGTACAAATTTATAAAAAAAGGGAGATGTTTTGTAATTGTTATATGTCATGTTGATGACATTGTATCTATGAACTAGTACTTCAGATACTAGGTTGGCGGGGTGTGCACCACGTGACCCATGCTAAAACAATGACATAAATAAATATTTAATCGTCGTATGTCATCCTGTGTATTTTAGTATTTAAATAAATAATTAATTAAACTAATATTGTTTAATATGAATACAGATTTAAAACAGATAATTATTCTATTAAAGTTAACGGATTTTTGTTACACCGTGCGTAAAATATTTATCTAACTGACTGGAGAACTGGGTAGCTATAGCTGGGCCTTAATGCGAGCGCATTTGAAGTACTCTTCTAAGTCTCTAAATGGAAGCGCGTTTATACTTTATAAAGTTATTGAAATTTGTGATGTTTAACATGAACCCACAATTTGTTATCACTTACCAAATATCTAGAAAACCCTGAAATGTGTGAAAATTCACACTTCATTTTTTTTTCCTCAATTGTTTTTATTTTTTTAATTATAATTTTGTTAATCGTATCTCTTTTAATTTTATTTTGCGTTGTCGACTTCTCCAGTAAACATGCCTTCTACATTTTTATATTGTAATATTAATATAGGCTGTTCATTTTAATTTGTCATTGCTATCTCGACACTATAATAGCTACGAAATTGGTTAAATTAGACAACAATTGCCATTTTATAAGAGAATATCTACAAGTGAAACAATTTTTTGTTTCGACCAATAGTCCTCAATATACGTTGTGCAGCTTTCTTAATTTAAATGGGAACCCACAATTATGTATTTGAAAAAGAATTTTATTCTGAATTCAACGATATAAACAAGTCAGTCTTACGTCAAATAACGAACAAAAGTTCAATTTGAATACATATTAATTTTTTTGAAAACTGGTTGTCATAATAGTGCTTTGAACCACTTCCTAAGAAATCTGCCAATGATAACAAATTGAATATAACGTGCATAGATCTGAATAGAATCTGAAGTCTGAATTACAGCCCAAGGACATTTTTTAAATAACATTTAAATGGGTCTATTCTGTATCTTAAAAAGTTAAAAATTAACCTCAAGGTCGAAGTTAAAAAAATTTAACCACGCTTTACAATATTTTGTAATTCTGTAACTCTGTGGTGTTAAAATTTTAACCTCGGTGTGGTTAATTTAGTAGGTTATATTTAGAATTTTAACTCTAGCCAAATACATAGTGTTAACTTTTAACCAGCTGTAATTCTAACCTATAAACGTCAAATAGCCATAATAAATCCATTTTTAGAATTAATCATGGCAAGTCTGTGTATTTTAAACCAATTATTTATAAAACAAATTGAACAAAAAGAGGTTAATAAGTGAAAAATTAATATAGGTGAACAAAAAATACATATATACGAAAGCTTTTTACGAGATCAGTTCGAATTAAACAAAGGCAACTGCGTGATATGAATGACCCTTTTAATTTACCTGAAGAAACATTTTAAAATATTTAAATTTTTCTAAAACTTCTACGAAATATCTCGTTTTACAAATGTTGTTTTTTTTTTTTTTTTTTATCCGAGAAGAATCAAAAGATTTCTCGTTTCCCGATATATTGCAAGTAAATACATATTTAAAACTGTGATGCATTTATAAAATTTAATTGTTTGTTTAAAAATAAAAATAAGGTAAATACTTATAACCTGAAAATAAAAGTATCTTAATATAGAAGAAAGAAAGAAAATATTGATACATTTGCATGTTATGGTAATATTATATTATTTACTTTCTGCACCCATTATTATTTATTTATAAATATTGTACATTTCCGCAATATAGATTTATTATATTTGAATGTTGTTCATTAACGATTCAACCATAACATTTTTTTACATTAAATCCACACTTACACTAGCAAAATATGTCCCCTTGTAGATAATTTCACAACATACTTTTAACCATAAGGTTAAAAAGTTAGAACTTAACGCTTGGGTTATAACCTGAAATACAGAATAAGAAACTAGATTAAAATTTTAACACCTAGTTAAAATGTTACTTTTTAACCACAAAAGATACAGAATAGACCCGGAAGTCAGTAATACACTACTCAAGTAACCAAAATAACTATATCTGTTTTATCCTTACAAAAGTGAACAGCCATATATTAAGCTAATTAAATGAAATTAAAAAAAAATCCTTAATGATATGACAGACATCTCACCTCTCATATATTTATAATATTATATAATCAATATTTAATTGTTTAGATATGATTTTGTTTTATTTGCTATTGGTGGTTTGTTGCTGTCGGATGCACATGCAAGCTGTATAGCTGATACAAGTCGGCTGCATTTTGCAAAAACACAGTAATTTACATTTTTGTGAAAAATTAGTTTAGGACAACATTGAACTTGCTGTGTTCTTCCGCGCCTTTTAATATATATATTTTTTTTAATCGGAGCTCCCAATCAGAAGTTAGGCATATGTAGCAATACAGTAACTGCATTTCATGGAACAGAGTAACCAGTTTAAAACACAGCATAAGACAATGGCCAAGGAAAAACACAGTATCTGCTACGGTGATACTGTGTTTTTGTGTGGTATTTGTAATTACTGTGTTTATTATTGATCCTTAACTTACCGCGTCTTAATGTCTGAACTTGATGTAACATGTTTGAACAAGTTAGATAGATGATTTTATAATTTGCTAGTGTAGTAGTTGTGTTATGTTATTGCGACTTGTGCAGTTAAAAATCTATCGTTATGTCTGTGTTTAGTGCAAGAACAAAGTTTATATTGAGTCAGGTCCTTTTTGCCATTTATATTAGCACTGCTAATTTAGCAGTGTTAAATATTATTTACATTTTCTTACAAGTTTATCTGAATATTTTATTGTTCGATTATTGTTATTTTTTGTTCACATCAATTATTTGAACATTTGCAGAAAAATGTTCTATAAATCTATTAATTCTAACAGTATTCTAATGGTTTTGGGCAGGTTTTTGTTATTAATCTGTGTTTGTTTTTGATACAAATAAAAGCTTTTTCGACAATTAAAGTGTGTGTTTCTTTTTTAACAAAGTCTCATCATTATATTTTCGGAAAAAACACCATTTCCAAACACAGTAAAAGCATATCATTTGTTTTTTTCTAGTAATCTTATTTTAATTCCTAATTATATTACCACTTTAAAACACAGTAAAGGCTAATGCTGTGGTTTTGTTCGTGTGGTACCTCATACAATTCTAAATATCCCCATTAAAAACAATGTATCATGCTGCCGATCTATGTTTTTTCTATGCTAATCTGTTGGAGTTATCATGAAAAGAAAGCCAAGGGAAAGTAAGATATACTATCGGAAATTCATAGGCCTCAGGTACTCCTGTTCGAAAGGCTGATATTTTTTACAAATTCCTTTTTTCTGACGAATGTGGTTAAGAACAATTACTGTGTTTTTGCAAAATGCAGCCGAAGTCTGTACCAATGCGTTAAAATGACTCTGCGCTTGCGACTAATGCTGATGGATCGTTTATTTGGCTCTACGAACTTACACATTGTAAACGTTTCTCAGTGTTTTGAAATTGACGAAAACCGAAACTGCTCAACACTTTTTAATAAAACCATAGAAAATTCAAAATTTATTTAGTTTAACCATTTATTAAATATTAAACATTTTCATAAAGTTAATTTGTCGACGTTAAATTATAATAATTGTTATGTTTGCAGGCTATCCGACGTGATCCAAAAGCCAGTTGGATCTGTAACGCTGTACATAAGCACCGTGAACTTAGGGGTAAGACCTCAGCGGGCAGGTCGTCTCGCGGTCTTGGCAAGGGACACAGGTACTCACAGACCAAGGGAGGATCCCGCAGAGCTGCATGGCTTAGAAGAAACTCTCTTCAGTTACGCAGAAAACGTTAAATATATTTTTACTGTCATTGTATTAAATGTTAAAATAAATATCATAATTTCAATGACGTACATTTTGTATTTCAATTACCTATCCCAATAAGTACAAAAAGTATAAAATAAATTCAATTAACGATAAACAGGAAAACAGTATCGTGTGGCCCAAAATACTAAAATCCATCAAGTTTTTAGACAAAAATTATAAAAAAATCAAAATAACGAAATACAATAACACAACATGCATGCAAACACCTGTTTGCGTTTTACAAAACTAGCTGGAAACCCGTGCTTTCTCCCGAATTTCATGTCTCTTTGTCAAGGGACGCTCTATCGAAAGTAAAATTGGTATTTTTTATTCGATAGGGCGTCCTATGGAATAAAAAATACCAATTTACTCCGTAAGGGATGAAATTAAAAAAAATGTCAAACACTTTCTAATTAGAAACCTATGTACCAAAATGAAGTGTTATAACTCAGGAAATACAACGGTTTTTATAATTCACCCATTTAGGGGCTGATTAGGGCAAAATCGTGAATTTCTGTTTTTAAACATTTCTATGGGTTATGTAAGCAAAAACCAAGTCGATATCTCATTGAGCCTAAGAGATATTGAGGAATCCTTGAAATCACACCTCCCCATTTCACCCTTTAGGGGTGAAATTTAAAAAAACAAAACCATTTCGAAATATTTTAAACAGACACCTATGTGGCAAAAACTAATGTCGCAACTAAACGAACGCAGGAAAAACGATGGGATGTAGAGTGAATTCAAATACGAGTTGAGTTCATCAATAAAACTGCAGAAATGATTTTTTGTCTGGACGGGTCTAATTTACTTATAATAGGGGTGTTAGGTTTGTTACTGCTAGCCGTAGAAGTCTTGTGTGAGTTAGGAGTTTTCAACGTGTTTATATAAAATTTATTTTTCTATTCATAATTAATTTGCCTTCTGTCATTTATGACTGACATATTTATATTAAACAGCATTTTATTTATATTTTAATATACAGCTTTTAAATCGTTCCTTAACTAATTCAATAAAAAATATTATTTAATTGTCCCATTTTGTTTAAAAATATTTTATTTGTCTCCGCCACTGGCGTTATCTTGTTGGCGCAATTTTGTAACGGTCGTGGATCCTTCTCTATTTGAATCGAGTCTATAATTCACTCCTTGTAGATTTTGTTGAATTCACATTTCATCTCTTATCAGCCTTTAGGGATGAAATTTAAAAAAACTGTCAAAACTATTTCGAGATATTTTAAAAAGACACGTGTGCCAAAAAGGAAATTTTTGTTTATTTATTTATTTGTTATATCTCGACAAACACAGGAAATACGACGGGATGTATAATTCACCCCTTTAGGGGTTGATTAGGACAAATTTCTGAAATATGTTTTTCGGTATTTGTAAGGGTAATCTTTGTAAGCAAAAAGCAAGTAGATATCTTATTGGTCCTAAAAGATATTAAGCAATCCTTGAAATCACATGACACTCCTTTTCACTCTTTAAGGGGTGAAATTTTAAAAAACTCAACCATTTCGAGATATTTTAAAAAGACATCTTTGTGCCAAAAAGTAATGTTGCAACTAAACGAACACAGGCAATACGACGGGATGTATAATTCAACCTGATTGTATAATCACCCCTTTAGGGGTTCATTAGGATAAAATCCTGAAACAGGTTTTTCGGCATTTGCATGGGTAGTCTTTGTAAACAAAAACCAAATCGATATCTTATTGGTCCTAAGAGATATTACGGCAGTGGTTTCCAATCTTTCTGAACCTCCGGCCCCCTTTTTATGAAAAAATTGTTGCCCCCCTCAATTTTCGTAACAATCTAATTCCACAAAAACACACCTGATATTGTAATTTATTTAATGGGCTACAAGATAATATACCATATTATGTATAAATATTAGAGATGTGAATTTCGGCTCAGTTTGCGGAACCGGATCAGTGGATGTCGTTCAGTTTGCTGAGCCGGTTCATTGATCCGGCTAAGTAAACATGTTTCCGAGACACAAGTCGGTCGTTCGTTCGTAGTTAGAACGTCGCTTGGCCCCGGCTCTTACATTATATGAACAGTAAACATGTTCCCGAGACACAGGTCGGTCAGTTGTCGGTCGGTCGGTCGTTCGTTCGTTCGTGGGTAGAACGTCGCTTAGCCCCGGTTCTTGCATTATATGAACTGTAAACATTTTCCCGAGACACAGGTCGGTCAGTTGTCGGTCGTTCGTTCAATACGGTTGTTTGTTTGCAATATATAGGTAGGTAAAACGTCGCTCTGCTGGCTCTTGCATTATATGAACAAGTTAAATAAATAAAAATCTATAGAAGTGAATTATCTAACATTTTTGAAACAAAGAATTCACTTTATGTAGCTACTGTATTTTAAACCAGATGTGTTAAGTTTATTGCCCTTATAAATCGGACAACTGAGATTTGGGCAATATTTTTATATAGTATGGTTGTAAGAAAATACAGACTAAGCCTATTAGTTTCAAATAAATTGCCCTACAAATTGATGACAAAATACACTTTATGATAATACATTACAAGCCGAGTTCTCGCGAAGTTCAACATGACATCGATCCAGATCCGGATCACTTCGGTCAGTGTACTGAGCCGGTTCATTCATGAACGACTCATCTCTAATAAATATACATCAAATATTTATTATAAGTAATAATAATTTTAAATGGAAGAAAAACAAATCTTACAAAATTACAAAAACTAGAATACATAATTAATAATAATAATAAACACTTTATTCGTTATTTATAAGAAATTACAAACAAATATTCATTTTTTTTTTTTACAAATATAAGGATAATAAATGCAGTACATATAAGAAACATGAATAAAGTTAATGTGACTACTTTGTAGCCAATACAATATTTTCCACATAAAACTCAAAGAGTTTTGTGCGTGGAAGCAAGTTACAACTTAAACAATGAATGTCACATTAGCATATGTAATAATATAATATGAAAGATTTAACAGTTTGTAAATTTATTAAACATAAACCAAAGTGTGTAACATCTAGAGTAGTGGCGAGATGAGGTGCGAGAAAAAGACAAGGAGAAAAAAAATCTTTCTTTCTTGTCTTTCTCTCCTCCTCCCTTTTCACTCCTTTCTCCTCTTTATTTATCCAAAATACGTTCTATTTGATTGTTATATTTTATCCAAAGTTTTACTACTACTTTATAGTTAATCAAAGTAACATTTATATTGTTGTCGGTTATGTACTTTTAGGGATTTTATTGTAAAAATGTTCCTAATTTTTTTAAATACAAAAATAGTTTTTCGTATTTTGGATGTTAGATATTCAATATGTTTATCCCATTTCAAGTGACAATCGATAACCACACCAAGATATTTAACTTTGTCTTGTTTTTTGATAACAAGGTTACATCTACAAGTTATTATATTAGTACAGTTAGACTCATGTATGGTCATTTCTGAAAAGTGAGGTTGGGTATTACTATATGAGGTAAATGTAAGGAACACCGATTTATGTACGTTTAAATTTAATTTATTAATATCTAGCCAAGCTTTTATATTTTGCATATCTTCTTTTGCACATTTTTCAATGTAATCCCAATTATCACCTCTCAGAAATATAGCTGTATCATCTGCGTAAGAAGTAATGCTGCCTGTGATATTATCTAATTCTAACAAGTCATTAATGTAAATTATAAAAAGTAGGGGGCCCATGACTGTGCCTTGGGGGACTCCAGATTTTACATATTTTTTAATACTATGATGTTCCTCGATTCTTACTGTTTGATATCTGTTAGTTAAATAACTTTTTAATAAATTATACGTTGTGCCGCGTATGCCATACAAGTTAAGTTTTTTTAGAAGTAAAGAATGGTCAACTGTATCAAACGCCTTTGATAAATTGAGAAATATTGCCATACATGGACAGGACATGTCAAATGCGTTGTAGATTTCAGTCCCAAGCTTGAGAATTGCGTCGTTTGTTGATTTATTTTTTATAAAACCAAATTGTTCTTTTGAGATAATATTGTATTTATCAAAGAATGAGATCAGTCATTTAAAAATAATTTTTTCAAGTATTTTGGCAACATTACTTATCACAGAGATGGGGCGATAGTTATCCATATTGACTTTGGAACCTTTTTTAAATACTGGGACTACAGTAGATATTTTTAGTACATCAGGAAAATATCCTTCAGAAATACATCTGTTTACAATAATCGATAGGGGTTTCGATATTATATTTTATAACTTCTTTATTACATTAACAGGTATATTATCAACCCCTACTGATTTTACATTATTTAATGAATCAATTTGTTCAATTATTTCATTTTCATCTGTAGGAAGCATAAAAATGGTTTTGTTATTTTTTTTGTATTTTCCAAATATGTTATTTTGAGAGGTGTCAATTTGTTCAGTATATTCTGTTTGTTTTTGACCAACAGATAAAAAGAAATCATTAAATTTGTTAGCTATTGCTTCTTTATTTGTAACTATAGTATCGTTAATATTTAATTTATCAACTGTGTTATAATTATTAGATTTATTTACATAGTCAGAAGCTATTTTCCACATTTCGTCAGATTTATCTGCGTTCAGTAGTTTATTTTTATAGTAGTTGGTTTTCTGAATATTTATTAATTGCTTGACAGTTTTATTATAATTATTGCAAAAAGAAATTAAATTAACATCACGAGTATTAGATTTTAGTAATTTAAATAATTTGTCACGTGTGTTTATAGATTTTATTAGTCCATTTGTTATCCAAGATGATCTTTTAGCTAGTTTACTATTTACCCTTTTTTTATATGTGGCTTGTTTTATTTCAGATTGTAAAGTATCAATGAAGTTATTTAAACATTTATCAATTGTAAATGTTTCATTTATACTATCCGCCCAGTCAATACTTGAAGCATTAGCTAATAGAATTTGTTCATTTAAGAATTCTTTAATATTTTTAACATTATTAATTTTTTTATGAATTCTGCTATTTAAATTAATATCCAATATTGTTGAAAAGTGATCAGTAATATTAATTTTTAGCACTATAGGGGTTATTAACTCTTTTTTAATACTGGTTTTGCAAAATATATGATCTAAGCAACTTTTTGAATTACCCATTATTCTAGTGAAAGTATTTGTATATAAAAGAAAGCCATTTTTTGCCATAATATTAAGATAATCATTAGCATTATTATCTGACAGATCTAGGATATCAATATTTATATCTCCAATTATAATTTCATGAATGCTATTGCATTTTGTTTGTATATACTCATTCAGGCTGTTTAAAAAATTAATAATATCAAATTGAGGTGGTCTGTATAAAGCATTTATAGAAAACACATTATTATGTATATGACAATCAATTTTTAGGAATATAAAACCATTAATTGCAGTAATATGAACATTATGATTAATATTATTATCAATGAATATTATTGTGCCATCATTTTGATTAAAGTTACTTTCATTATAATAAGTTGTATACCCAGGTAGAGTAAAATATTTGACATCATCAATTTTCCATGTTTCTGTACAAACTATTATTTGAAATTGATTATTAATAGCAGACATATATATTTTTAATCCTTCAAAGTTCTTATTTATGCTTCTTATATTAATATGAAAGATTTTTAACGAAGCATAGTTAATTTCAAGATTATTGTATTCACTAATGTCATTTGCAATCAATGTATTTATATTTGACTCGTCTAAATTGTATACATATTTATCAATCATTATAACTAGACAAAATACAGTATATAGTGTATAAGAATAACAAACCTAAACTAGTTTTTTTGAGATGTCAGTAAGGCTATTTATCACAATCACATCACTTTTGTAATATATAGATATATGTTAGTTATATTATAAATTTATATTGTTATTGTTTAATTAAAATTATTATTTATTTATTTAAATAATACCACATGGCGGAGTCGAGTTTAAGAAAATTGAACAAAATTTAAAAATACTAGTTAAAAACAAATTAAAAAATGACAAATTTTGTGTTGCCTAATCAACTTTCGTTAAAAGGTAATTTAAACGAAAATTGGAAGAAATTTAAAAAGAATTTTAATATATATATATGTGTGCCACTGGATATAATAAACAACCGGAAGAAAGACAAGTAGCAATTCTTCTGAACCTAATTGGAGCGGAAGCAGTCGAGCTACAAGAAACCTTCCTATATAGTGATGGAGAAGAAAAGAAAATTGAAGCTGTTTTAAAGTCCTTTGATCAGTACTGTAACCCGAAGAAAAATCTTCTGCATTCACGTTTTCTGTTCTATAGAAGAAAACAGAAAGAAGGTGAGCCATATGATTCATTCTTAACAGAAGTAAAAACGCTGATTCAAGATTGTGAATTCTCCAGTCCAGATGAAATTTTGAGGGATAAAATTGTATTGGATTCAAATGATATTGAAACGATGGATAGTATCATTAAAAAAGGCGAAATCTCACTTCAGGAAGCAACTGAAAAATTTAGAATAGCAGAAGTAGTGAGAAAACAGACAATACAAATTCATGGAGAAAATCAAAAAATTGATAAAGTAAAAGCAAGACCAGACCAGAGAAAGAGGACAACACCCAAGGACAAAGAAGGTCAAAAGAAAATCCCAGGAGAAGGTTATTCCAATTTTGGCATGAATGAACAAAAGAAAAGTTACAGTTCAAACAAGCAAAGTGGTAGTGACGTGTTCAAGTTCAAGTGCAAGTGTTGTGGTTTTTATCATGAAAGAAACCAATGTCCAGCTAGAGGCAAACAATGCAGTAAATGTTGTAAATATAATCATTTTGCAAAAGTATGTAAAAGTAATCGAAGCCATTCTAATTATGTAGAAATAGAACAAAATAATTCAGATTATTATTGTAATGACATTGTGTCTAAAAATATTCATTCCGTAACTTGGACCAAAAAATTGAAAATTGAAAATTATACAATTAATTTTAAAGTTGATACTGGTTCTGATGTTAATTTAATTCCGTATGAGGCATTTGAAAATATTAGGAAGACTTCGATTAATAAAATAATTTTAAGAAAAGATAATGTCAAGTTACAAGGATATGGCGGTAATGAAATTACAAATTATGGGAATTGTGATTTATTAGTTGAAAATAATGGAAAATTGTGTGTTGATAATTTTAGAATAACAAAATCAAATTGTATTCCAATTTTAGGGCTGAATACTTGCATAAAATTAAATATTGTAACAAAAAATGTTGATATTATTGATCAGAGTTTATCTAAATATGAGATAATGAGAAAATATGACAATATCTTTAAAGGTATTGGTTCTTTTCCAAAAAAATATAAGATAGAATTAAAGGAGAATGCAATTCCTATATCCTTATCTCCATATCGAGTACCAATAATGTTAAGAAATAAATTAAAAACAGAGTTGGATAGGTTATGTAAATTAGGAATTTTACAAAAGTATAATAAACTCACAGCTTGGGCAAGCAGACTAGTAACAGTAGAAAAATCTGATAAATCTCTTAGGTTATGTTTAGATCCAAAACACATTAATCAAAACATTAAGGATGAACATTATTCTATTCCGACTTTAGCCGATCTAAAATCTAAATTGTCTAATGCAAATTATTATTCTGTACTAGATTTAAAGGATGGATTTTGGCACATACAGTTAGATAGAGAAAGTCAGGAATTATGTGTTTTTTCAACAATTTTTGGTTGTTATGCATTTACCCGTTTACCATTCGGATTAAAAGTGGCCCCACAATTATTTCAAAAGTACAACACCGAAATATTTGGCGAGATTGAAGGTGTATTTGTTTATATTGACGATGTCCTAATTTATGCGGAATCAAAAGAAAAACATGATCAAATTTTGATACAAGTTTTAGAGCGTGCAAAAAATTTTAACATTAAATTCAATATTAACAACTTTCAGTTTAGACAGACAGAAGTAAAATATTTGGGTCATATTTTCAAAAATGGTACTATGGATATAGATCCTGACAGAAGTAAATCAATAATTGAATATGATATTCCGTCAGACAAAAAAGGTTTACAAATATTACTTGGAATGATAAATTACTTGCGTGATTTTATACCTAATTTATCAGATATTACGAATTCGTTAAGACAACTGTTAAAAAAGAATATTAAGTTTATGTGGACAGAGGCCCATACAAATTGCTTAAATAGAATAAAAAATTTGATTAGTCAAGCCCCTGTACTTCAAAATTTTGACAGTAATAAAGAAATTGTTATCCAGACTGATAGTAGTAAAAACGGAATAGGTTGTGTGTTATTACAAAATAAAAAACCGGTATGTTTTGCTTCAAAAACTCTATCAGATAGTGAGTGTAATTTTGCCCAAATAGAGAAAGAATTTTTAGCCATACTGTATGCATGTAAACGATTTCATAATTACATATACGAAAAAAAAAAAAAATAACAATTCAAACGGATCACAAACCGTTATTGGGTATCATGAACAAAGAAATAAATAAAATAGCGTCAAATAGACTTAAACGTATAAAATTAAAATTATCAATTTATGATTTAAATTTACAATACACTCCGGGAAAAGACATGTTAATTGCGGACGCTATTAGTCGTGCTTGTTCTAAAGCAAGTGCTAATGATATTGACGTTGAGTTCAATACCGTAGTACATACTGTAAATGTTGCGGAAAATTTAAAAGACGAAATAAAACGTGAGACTAAAAATGATAGAATTTTGAGTAATTTGATGTATTTAAATAAAAATGGATGGCCAAAATCAAAAACAAAATTAAATAATGAATTAAAATTTTATTTTAATAAAAGGTGTGAAATTAATGTTAACAATGATATAGTTTTTTACAACAACAGATTAATGGTTCCCATAAAATTACAAAACAAAATCCTAAAGAAGGTGTCTAAATCCTAAAATCCTAAACCATGAGTCGCATTTAGGTATTGTTAAAACGCAACAAAGAGCAAAATCTTTATTTTATTGGCCTACAATGAGTACAGAAATTATTGAAATGGTTAATAAATGTCATGTATGTCAAAAATATAGATCAAAAAATTCAAAAGAACCCATGTTATTCCACGAGGTTCCTTCTTTACCTTTTCAAATACTTGGTTGTGATATTTTAGAATACGCTAATAAAAATTATTTAGTATTAGTAGATTACTTTTCACATTGGAATGAACTTAAACAATTAAAATTTAAAAATTCAAGTGAAACAATTAAAACCTTGAAGTAAATATTTTCTGTACACGGAATTCCTTCTAAAATTATAGCTGATAATATGCCATTTGGTTCATACGAATTTTCAAATTTTGCTAAAAGTTGGAATTTTAAAATAGTCACATCAAGTCCCTTTTATCCTAAAAGTAATGGTTTAAGTGAAAGATATGTAGGAATATGTAAAAATTTTATTAAAAAATCATTAGAAGGAAATGTTGACATAGAAATAATGTTATTAGAGTATAGAAATACTCCAGTAATTAATTCCAAATTTTCTCCTTGTCAATTATTGTTTAGTCGCAGAACTAGGACAAAATTACCTATAAGTAAAAATTTGTTGAAACCATATGTAGTTAAAAATTTTGAAGAAACTTTGAATAGAAATAAAAAACTAACTAAATTTTATCATGATAAAAATTCAAAGATAAGAAATTACAAGTTAAAACCAAATGATAAAATTATGTATCGCGACCATATGAAAAAATGTTGGCGACTGCACAGGTAACTAAATTAAATAACACGCCGCGATCGGTTGTTATTAAAGATTTGGAAACAAATAGATACAAAAGGAGAAATATGACTGATATTAATGTTTCTGAACATTATAATGACGGAAATATTAATAAGTTCAATTTTCATAGAAATAATATGTGGAATGATTATAAAAATGAAGCAAAGAAGGATGAAAATGTAAGAAATAACATTGATTTAGACAATAATAATGATTATAGAACAAAATCAGGTAGAGTAGTGAAACAAACAAGGTTTTATGGAATTCAAAATTAATAAAGTTTGTAAACAAGGACTAGGGAAATTAGATTTGTAAATAAGGAAGTGTAAAGATGTATGTTAGATTTAAGGCATAATTAATTTAGTTTGTTAAAAAAAATAATAATAAAATAAAAATAAAAATGGGAGATGTAATATATAGATATATGTTAGTTATATTATAAATTTATATTGTTGCAATGTTGAGACATGTAGGAGAATGCCCGGACACAGACTAGAGTTACTTACAGGTAGTCATTGGCAGTTATTGTTAAAATTAAAATTATTATTTATTTATTTAAATAATACCACAACTTTGATCATTTTTCCTTACTAACACCTTATTGTTTTTGTACCACACATATTTGTAATTGATTTCAAGAGCCCGTTGCTTCGCCGACTTAAGTAGAATATTGTTGAACTGGGTGAGCTGTTCACGGAATTTTATAACATCGCCGATTTTAGTGCCATTGATTTTAACACGAGTTATAATTAGTTGTTTCGCACTTAGCAGTAAATCTCTTTGTTTTCTTGATGTAAATTGGACTATTATCGGTGGGGGGTGAACTTTAGAATTTGACTGGATTCTGTGAGCAGCATCAATGTCTTCCAGGGAAATATCAGCACCTGCTTCTATGGCTACTTGTTGCACAATTTTAGCACAGTTTTCATTGTTAGATTCGGGTAAATTCAAAATAATTAAGTTTCTATTTCTAGAATATTGATCCAAGTTGTTGAATTTTTTATTCAGTTCTTGTAGTTGATGATCCTTGGCTGAGTTATCTTCTTTTAAGAAAACTACTTCCTTTTTTAAAGATTTAACATCCTGTGTTGTCTGACGTAGCTCAGCTAAAACTTGGTCATAAGAATCAGACATTACTTGAACTGAATATTTCAGCTGACCCACCTCCTCCAATAAATTTTTTAACAGATTTTTTATTTCAGTAATTTCTGATGTATTGGTTTCCATGTTTTCTTTTTTATCTGGTGTTTTTAATGCGCTTCTCGTACGTGTTGACATTATAAAATGTTTACTTACACCGTCATTAACAAGTAGTTAATCAGTTATTGTCCAGTTTTTTCTTGTAGCATGTAGCACACTCGAACGTAATAACATATATCACAACAATATTTTATTATTTACAAAGAATAATTATTATTTGTTTCATAAACACTTTTTAATTTATAAAATCAGAAAAATATGCATTTAAACTATATTATCACATAAATTTTGATATTAATTTGATAATTTAAAACACTATTTTTCACGAAAAACTACGGAGCTAATAGCACATGTATCATTGATGTGACATTCACTCATACTACTAGGAACTTAATAAAACATAATTATATTTTAATTATGTGATGGTTGGGCTTGTTTTTCAGCACACATTTTCTCAAACCGTGGTATCATAGTAGATATCGCTGTTCATAGTTCCTTTTCAATCACTAATCATGATCGATACTTCGTCTTCAAAACAGCTCGTTACCGAACGCCGAAGGCGCGACCCCTTGCAATAGTCTCGAGCCCCCCTAGGGGGGCGCGCCCCACAGGTTGGAAATCACTATTAACGAATCCTTGAAATCACATTTCACCCCTTTTCACCCTTTAGGGGTCAAATTTTAAAAAACTGTCAAAACTATTTCGAGATATTTTAAAAAGACCCCTATGTGCCAAGAAGTAATGTTGCAACTAAACAAACACAGGAAATACAACGGAATGTATAATCCACCCCGATTGTAGGTTCATCCCTTTAGGGGTTGATTAGGGCAAAATTCCGAAATAAGTTTTTCGGCATTTGTACGGGTAATACTTGTAAGCAAAAACTAAGTCGATATCCCATCGGCCCTAAGAGATAGTTAGGAATTCGTGAAATCACATTTCACCCATTTTCATCCCTTAGGAGTGGAATTTTGAAAAATCCCTTCTTAGTGGGTGCTTCCGTCATGAAGGAAATATACTCTCCGAATTTCAAGTTTCTAGGCCCAGGGATTCGGGCTGGATGTGACATTGCCTTTTATATATATACTAGCGGAGCACCCGTGCTTCGCTACGGTATATTGACGACAGGGTTGCCAGATTATTATTTTACCAAATCGGGATTTTTACCAAATAAATATAAAAAATTCGGGATTAAGACTCAAACAGCGGGAGAACCTAATAAAATCATCAAAATTTTTCAAAATGTTTATAATCAAACTCTCTCCCAAAATAGTAGTGAGGAGCAAAAAAAGGTCCTCACTTCCAAAATAGAAGTGATGAGCAAAAAAAAGGTCTTCACTCCCAAAATAGAACTGATGAGCAAAAAAAGGTCCTCAGTCCTCACTCCCAAAATAGAAAGTGAGGAGACAAATAATTTTTTTTGATTAATTCGAGATTTTAGCTGTCCCGCGCAACCCTGATTGACGATCTCATTTTAGTGTAAAATACTCAGTTTGTTTTTAAACATGTGTATGGGTAACCTTTGTAAGCAAAAACCTAGTCGATATCTCATGTTTTCTAAGAGATATTGAGGAATCCGTGAAATCACATTTCAGCCCTTTCCACCACCTTAGGGATCGAATTTTGAAAAGTTCCGTATTAGTGGATGCTTACGTCATGGAGGGAATATATTTCCGGAATTTCATGTCTCTATGTCAAGGGACGTTCTATCGAATAAAAAATACCAATTAACCCCATTAGAGATGTAATTTTAAAAAACTGTCAAAACGCTTACTAAACATTTAAATAGAAAGCTATGTAGGTTTGTATTCAATAGAAACCTATGTAAGTTTTCTATAATTCACCCCGAATATAGATTCATCCCTTTAGGGGTTGATTAGGGCAAAATCCTGAATTTCTTTTGCAAACATTTGTATGGGTAACCTTTGTAAGCAAAAACCAAGTCGATATCTGATTGGTTCTAGGAGATATTGAGGAATTCCTGAAATCATATTTCACCCCGTTTTTACCCCCTTAGAGGTCGACTTTCGAAAAATCTCTTCTTAGTGGAATATATTTTGCGAATTTCATGCATCTATGTCCAAAAAACGTTCTATCGAATAAAAAATACCCATTTACCTCTTTAAGGGTGAAATTATAAAAAACTGTCTAAATTATTTCGAGGTATTTTAAAAAGACATCTATGTGCCAAAAAGGAACGTCAACAAACACAGGAAATACGACGGGATGTATAATTCACCCCGAATGTAGATTCACCCCTTTAGGGGTTGATTAGGATAAAATACTAAAATAAGTTTTTGGCATTTGTATGGGTAATTTTTATAAGCAAAAATCAAATCGCTCATAACTTATTGGTCTTAAGAAATATTAAGGAATCCTTGAAATCACATTTCACCCTTTAGGAATGCAATTTTAAAAAATTGTCAAAACCATTCCGAGATTTTTTAAAAAGAGAACCATCAGCCAGAAATAAATCTTATGACTCAACAAATACAGGAATACGACGGGATGTATAGCTAAGCTCCGAATGTAGATTCACCCTTTTAGGGGTTGATTAGGCAAAATCCTGAAATAGATTTTTTGGCCTTTGTATTGGTAATCTTTATAAGCGAAAACCAAATCGATATTTTGTTGGTCCTCAGAGATATTAGAGTATCATTGAAATCACGTTTCACTCCTTTTAACCCTTTAAGGGGAAATTAAAAGAACTATCAAAAATATTTCGAGATATTTAAAAAAGACACCTATGTGCCAAAAAGGTATGTTATAAGTCAACAAACACAGAAAATACGACTGCATGTATAATTCACCCCGATTGTAGATTCACCCCTTTAGGGGTTGATTAGGACAAAATCCTGAAATAGGTATTTCGGCATTTGTATTAGTAAGTAATCTGTGTAAGAAAAATCCAAGTCGATATTTTATTGGTCTTAAGAGATATTAAGATATCCTTGAATTCACATTTCATCCCTTTTCACCCTTTAGGGACGTAATTTTTAAAAAACTATCAATATTATTTCAAGATATTTTAAAAATACACTTTTGTGCCAAAAATAAATTGTATAACTCAACAAACACAGGAAATACGACGGGATGTATAATTCACCCCGTTTGTAGATTCACCCCTTTAGAGGTTTATTAGGCAAAATCCTGAAATAAGTTTTTCGGCATTTGTTGAGTAATTATTGTAAGAAAAAACCAAGTCGATATCTTATTGCTCCTAAGAAATATTAAGAAATCCTTGAATTCTCATTTCATCCCTTTTCACCTCTAAGGGCTGCACTTTTAAAACACTATCAATATTATTTCGAGATATTATAAAAAGACACTTACGTGCCAAAAAGATATTTTTCAACTCAACAATCTCAGGAAATACGACGGCATGTATAATTCACCCCAATTGTATACTCACCCCTTTAGGGGTTGATTAGGATAAAAACCTGAAATAAGTTTTTCGGTATTTGTATGAATTATCTTTGTAAGCAAAAAGCAAGCCGATATCTTATTGGTCCTAAGAAATATTAAGGAATCCTTGAAATCACATGTCACCCCTTTTCACCCTTTGGGGCTGAACTTTAAAAAAACTGTCAAAACCATTTCGAAATATTTTAAAAAGACACCTATTTGCCAAAAAGTAATGTTACATCTCAACAATCACAGGAAATACAACGGGATGTATAATTCACCCCAATTGTATACTCACCCCTTTAGGGGTTGATCAGGATAAAAACCTGAAATAAGTTTTTCGGTATTTGTATGAATAATCTTTGTAAGCAAAAAGCAAGTCGATATCTTATTGGTCCTAAGAAATATTAAGGAATCCTTGAAATCACATGTCACCCCTTTTCACCCGTTGGGGCTGAAATTTTAAAAAACTGTCAAAACCATTTCGAAATATTTTAAAAAGACACCTATGTGCCAAAAAGTAATGTTACATCTCAACAATCACAGGAAATACAACGGGATGTATAATTCACCCCAATTGTAGATTCACCCCTTTAGGGGTTGATAAGGACAAAATCTTGAAATGAGTTTTTCGGTATTTGTATGGGTAATTTTTGTTAGCAAAAAGCAAGTCGATATCTTATTGGTCCTAAGAGATATTAAAGAATCCTTGAAATCACGTATCATCCCTTTTCATCCTTTAGGGTTGAAATTTAAAAAAACTGTCAAAACTATTTCGATATATTATAAAAAGACACCTATGTACCAAAAAGAAACCTTGTAACTCAACAAACAAAGGAAATACGACGGGATGTAAAATTCACCCCAATTGTAGATTCACCCCTTTAGGGGT
Organism: Liopterus haemorrhoidalis; assembly: GCA_963971575.1. Taxonomy (NCBI): domain Eukaryota; kingdom Metazoa; phylum Arthropoda; class Insecta; order Coleoptera; family Dytiscidae; genus Liopterus; species Liopterus haemorrhoidalis. The sequence goes on along the minus strand of OZ020615.1, from coordinate 22,663,267 downwards.
TGATAAGGATAAAATCTGGAAATTAATTTTTCGGTATTTGTATAGGTAATTTTTGTAAGCAAAAAGTAAGTCGATATCTTATTGGTCCTAAGAGATATTAAAGAATCCTTGAAATCACATATCATCACCTATTTCACCTTTTCACCATTTAGGGTTGAAATTTAAAAAAACTGTCAAAACCATTTCGAGATATTATAAAAAGACACCTATGTGTCAAAAAGAAACCTTATAACTCAACAAACACAGGAAATACGACGGGATGTAAAATTCACCCCGATTGTAGATTCACCCCTTTAGAGGTTGATTAGGATAAATCCTGAAATAAGTTTTTCGGCATTTGTATGGGTAATCTTTGTAAGCAAAAACTAAGTCGATATCCCATCGACCCGAAGAGATATTAAAGAATCTGTGTAATCACATTTCACCCCTTTTCGCCCCTTAGGGGTTGAATTTCGAAAAATCCCTTCTTAATGGTTGCTTACATCATGGAGGGAATATAATCTCCAAATTTCAAGTTTCTAGGCCCAGGGGTACGGGCTGGGCGGTAATGAGTCAGTCAGTCAGGACACTTGCTTTTATATATATAGATTAAGTGGCGTGTTGCAGTTTTGAAGAACAGTAAGAAATTAATTTTATTAATTTTTTAGGACAAAAATTGATACGCATATGTAACTGTGTGAACGGATATGTTATCGTAGGAGAGAGTGACAAAGCGTCTTATATACTGCAGGACGAACACGAATGCGTTCGTCCTTCTTTGGCTTGGCGTGTATTTTCTCGAATACCATTGCTTAGCTGCTAATTATCAATTATAACGGTTTTGAATCCGTATGGTGCCACCGATGTAATTAATTGGATTTTAAGGTTGGAAATTCGCATATCCCACTGCTAGGCCTAATTTGGTAGCTTAAACACAACGAAATTTGATTCGGAAACCGCTTGTGCCATAAACTGTAATACGCACGGTGCGTTTTAATGAATAAATCTAGATCCAGTTAGCGAGCCGATATAGCGAGCTGTAATATACCACGCCGTGTAACAGTTTTGTCTAGTTTGGACGGGATTGCATGGGCAAGTCGAGCGGTACATAAAGCGGTACATAGAGCGCTCGACCTAATTCACTCGGTGTCGGTTTTTGTTGCGAACATAAAGGGTTTCGCCAAGTTCAGTTGGACGCGTTCGAGGTAGTTTAGATGCTCGCGAGCATACATACGATCAACCGTATTGTATTAACTTCAAATCACTATGTCGTTTGCTCGTCGTATGCTCCGCTCACGAACGGTTCATAGGAAGATTGCAATACGTTCGCGACACGTAGATTTCCAGCAAGCATTAGGTTACGCACTACACTACTGGTTCGGCTCACTAATCTGGACTCAGCTTAACACCAACCCCTTAGTTATTGCAACTCTAGCCACCAAACTTAAATCGATGATATATTGTTCGAGGAATTGATCCTTAATTTTTAAGATATGACGGTCCACCTACCTTACTTTCCGAATTAGCGCGGTAGACGGAATCCTTTCCCTCGGAGTTGTGTTGATTTCTGTTAAACTGGTCTACCAGGCATTGACTTGCTGTGGCGTTTCCAGAAGATTGAGCTTATGTTTACCATGTCTTTAGGATGGTTTAGGAATAAACATTTCTAAACTGTTCCCTAATATACAGCCTATTCCAAAGGATTATGCGCAACTAACCGGAATTTTCATTTTTGTAAGTTGTCATTAGCTATTTTTTTATATATTGAAGTTGGCTTTTCCTGAACAAAATGATCAAAAGCTTCAATCAATCGGTAAAAGTAACTATAATTGAAAATCTAGTTCCGCCTAAACCAAAGGAACAGACTTTATTTTTATTATCCGAATATTAAAATATTTACACCACGTTAAATTAGTTAGAGAACAATAATTTTCAAAACAGAGTTACAAGTCATTTAGATAGACTGTGTTAGGCGCAAATAGCCATAGTTGCTTCGTGCCAAAATTTTTTACTAACAGTTTGCATATAAGATTTTATTTATTTATATTTTACTTCGCTGTTTGGTCATAATGCCTAGGATAAAGTCTGTTCCTTTGGTTTAGGCGGAACTAGATTTTCAATTCTAGTTACTTTTACCGATTGATTGAAGCTTTTGATCATTTTGTTCAGGAAAAGCCAACTTCAATATATAAAAAAATAGCTAATGACAACTGACAAAAATGAAAATTCCGGTTAGTTCCGCCTAATCGTTTGGAATAGAGTCTATTCAATAGACTGTACGATATATTTAAACATATAGGCTATTCCAAACGATTAGGCGGAACTAGATTTTGCAATCTAGTTACTTTCATCGTTTGAATCGTTTTTTTTTTTTTTTGGCCGTTTTGTTTAAGTTTTGTAAATCATACTTACAATAAACATTTTTTGGTTAAGATTAATAACATTTTAAAATTTTTATTTTGATTTTTTGTGTCATTCTTAGAGCTCGTTCATCTTAACTTCATAACAGGGTATCATAAATTACGTCATGAATTCTGCGCGAGAAAACAGCTGATCACATTGACGTACATTAGGGTTTTAAACAATTGTTGTGGAAACCAAACACACAAAATCATGCATTTCAAATACATTTTTACTCATTTTAGTACACGGTATACCTTGAAACGTACGAGAAATAAATAATAACGGAAATAAACAAACAACATAGCACAATACGCGTAGTCAAACACAAATCAAAGTAAGTGACGCCACTGAAATGTGTTAAGCTAACTGTTGAAAACGTAATGGACGAAATTTGGTTTCTGCGCAAGGGACCTGGTAATATCCGCCTGTAATGAAGTTAACTTGAACGTACTCTAATACAAATTTCCCATTTATTTGCTTTTTTGTTATTAAAATATTTGTAAAAATTATTATTTTTTTTTTGATATTCGTTTCCATGGTTTCACTATTGGAATTTTAAATTTTCACATACCAAACGTCAAACATGAAATAACCCAAGCACGGTCCCTTCTTGTGACAACCTAAAAGATTGAAATTTTCATTTAGTTCCGCCTAATCGTTTGGAATAGCCTGTATGTACAACAACCGGAGCATTATGAAACCATAACGCCCTCTCATTACGCCCTCAATCAATATTAGTCTCGTTTACGGCCGGTACCTTATTTTTTGATTGCCATAGTTTAAAGGTTTCGTATTCTTTTCATATTTCTGTTAAGATTTAAATGGTAACAAACATTCTGTTCCTTTTTGTGCATTTTTCTCGATATATTCGGGTAATTCTTGCATATGTATTGTGATTGTAATAACGACTTATGCATCAATGGTGTTACTAAGATGATTACGCTCGGAGTATCACGTAATACAACCCGACGGCCTCTGGCCCGAGGGATGGATGTCGGTCGATGACCGTAATCACCCAGTAACGCCAATGGTACGTACAAGATTTTATTTTTCACTTCAAATAAAATAAAAATCAGCTGTGGCCACTACAGGACCGACCGCCATCACAAAGTACTTGTATAAAATACATTCAAGCAGCAGAGTAGAAATAATTTGGTCAGATATTATTTATCATGACCATGGAACAGAGGCGGCGCGAGGGTCTGCGGCGCCCGTATGCAAGATTTAATTGAGCGCCCCTAAGTAGGGCGCAATTAGCTTTTTTCGATCTTCCCTTCTAAATTTGAAGTAAAGATCTAAAACAAAAAAGGTCCTCACTTCTAAATTTCAAGTGAAGGAAGACCTAAAAAAAAGGTCTTCACTTCTAAATTTCAAGTGAAGACCTAAAAAAAAAGGTCCTAAGCTCTAAATTTCAAGTGAAAACCTAAAAAAAAGGTCCTCACTTCTGAAATTACATTTCACTACCTTACTTTTATATTCATTTGGTCATTTAGCGCCCTTTAGAATCTCACGTTAGCGCCCCCCTCCCAGTGGCGCCCGCATGCCCGTCAGCGCCGGCTCTGCCATGGAAACGTTACATATAAATATGAAAAAATAGATACTTGGAAAAAATATCTCAAATAAAAGTTGTTAGTTATTAATTTTATAGCAACTTGTTAAATAATTTTTTTCGAAATGTTTATTGTTATGAAATATTCCCAAAAATCTTAAAATCGAAACGAGTAAACTCCCATTTTTAGTTAACCGATTTTTACCAAAAGTTGTTCAACTCGTGCCATTGACGGCAAAAGCTTAAATATGAAGTTTCATAAAAATCCTGTTAGCCTAATTTGCTCTGCACGTGTACACAGACAGACAGACAGACAGACAAACAGACGGACGGACGGACAGACGGACGGACAGACAGATCGACAGACATCATGCTAAAAATAGTCAAAATGTTATGTAGGGACCTCAATTCGTGGAGATCCATTTAAATCTCGAAATGTCAAAATCGGTATGATCACAATACCTCCCTTATATATGTTGGCGGTCGGTAAAAAGTAAAAAAAAAAACAGATATTTATACCTGCCATCACATACAATAAAAAGTCAAAATTAACAGATCTGGTAGCCTATGAACATAAACATGCATATATAGACAAAAAACAAATGATTTTGTTTAATTGTTAAAATTGATATTAAAATTAAAATAAATATGTAAGAATTGGCCGACTATGTCAACATAAATGCACAAAAAGCAACAAAAAGTTTGTTGCCAACTAAATCAAAACATAAGTATGAAAAATAAATATGAAACCTTTAGACCAGGGGTGCCCGACCCGTAGCTCGCGAACCACGTGTTGTTCGCACAGACTTTTAATGTGCCCCATTTTATCAACTCGAGCATGGATATTTGTTACGTCTAAAAATTATTTGCTCTATAATATACAATACCCCAGTTAATGACCACAGTTGCTCAGACATTTCTTTTATATATATAGAAAAAAAAAAGTTCGGGATGTAGTTTTCCAAATTGAAACAAATAAATATTCTGAAAATCTCGCTGAGCTTAAAAATAATTTTGAAATAAACTTTTCTGGTTTTCGAAAAATTCAGCCAATTGCTTCATTCATCTTAAATCCATTTATTGATACTAATATTTCTGAAATATCGCAACAGATTGTAAATATGATAAATAAAAATGCTACTGATTTAGAAATAGAAATAATTAATTTTCAATATGATTTACAACTAAAAACAAGAATATCACAAACAGATTTTTGGAGACTCATAGATAAGGAAAAATATCCACTTTTAAAAGGAACTTTTCAAACTCTTGGTTTGGATCAACTTACCTTTGCGAAAGTGGTTTTTCAACAATGAACTTGTTAAAATCAAAGTTCAGAACCAGGATAACTAATGAACATCTGAATGACTGCATGAATTTAGGTATAACATCGTATGTACCAGAGACAGGGCCGGATTTTCCTATAGGCTAACTAGGCTTCAGCCTTGGGCCTCAAGATCAAGAGGGGGCCTACATTCAAATTGTTAGCAAAATTAAAATTACACTATTCTAAAAACAGTGAACACTGAAACACTGGCCCGAAAATAAGGAGAAATTCTATGCATATAACTAATAAATAAACATTAAAAATGTATAAGTTAAGATCAACGCGTTCGGATCTTTTAGAGAAGATGGAAGAATTTGAATTCGTGTTTATGCTCCATTTTTGGAATCGAATACTGAGGCATTTTTCAAGCGTAAATAAAATTCTTCAAAACCCTAATATTTTACTTAGTAGTTGTGCAAATTGATACAGGTCACTTTTGGATATTTTACGTGAAATTAGAGAAGATTTTGATGCACTTAAGCAACAAGCAAAAAACACGTTGCCAAATACTGAATATCGAACTGCCAGAAGGATAAAAAGAAGTAAAAAGCAAGGGAACTACGAAAATTCATCTGATCCTGATGCCTTAGACCAACGGTTCCCAAACTTTTTTGACCGCGACCCGGTACGAAGTTTTAAAATTTTTCGCGACCCACCTTATGAAAAAAAAAATATTCATTTACAAAACAAATTTTATTTTAAAGCAGTAGCTTTATAGTAATAAAGAGTATAGTATAGTAATAAAGAATATAGTATAGTAATAAACAGCACAAATACACACTATTCTAGTGATTAACTGACGTAAAAAAAAATAATATGTACAAAAAAAAAACTTTTTTATGTTTTTACAATTTTTTTCGCGACCCACACTTTGGGAAACGCTGCCTTAGACGAACTCTCTTCAAGAGATAAATTTAGGATTAAATCATTTATTCCTATATTAGATGCACTAGAATCAAATTTAAGAAGAAGAGCTTTTGTTTATGATGATGTAGTGAAAATATTTTTCTTTCTTGCCGATCTTAAATTATCAAAGGTAGAACTTCAAAGAGGTGTTGAGCTGTTAGTGCAAGAATACCCAGAAGATGTCAACCAAAATCTTACTGAAGAACTATTTCATTTCCACACGTATGTGAGACAAACGCATAAGCCTTCAAAAAATTCCACTTTGACAAATAATATTCAAAGAAAATATTCAAGTGGCTTTCCCCAACGTGGAATCAATCTTGCGGCTGTTTCTCAGTTTAATAGTCACTAATTGTACTGGAGAAAGGTCATTTCCAAGACTTAAAAATATCAAAAATGAATTAAGAAGCACAATGTCCACAATGAACTTATTGGTTGAATTTAGTTTTTATAGTATTAAAGAATGTTTAGATACCAAACTGGAGAATGTATAATAAATTATTTGCACTGTGTGCTATAGTAATAGTAAGATATATTAATAGATTTCGTTTCTTATGTACTAGATATATTGTTATTATTGACAATATGTAATTGACTTAAGGTATACAACTATATGTATTGTGCTAACCTTCAATAAACATTATTATTATTATTATTTTAGAAGGGGGGTTTGTAGTCTCGCCAGTACCGTTCAGGTTTGTCCGCAACGTGTTCGGCACAGACGAGACGCTCTTCTCTTATCTTCACGAGAAGGTCGAGAGAGCTTTTTCCCAGCAATCGGTCGCATCCCAAACCCTGGCGATATGCGACCGATGGGCTCACACCAGATCCAGCGTCCGCACAATGCGAAGCGATCCGAGTAGCACTGCTTTTTGCAATCTGCAGACCAGAGAGGTAGCAGATGGTCTGCAGACGGGAATGATCTCGATTTCTCTCTTAAAAACAGCTTTAAGGCCACCCAATACACCCAAAATCAAGACTACGAGCTTTACAGAATAACCCGGGTACATTTTTCTTAGCTCGGACAAGAGGTTCAGGTACTTGGTTCTCTTCTCATCCTCTTTGAGAGTGATATTTTTCTCAGCTGGACAGGATAATTCGATGACAAAAATGTCTTTTGTCTCGAAATCCAGCAGGACGATGTCCGGTTTATTGGCTGAGAGAAGCTTAGTGGTAGAAAATGCATAATTCCAGTAAATACGACATCTGGAATTTTCCACCACTGCTTCAATGTCAGTGGGAGCGTAAGGTAAGACAGGTATTGTGTCAATACCATATTTCTGCCTCAAAAAGAAGTAAAAAACTCGAAGAGCAGAATTGTGTCGTGATATATAGCTGGATTGAGCTAAAACGGGACACTCAGAAAGTACGTCCATAAGCGTTTCAGGGTGACGTTTACATAGTCTACATTGTGTAGACATTGCCGTCTTTGATATCATGTGGCGATAAACTAAAGTGTTCATGACGCCATCCTGGCACGCAAGCACAAAACCTTCCGTCTCGGACTTGAGACCTGCAGACCTGAGAAAAGTAAAGGTTAGTTCCCGTGACAAACCGGTGGCCTCAATATGCTTGTAGAACACGGAGTGCATGTTTTTCTCCATGTGTTCTTTAACAAGCATATCGTGCTCTGTTTTTCGTATGCGGGAACACATCCTTTCTATGTCTCCGCATCCAAGGACTACACCAGAGTTGGTTGCCTCAGGACTCAGATCGTGCAGTTCTAATTCCTCTGCTGCTCTTCGAGCTGCTTGAAACAGAAATGCCCCTTTTCCCGTGAGTTCGTGAAGAGTAACGAACTTCAATAAGGGATCCTGACTTATCAGCACTTGGTTTGCTGCACCCATGACGACTCGATCGTGCAAACACTCCAAGCTTAATAGTCCCCGACCTCCGAGATGACGAGGGAGGTATATGCGTTGCACAGAGGAGTTCGGATGAAGACTGCGGTTGATATTCATAATTTTTCTGGTCTTCCTGTCAAGAATCTTGAGATCATCGACTTTCCATTTCATAACACCAAATGTATATGAAAGGACTGGAACAGCAAGTATAGTTGTAGCTTCTACCTTGTTCTTGCCTGACAGACAGGATCTCCATATCTGCCGAAGGCGCGCTAAATACCTGCTGCGAAGGGTCTGACGAACATGGAGTACATCCTGGACGCCCCTCTCACGGACACCCAGAAATGTATAAGACCCTTCGGCATCAAGATGTTTTACGATGGTTCCGTCGACCAGGTGAACATCATTGCCGTCGCTCATACCTTTTCCTCTGCGCACATGAAAAACGGTGCATTTATCCAACCCGAATTTCATTCCTATAGCGACAGAGTATTGAGCAACAAGCTCTAGTGCTGCTGTCAGGTTTTTCTCGTTTGAGGCGTAGAGTTTGAGATCATCCATATAAAACAGATGCGTGATCTTATGCTCTCGCCTTGTCGGAGGACCTGCCATGTATCCGCTGCCGTTTCTGAGCTCGATCGATAAGGGAAGTAGTGAGATGCAGAATAGAAGCGGGCTGAGGGAGTCTCCCTGGAAAACCCGGCGTCTGAAATGCACCCAGTTTGTGAAGGCAGTTCCGTCCACAGTCGGAACAGCGAACTTCCACACGGGCGTAAGCTGTTCTATACATCTCAGAACTTCCGGATGGACCCGTAAAATCCGCAAAAGTGTCACAATAAGTGAATGCGGTGTGGTATCAAATGCTTTTTGATAGTCCACCCAGGCCATCGACAGGTTGCGCTTGTAGGTGACAGCGTCGTGACAGACTGACCTGTCTATAAGGAGATTTTCCTTGCAACCTGCTAGACCCCTTTTCGATCCCCTCTGTTCATAGATGTCATTCCAAACAGGGGCAATGGAGCTCAGCACCCGCTCATTCAACACGCTCGTAAAGATCTAATATATCGTGTTGAGACAGGTGATAGGACGATAGTTTTTCGGGTTTTTCAAGTCGCCGTTCTTGGGAATAAGCACAGTGCGTCCCTCTGCAAGCCATTCAGGAATGGGTTCTTCCCCACGAACAAAACGTGTGAAAATCCGTGCTAAGTGGCGATGCACGGACGGGAAGGATTTCCACCAGAAGGCGATGATGCCATCCATTCCTGGTGCTGCGAAATTACGAGTACGGCTTATGACACGAGTCACTTCGTCGACCGTAATAGAGGAAAACGCTTGAGGATCTGCAAGGCGTTCATTGCAGTTCTCCTCAAAGTGCTCAAAGGCTGGAGTGTCTTGCACAATCAAGTCTTTTTCATAAATCTCTCTCCAAAAAGTTTCTGTTACATCAACACCTAAAGACGTGTCGGAAGATTTAGCCCTGGATTGAAACAAACGAGTGGGAGATGAAAGAAAGGTAGAGTTTTCTTCGAATGTCCTCACCCGAGTGATCAATTTCTTCTGTGCTAAAGTAAGTGCGCGCACCTTGTCTACAGATTTCTGTTTTAAAAGCGCCAAGATAGACACATTCAGTGTGTGATGTTTGCGCCGCAATTGGTTAAGTATGCGTCGGGTTTTGTAACCGAAAGGTCCGCCCTTACGCAATGCATCAGTAGCACACTGAATTTTAGACAGTTCTTGGCGGCACCACGTCATTTTAGTTTCTAATTGCTGTATACGCCTCTTGTCCTTAATGGATTTATTTACGGCGGGGCTCTTGGGTGTCAGTACTAAGGCCGCGGCGTATACAGCGCAGTTGATGTCCCAGAGATTGCTCGAGAGAGAGATTTGCTCGTCAGTGAGTTCATTAAGTAGAGCGAGGTGTTCGGCTTTGACTTTGAACTTACTGTGTCTTATTGGGGTACGTTCAGGGCGAGACGAGATAACTTCGAAGATATCGTTTCGGAGATTTCGTTCCGAAAACATTTCCTCAATCCTGGTTTCGGCTGGAATATGTCCAGGTGACACTGTTTCAGTCACACCCGCAGTTGTTGAACCAGGTGCCGGAGTCACGAGTGGTAATCTCGACTGCCGTCTTCGTGATCGTCTCGCTCTTCGTCGAAGATAAGCTATATGGTCACGCAGGTTTTGTTGTGTCATGAAGTCTAATTCGGCATGGGACTCACACCATTGCGAGTGAACTCGGTTCATATAGCCTCTTCGGTGGGGTGACACTGCTTCATATATCTGAAGCAGATCCTCCTGCTGCTCAGGCGTCCACCAGTGCCTACGCCGAGTGGTGGGAGGGATGTTACTTCGCCCAACTCTTTGAGGGTCCCCATCCGAGAGGGACCCGTTGTGGGAAGCGATATGGTTTCCTGTGGTGTCTAGAACCATTTGTACATTTCATGAAGAGGTTGGCACCATGAAACGGTGGCAGGATTTATCGACCAGACGGTAGGATCGACGTTACCCCCGATTGGTTCCTGCCGTGATAACTTCGTGCTAGCGATCCGGAGGGAAAGGGCGCTAAGCCTTTTCGGTCGAATGACCGCCGTACCCTTTATTATTATTATTATTCAGGGTACGTGGGATCATCAGGCCCAAAAGCTCGATATGGTCAGATGTTGCGACCATTGCGAACTTCCCTTGCGTGATTATTATTATTATTATTATTATTAATGACCCAGAAGAGGTGGTCTTCATTGAGTATTTTGTGCATCGCAAATGATACCTTCAGAAAAATTAATTTTGCTGAACTTATAGAAGAATTCTGTGTGAAAAAATTTCGAAAGAAATTCTTTTAATCTACTATTTCGTTTTAAATTAGGGTGACCATTTTCTTAAGAAGGTAATGCGGGACGGAGCAAAAAAAAAAGATCCACATCTCCCAAATCCAAGTGAAGAGCAAAAAAGGTCCTTACCTCCCAAATCCAAGTGAAGAGCAAAAAAAAGTCTTCACCTCCCAAATCCAAGTGAAGAGCAAAAAAAAGGTCCTCATCTCCCAAATCCAAATGCGGGACAAAATGTTAAAATGCGGGACTTTTGTGGGACGCATCTTAATGCGGGACAAAATGTTAAAATGCGGGACGAATGGTCACCCTATTTTAAATGTATATTTAGTCTTACATGGATTGAATCAGTTCTTAAATAAAATAACAATTAACATAAAATTTAATATGATGCAATTTGATATTTTCTTTATTTTCCTCAATATGCATTTCGGCTATTATGCCATTCTCAAGAGATATTTTCTTTTTTGCGATCTGGATTTTGTTTGAATGAAGTTCCATTTTTGATTTAGTTTAAGACTTAAAATTCATACTTATCAGTAGCGGATTTGGCCCAGGCCCGGGGGGGGGGGGGTCTATCATATTTTTCTGATGCTATTTCTACAAAAATTGTCAGATAGTATCTTTGTTTTATCAAATTATTTGCAACGCAACAGCATTGCAAAACAATTGATTGATTTTACAAGAAAAAAGTTCGTTGACATGAGAAGCGATGAAGCTTTTGAAAATCTTATAATAGAATAAGATTTTTAAGAATAATCTTAATATAGCAGTCAAATAGAAGAATGTTCCGAACTAGATGTTGAAACGGAATTTACAGAAAAGCGAGTTGCAAAAAAGAAATGCATGCCAGGCGAACTTTGCAGAGATGAAAAAGTTGTGGATCCAATTGCACGCTTTAAATCTGAAACGTACTTCACGGTCTTGGATACACTTATAATACAAATAGATGAACGTTTTGATCACTTTCGTAACATAGTTACTTATTTTTGTTGTCTTGACCTATCACACATATCTGAAACAAATAAAGATTCTTTTCGAAGTCTATGCGAAATTTACAAAAATGACATTAACATTGAAGAAGCAATCGTTGAATATGATACATTCAAAGACTTGTATTCATCAATACGTCCATCACTGTCTAGTGAACTACAACTTAAAGAGCTGCTGCCTTTCTTGATTGAAAAACAGGTGGCACCGGGTCTGCCTAATTTGTCAATACTATATAAAATTTACTTGACTCTTCCTGTTACATCTGCTACTGCAGAAAGAAGTTTCAGTAAATTGAAGCTAATCAAAAGTTATTTGCGATCTACAATGGCAAACGAACGTCTATGTAGTTTGGCATTACTTTCAATTGAACGTGATCTTGCTGAGAACATTGACTTTGAATCAACGATAAATCGATTTGCTTCAATGAAAGCACGCAGAAAGCAGTTTATGTAAACTAGCAATGCTTGGATCAATATTCAGTAAAAAAGGAAATAAAAATTCTTGAATACTCGTCAAAAGTTTATTTATAAAATATCAAGAGACGTTTCGACTGGTAAATCCAGTCATCCTCAGTCTAGAGTACGTTGTCAATATTTTACAAAAGTATATTCTTAAAAAAATATATACGGAAATGAAAAACCATTCCAAACACATTCAGAGGAGACATGGCAGTATGGAACAGGACGGCTCGAGATTGTCTGGTCGTTTGATAAATATAATTATAATATTTACTTTCAACGTGATATTCAAGCGTTGGAATCTGTCCAACGACGTGCCAGCAGACTGCCACGTGCAATTCGCGGTCTTCAATAACCGAAACGGCTCCAACATCTCAAGCTGCCTATTTTTCCAAAAGAAGAGCGAGAGGTGATCTCATCCAAACATGGAGAATTCTACACAACGACTTTTCCCTTAACTTGTGCTATATGTTCAAGTTAAGTAATAACACAAGACTTCGCGGACATACCCTAAAACTAAGTCGTGAAAAATTTGAAACGAATCTCCCGTGAAAATTTCTTTACGAACAGAGTTTTCCATAAGTGGAACGAGTTACCCAGTGATATTGTGAGTGCAGCCTCGGTGAACTCTTTCAAAAATTGTTTAGATTCCCAAATGCCAACAGTGTAGAATCTGTTTTTCCCCCCTTTTGCTATTTTTGTTGATTTTTGATTATTGTTTCAGTTTGATTATTGTTTCAATTTGCTAAATTTAATTATTTATGTAAACATGCTAACAATGTAAAAAGTTAATTTTTTTCTTTTGCTATTTTTGTACATTTTTGTTCTCTTCTTATTTGAATTCTGTAAAAAATGCTAATTTAATTATGTAATAATTGTTAATTTTTGTTATGATTAATTGCTGTATGTAATGTATATATTAAATTTACAAGCTATTAGGCTTTAATTCTTTACAATATAATAATAATGTAATAAAATAAATTGTGTGATATTGAAAGCCCAGATATTGAAATTAAACGTAATCAAACAAGCTTTATTTTTTTGTTTTTAGACACATTTTAGGTAAAAATTTATATACATAAATAGGCGCCCCCTTTGAAATTCTCCGCACCCCCTGGCAATAAAAGCTAGATCCACCACTGATACTTATAATTTAAATGCGAATTATTATGAAATAAATTTATCTGAATTGAATTTGGTTTAATCTTTAATGTATTGAATATATTTAATTTAATTTGATAGAAAATATGATCATTTTTATTGCGTATTTTCTTTTTGTAGTCAAAGATTTTTATTATTTGAATTTTGTTTCTTTGAAAATGTTGTGTGTTGTGTTTGATTAGTTATTGTTGCAAGTAGGAGATATGGTATATGGTGCTGAGAATAAATGTCTAAACAAATGTTCTCGACTTTTTTTAAATTTATTATGCTTGCCACATTTTTTATAAAGGTTAGTACTAATCACAACATATTTCATTTAACATATTGATGTATATCACAGTATTGATGTATTTTATTATCTATCATGTAATTTACAAACTTAAAAATGGGAGATGAAAGGGCCTTATAAGTGGAATAGTCTAGGGCCTCTCTTCATCTAAATCCGGCCCTGACCAGAGTACAAGAAACTGGCAGAAGAAATCCAGTGTCAAGTTTCACATTAAAATATTTTTGTCCCATAATTAATTTGTAATCTTAATAAATAAAGTATTTTCTTTAACTTATTACAAATTTTTATTATTTGTGCATTATTATTTAGGTTTAAAATTGAAATATTAAAAGCAAAATATACCTATATGTGGCTCGCCTAAAATTTTTAAATTCCAAAGTGACTCGGGACAAATTAAAGGTTGGGTACCACTGCTTTAGACTATTGAAATCAAAAAATAAGGTGTTGGCCGTAAATTAGACTGTACTGTTGGCGCATTTTGAAGAATTGGTAAGTTAAACATTTTTCCCATATTTGGATACGTAAGGTTATTGATATCTTGTTTTTAGTCTGAAATTTACTCTCCTACTTCGCTATGGACCAAGTACATATTTATATTCTTTATTAAAACGGAAAAAAAAAAAATTAGGGCGTAATGAGCTAATAAGCGGGCGTTATGGATCCATTACGCCCAGTTGTTATGAATGTTTAAATATCTCGTATCCAAGGAATTATAAGTAAAGAACTGATGAATTATAAAAAATAACAGCGAAGTGAAAAATAAAATAAATTCTGAAGATTAAATGATTAAACAAAATCATTTGTTTCTTGTCTATAAACTGTTTATTGTCATAGGCTACCAGATAGGTATAAATATCAGTTAATTTTTACTTTTTATTTTATTTGAAGTGAAAAATAAAATCTTGTATGCACCATTGGCGTTGCTGGATTATTACACCTATCGAGCGACATCCATCCCTTGGATTGTTACATCGTTTTCCGGGCGTAAATATCTTAGTAACACCTTTGGTACATAAATAGCTATTATTTATTGTACGTCTATGGAATTTAAATCTAAGGTGATACGTCTATGGGATTATCCTGTTTTTCAAAAGCGTCGATGATCTTTTTGATATCTGGATCATCGAATTGCTGCTGACGGAGGTCATGTGCGTCGTCCGTGGGTAGGTCGATTGGTGGACGTGACAGTGTGTCGGCTACGACATTACTGCGTCCAGGGGTATAATCTACCTTGAGATTATAGAACTGTAGGGCTAGAGCCCATCTAGCTAATCGGCCACTCGGCGATTTCAAGCTCATCAACCATTTAAGAGGTTGGTGGTCAGAAATGACGTTAACTTCGCTACCTTCTATGTAACCATGGAATTTTTCCTCAGCCCACAAGACAGCTAGTGCTTCTCGCTCTGTGGTGCTATAATTTCTTTCAGCCGCGGTCAGCAATCTACTGGCGTTTCAACGGGTTTTTGGTCAGGGGGCTCCCCCTGCATGAAAACAGCTCCTAAAGCATACATACTGGCATCAGTCTTGATGACATAGGCTTTAGAAGGATCAGCTTGCTGAAGTATAGGCGCAGTGGTAAGAAGTTGTTTAACACGCGTAAATGTTTCCTCCTGGGAAGGTTCCCAAGTCCAGGAGACATTCTTTCTCGTTAAATCGCTTAACGGTTTCTTGATTTGAGAATAGTTGGGGATAAATCGTCGGAACCATGATCCGATTTGAAGAAAAGTCAACAGCTGTTTAACGTTCGCGGGACGTCATGTCTCGTATAGCGGACACTTTTTCTGGATCCGGTTGCAAGCCTTCGTTTGTTATAAGGTGGCCAAGGTATTTCACCTCGGATACAATGAAGCGACATTTCTTCCTGTTGGCACGGAGACCAAATTTTCGCAGTCTTTCGAACACACGGCGCAAGTTTTCTATGTGTTCGCCGAAGGTTACAGAAAATATCATTACATGATCGAGATACGCGATTACAAACATATCTGTGAGACCTGAGCAAAAGCGGTCCATCAGCTTCTGAAAGGTTGCTGGCGAATTTCGATGTCCAAATGGCATTCTTTTGAATCGAAAATAACCAAACGGCGTACTAAAGGCTGTTTTGTCACAATCTTCGAACTTTACTGGCACTTGCCAATATCTGGAGCCGAGATCGATTGTGCTTATGTAGTGGCACCTTTTGGTTTCATGCAACAGATCGTCTATCCGCGGGAGGGGATACTTGTCTGGTATTGTAACATCGTTTAGGCGACGATAGTCTACACATACATGGAACGTTCCATCCTTTTCCGGAACCAGAACGACCGGTGCAGCGTAAGGCGATTCGCTCTCTTCTATTACATCTGAGGTAAGCATTTTGTCTAGTTCTTGTTTCAGAACTTCTTTACGGGCAGGTGATAACCTGTAGGGAGGAACAGCGATTGGAGTGGTATCTTTCAAGTTGATAGCGTGCTCTGCGTATGTTGTGGGTGCGGTACTAGGCTCAAAAACATCGGCGAATTCCGTTAATAGCGCGTCAAGGCAATTTTTCTGACTTTGTGCAGAGTCATCATGATCTATATCGGAAGCAAGATTTGCGAGAGAAGCTTGACCGGCAGCATCAGTAAGATGCATTGCGTTTGCATCCTCCTCGAAAGGAATCTTGTTAGATTTGTCGTCAGCAAAATACCAAGAGTTACTTTCAAAATCTAAAATCATATGAGCTGACCGGATAAAATATATACCTAATAGCATACGGCTTTCCTTATACGATGGAAAAGCAACCAAAGTGGTTGAATCTTCACGATCTTGAACGGTTAGTTTGACATCAAAACTCGCGGTTGCGACGCGCCTATTTTTGCCATCAGCAAACTTTACATCCATCCCGACGTAGTGGGAGTAGTTTTCAGACATCAATATTTGATATAATTGAGCCCCGGCGATACTGCATTTGGCACCAGTATCAATGTAGGCACGGCCATTGTGCCCATTCCATTGCAACCTTATCATAGGTCGATCGGCACTTATGTCATTCACGGCATTAAGTGAGGAAAAAATTGTAGGTAATGCATGCACAGGGGTTAGGGATTTGGCGGGATTGCAATTCGGACAATTACTCCGTAAATACTCTGGCTTCTGGCATCCGTAGCACGCTACCTGGGTCTTGACGACATCATGTTTCACTGGAGGCGACGGTGTAGTCGATTCAGGAACTGCAGCTGTCTTCTCTTCAGGTTTCTGTCTGGACTTCTTTCGACATTCAGCTTCAACATGTCCGAAGTTCTTGCAGAAGTTGCACCTCGGGCGTGTCTTCTCAGTTTTTTGCGGAACTATCTTTTCACTTGTGCGCGAGCACTCGCGATAGTCGCGTAGGGACGCCTCTACGTCGCGCGTACTGGCTAGTAAAGTCGCGAATGTATCAAATTCGGCACGTGTTACACGGTTTCGCACTTTCTGGTGTAGCAGTCCATAAACTATGTCCAGCTGAGTTATTTCCAGCAGTTGGTAAGGCAGTTGAGCGAAGAGAGATCTCACATAGCACACAAAAATTTCGGTTGGCTCGTCGGGACCTTGCTCACGACTGATTATTTTCCTAAATATCAGCGGCGGTGGTAGTTTGCGCGAATAAGCATCTTGTAATGCCTTTAAAGCATCTTCCCATGACCCGATTGTACTTTTAACTCCTTACCACCACATAGCGGCAATGCCTTCTAAAAGCATAGGCAACCCGCGAAGCGCATTTTCTTCTGAGATGCTTATACAGTCTTTGTATGTTACAATCGCGTCGACAAACGCGTCTATGTTCGCGTCAGACGTCCTATTAAAACGAGCGGTACATTTGGAAAAATTTCCGTTTTGTACGATCGGCGGCGGTGCTGTTTCCCGAGTGTTATGTCCACTTATTGTTGCCAGTAACTCACGAAACTGTTCACTACTTAATGTCACCGATGATGCATCCACAGCACTTTGATTTATTTTCGGAATTTTATTTAAATGATTTGTCTTTATGTGTTCAGGCCACTAGTTGGACGCCAAACTATAGCAGGTAAATTAAAGAAACACTTGTTGGTAACTATTTAATTCACACACTATTAAAATTACAAAAGAAAATGAGTTCCTAACACATAAATACAATTTGTGTACTGATAATTTGAGTACGAGGTGCGTACGTCCTCTCTGCATCGTAGCCAACGCCCTACTGAAATATGTGTAAGCGCAAATAAATGTTACTAAGTTGACCAGAGACGGACAGGCAACGCATCATAACGGATTGGGCTGTTACAATTGTTAGCAGCTGAGAATCGAGCTCCTGTGTGCCTATAAACGAGGCAACTATTGTTATATGCCATTATAAAACCTAGTTTTGAATTAGTTTAGTTTTTTGTTTTTAAGATATTAAACAAGAATAAATCATTTTTAGTAGTGAAATACTTATAAAACAAATAACACATAGTTAAAATTGAGAAATACGTTTTTGAAATTGAAAAAAAGCCATTTTTGAATATATTTCTTATCAATTTAATGAATAATTAGATACGAGGCAAATTCAGAAAAAAATGCTGGGGATTTTTAATTTAAATTTTGTTGTGATGAAATTTTCACAAATTATTTAAATTTAGTTAAAAAAATAAATAAATGGAGTATTCAAATAACGATTAAAAATGATTATCAAAAAAATATTCTGAGACATCCAGATCAACAGAATGTTGGCTTCTTACACTTATTACTACAAAATCCTGAAATGTGTGAAATTCACACTTCATATCAATTTTTACCGACCACCAATATATAAGGGAGGTATCGTGATCATACCGATTTTGACATTTCGAGATTTCGATGGATCTCCACTTGAGGTCCCTACATAACGTTTTTACTATTTTTAGCATGTCTGTCGGTCTGTCTGTCTGTCTCTCTGTCTGTCTGTCCGTCCCTCCGTCTGTCTGTCTGTGTACACGTGTAGTGTAAATTCGGCTAAAAGGATTTTTATGAAACTTCATATTTAAGCTTTTGACATCAATGGCACAAGTCAATTTTTGGTAAAAATCGGTTGACTAGAAATTAATTAATTGTCATCACTGTTGTTTTATGTCATAAGTTTATATTGTTATATAAAGCTTGCAGAACACATTATTTTATTTTTCCATAGCCAACTCTTATGTAATTACTTTTTGAACTCATGTACTTATATGTAACGTTTCCATGGTCATGCGAAATAATATCTCTGTTAGAAAATATTAGGCCAAGTTATTTCTACTCAGCTGCTAGAATGTATTTTATACAAGTACTATGTGATGGCGGTCGGTTCTGTGGTGGCCACAGCTGATTTTTTTGTATATACTGTAGTCATTTAGGTGGGCTCTGTTAGGCGCAAATAGCCATCGATGATGTGCGCCAAAAAAAGAATTAACTTACTCAAATTAGAGTCAAATAAATAAGTTAAATTTTGAATAATTAAATGAAATGCGGCGAGCGATTAATTTAACACATTACACACGAGAAGAACCGAACACGAATCCCCGAGCGTCTCATAATAGATCACCGGACTCTTAATTTCTATTCATTATCAAATCACTGAACCCCTTCCGTGGCTACCCACCACCGACTCTTTCAGGAGCGACTGCATCTCTTATGATATGCTAGCTGACGTGCCCGTACTTCGTACTGTTTTTGTTAAATACATTTCTGTTGATGACTCTGCTTATGATAATTGACATACTTCTATTCATAGTCATATTCCAGAAATATCAACCTTATTATAAACTAAATTGAACAGAAAATAATCGTTTCTTCATTCTAAACCAGTTTGCTTATATATTTTTTCCTATTAAGTTAATAATAAGTGAGATATTTCAAGTTTGTAAGTAGCGCTCCCCATAACTTCCCAAATATGTATCTTATTAAAAACTGCATTGAAAAGAGTATAATGGTTTCTTCATGCTTAACAATATATATTCATTATTGTTGTTAAGTAAATAATAAATTAGATATTTCAAGTTTACAGGTAACACTCCCTTAGCCCGCTAAATAATCTTCTTATTAGAAACTGCATTTAACATAAAATAAATATTTCCTCATTCTAACACATTTTCTCATATACATTTTTAATGCAATATACATGTTAGAACGCTTTATAGCGTTCATGATAATATCAATTAAAACACACAAATCCAAGCACATATAAGCGTTTATTACTACGTCTATTTACAATCTGTCACATATGTGTCATTATGTTATGGTTACTAACGCAACATATTACAAAGGAGGTCCAAGAACTAGTTTTGACCCTAACACGGCCGTCCTGATCTTGCCGCGTCCTCGCGGCTTCATCTAAATTTAACTGAAAATAAAACAATTTATTATCCTAACACGGCCGTCCTGCTCCTGCCACGTCCTTGCGGCATCTTCAGAATTTAATAACTGCAAAATAAAACAGAGTAAACGAAAACATAATGTTTATTTTGCCCGTCTCCTTGAGGTTCCTGACCATCCAGAGTTTCACTGAACTCCTTGAGGTCCTTGAACATTCAGCGTCGAACAAAACAAACACATCTCCTTGAGGTCCCTGACCATCCAGAGTTCCTCTGAACTCCTTGAGGTCCCTGACCATCCAGAGTCAACAAAACAAACACGACCATTTTAGGTCCAACAACTCCTTGAGGTCCCTGACCATCCAGAGTTCCTCTGAACTCCTTGAGGTCCCTGACCATCCAGAGTCAAACAAAACAAACACATCTCCTTGAGGTCCCTGACCATCCAGAGTCAACAAAACAAACACGACCATTTTAGGTCCAACAACTCCTTGAGGTCCCTGACCATCCAGAGTTCCTCTGAACTCCTTGAGGTCCCTGACCATCCAGAGTCAAACAAAACAAACACATCTCCTTGAGGTCCCTGACCATCCAGAGTCAACAAAACAAACACGACCATTTTAGGTCCAACAACTCCTTGAGGTCCCTGACCATCCAGAGTTCCTCTGAACTCCTTGAGGTCCCTGACCATCCAGAGTCAAACAAAACAAACACATCTCCTTGAGGTCCCTGACCATCCAGAGTTCCTCTGCACTCCTTGAGGCCCCTGACCATCCGGAGCCAACAAAACAAAAACGACCAGTGTGTCTTGCGGTACTCAACAAGCTATCAATTCTCAAATCAACTATCAATCAGTTCATTTCATTACAGGTTGTCTACAGTACCCAACAAGCTCAGTGACTGTCGCTGCTTCCTACTCAGTACCTTATTATCCCACACGCAACGTGCCTTCTCATTTAATCAAAGCAATAATATATCTCTTACCACTTTAACCATCGTCACTTTTAATCATCATCATCTAACTAGTTACCTTCGTACTATTTGTCTGTCAATAGACAAACGCTCGTCTATTCTGACATTTTTTCATTATTATTTCTCTTCAGATCATTACATTTGCCATTTCAAGTAAATTACACCTTGATCTGTTATCAATCGCATTGGTAAAACAAGTAAAATTAAGCAGAACCCTACGGTTCCCACTGTTTTAGTCCTGGTTGAAGATCTCCAAAGAACAAAGAATACATTAAATGAATTTATCTCCCGCCTCTAAAATATGTTCTAAACCTGCAATAGCTGTAACAAAGATCTGTGCAAGCAATGTGCACAGTATTACATCGTTCACATTTAGTATTACATAGCATGTGCATCAATTGTAAAATCTGTCATTTATATTAGCACATTCGTCCAATATGTACCATTAGTACAGACCTAAGAGCAAGACATCTTTGACACCTTACAAGACAACTTTGACACCTTTCGGCTGTCAATTTTTGTCTGTGTTTCCACAATTACCACATCAGTTAAAAAACTTAACTTAGTACTTTTGTATTATTGAACTTGGGAGAATTAAAATTTTTACGTTCATTTTGATTTAATTTTTTTTTTTAATTTGCATTTCTGTTAAAGCTAGTTTTCTGAAATTATAAAAAATTTTCTTTTTAGCATACTCATAATAATAATAAAATTGTTCGATTTGCGTATTTAAAATGTCACTACCAGTGATATTTCGAATACGTGCAGGTTTCAATATATTTCGTAAAGAAATAACACACTTTTATTGTTACCATAATTCTGTAATTCATTAATGCAAAATTTAGAAAAATTACACAAAAAACTTGGTAAAACTGTCAAAATAAAAATGACAACTACTATTATCTGTCATTTGTCATCTGTCATCTGCCAATGCAAAATATAATCTTATCTAATATGATTCCATACAAGGAATATAATTAATAAAAACTCCAACAAAAATTCTTTGAATTACCTTGTTAAGTCTTTATCCAAAATTTCTAAATTATCAAGAACAAATTATAAATACCATACCTCATTATTCTCCTATAATTTGGCGTCAAATTTCTATACTACCTTTAGCTTATTCTTTATTTAACCTTTGCAATGTTATCGAAAAATTTATTTGCATCTTGTAGTGTTTTGCATTTTCAAAACTCTTGTCAGCCAATTTTGACATTTCAATTTATTTTTGCAACTGTCAATCTTTCTGTCATTTTTTTGTTTTTTTCATTTTAATCATTTTCAAAATATTTTATGTATGGAACAGCAAATACTGGCCAAAATTAGTTGTAGGTGTAGGCATCCCACTTCTGATGTTAGAACGCTTTATAGCGTTCATGATAATATCAATTAAAACACACAAATCCAAGCACATATAAGCGTTTATTACTACGTCTATTTACAATCTGTCACATATGTGTCATTATGTTATGGTTACTAACGCAACATATTACAAAGGAGGTCCAAGAACTAGTTTTGACCCTAACATACATAATACGAATAACCGAATTATTTCAATATTATTAGTATTAGGGTGTTCCCCAATATGTATCCAATCGAAAAAATTCATAGAGCAAATTAGATTTGTTTTCTTATTATAAACAGTTTTTGTGTAATAATAATAGTAATAATATATTAATATTTATTTATTGTCCACATATAATACATAATCATTAATGGACAGTCCATCAGATAAATTCCAATAACATGACAAATGATAATTGATACACAGAAGTTATAAATTAAGTTCAAAAAATTCCTTAAAACTATACATTGGGTTTTCAGTCAATAAGATTTGAATTGTTTTTTTAAATTGTACTGAACTTAATTCTTTGGTAGAAACTGGTAACAAATTCATAAACTTTATAGTAATAAAACTTATAGTAACTTTATAATAATAGTTAATACTTTATATTGATTTATTTATTCGTGTAAAATTGGGGTAAATATTTGATTTATTACGTGTGTTGTATTTGTGAACGTCTTCATAATAGACAAAAGAATTTAGGTTTTGATGGGCATATACTAAACAGTGATAGATAAAAAGACACATGATATACTCTATTACTGCAAATCTCCGTATATTAACCAAATGTTAATATTCGCGTACGACGCGGCAAATTGTAGCTAAAGATTCACAAATAGGTGCTGCTGGTGAAAATGATTTAATATGTAAATTATATTTCTTCACACGACAACTTTGTTTTTAAAAAGATTTATTTTTATATTACAAAGTATGTCTTATTCCTAAGGAAGCTGATTTTAAAACTGATTTACAAAAATACAAAATGTGAATATGTTACATTACAAAATTACCTACTCTAGCACATTATCTAATTACTTAATACTAAGAATGGTTAGGGGTGTCATGTTTAGTCAGCGAGAATCGCTACGGTAACTCCTCCCCCCTTGGAACGAGGCTCCTCCTGGAAGTTCGATGTCTTCTTGACCATGTTTTGGGCTTGACTGCGTTGTATGTCCTTGTGAATTTTGATTTTTGTTGGAGTTTTCCTTGATTTTCTTTTTGATCCACTTCGTGATGATCGAACAGGTAATGATTAGGATTCCGATGTAAAGAATCAATGTCCATAGGCTCGGCATGTTGCGGATGATTTTGGAATTTTGGTGAATTGGTATGGCAGGATTCGATGGTAGTTCTTCCAATTTTAAAGTTTTTAGTTTAATGGTAAAGTTTGAGAATCTTGGTTTTTGTAGTTGGAGATTCACATTGTTTAAGATCAGTGGTGTCCCATAACTTTTGTTGTTATAAGTTATTTCTTGCTGATTTAGGAATAATTTACAGTGATCGTTTTTTATCAAAAATATTCCTTTTAGCGTTCTTGTTTCTGTTTGTTGTAAACATTTTATGATGATGTTTTCTTCATTCGGGAATACTCCTAAATACTGATCTATTTTGGATATGTAGTCTAACTTGTTTTCTTCGATGGTTAATTTCGTATATTGGCAATACTTTGGGTCTCCTTGCAGCAATATTTGTTCTTCGCATTTAGATTTGTAATTTGTCTGTAGATGACGGCGACATTGGAACACTTTATTGCCGTTAGTACATATGTCGTTTAGAGGTATTATGTTATTTTTATTTTTCAAAAGATATTTGATATCTGGTATAATAGTAACAAATTCTGACTCGTGTTTTGTAGGCACGGGTCGTAAATAATACAAATCATAATTTTGTTCAAAGTCTATTGGAAGTGATAGAAAGTATATTATCTGGTCGCTTTCAATTTTGCAATTAATTTTTATGATAGATTCGAAGTCCAATATATTTTCATAAGTTAGATCGAAAGGTAACTGGTTTTTATAAAATTTTGAAATTTTTTGTAACTCGTCAAAGAGTTCCGTAGTTTTTATGATGCTTGGGTGAAGGGTTTGCAATTTGCAAAAGGTTATAGAATTTTCTACATCTTGAAGAACATTCAAGATTGCGTTATAGAGAATTATTAACTGGTTATATAAGTCTTTTGTGAATAAAATGTCTGTCTGTTGTATTCTGTCATTGACTATGCTGTTTAATTGATTTATTCTTGTTTTTAACAATCTTTCGTTATGTTGAATATTCTGAACGGATGAGTTGAAATTTTCGATAATTTTTTCGTTAATACTATATTGGAATTTAAGTTGTTCTTGTATGTTAGTTACTTTACCTTTTAATTGGTTTATAATTTTATCATATCTTTTGCCATCTTCGGCGTCTAAGTTACCGGATATAGATTTTACTATTGATCCCAATCCGTCAATAAATCCGCGTTTATTCCTAATTTTAGGATGTATTTTTATGTTGTTAATTTTTTCCTGTGTGGATTTTTGTAAAAATTCAACAATTTTGCCGTAATTATCAATTTCTTTTCTCGTATAGAGAGTGCTGTTAAAAATTCCGTTTTTTAAATTTTGGTATTGTTCTTTTAAATTTTCATTTTCTTCGTATAATGGTTCTAGATTGAAGTAATGCACGAAAGTGTGTTCTGTTTTTTCTAGTTTAGCTGGGCCCAAATTTATAGGTAGAACTCCGAGATTATTAGAGATATCTTTTAAGATTGCTCCTTGTCCCAATGCGAACAGCCTGGAACATTTTTAAATTTGTAAGTTTTTTGTTTAGGTCTTTTTATGTTAGATAGGTGAATATTTTCAGATGTGTTACCGTGGCGAGTTTTAATTTTTGCCGTTTTTAGATTTTCATTTAAAGATTTTATTTTTTCGCGTTTGTATTTATTTTTCGTTTTAGCTTGTTTCTGTCTGTTTTTAACATACACGGTTCCTGGGATTTCCGGTAATATTTCGCGATTTTTATTGTGGTACTCTGTCGTCTTTGCTTTACTTTCCTGAAGTTTTTCGTTAACCTTTTGGAATAATAGTTTCATTTTATTTTTGTGATTTTCTATGTAATTGTTCAATAGTTGTGTTTCTATTTCTATATTAAAAGGTGATTTTGTGTCTAAGGCTCCGGATATAATTTCAAATGGTTTTAATTTTGTTGTTGAATGTATAGAATCATTGTAGGCGATAAGAGCATAATTTACCTTCACGTCTATAGGTTCCTTTTTATATTCGGTTTGGTTATTAAGAAGCCGAATGTGCTCAATTAATGTCGAATGAAATCTTTCAATTGCACCGTTGGATTCCGGGTGTTGTGAGGATATAAAGTGGATTTTGATTTTATGAAGTTCCAATAATTCTTTGACAACGGAGTTTTTAAATTATAACCCGTTATCCGAAATGATTTGTTCTGGGGTACCGTGATGCGAGAAAAATCTCAATAGGTTATTGACAATTTCAATTCCTTGGGCTGAGTTTAATTTGTACGCCTGTGCGTATTTAGAAAAGGAATCTATTACGGTCAAGAATTTTGTGCTTTCCAAGGTAATGCTGTCTATATGTAATATCTGAAACGGTTTATTTGCTGTGGGCGTCACGTTATATTTTAATTTCAACGGGTTCCTGTCATATTTGGTTATCTGGCAGATCTCACATCTATTAATATACGTTTGGATGGATTCGCGTAATTTGGGCCAGTAGTATAATTCTTTTATTCGCGTTTCTGTGTCGTCGATGCCGCGGTGGTTCGTTTTACCCTCGTGATAATTTTTTATAATTTCAATGATTTCTTCTTCCGTTTCTACGTCTGTTAGGAACTGAGTACATTTGACCATGTTAATTTCTGAATTTTTAAAATAATTTTGCAAAACAACGCTGAATTTTTCATAAAGTTCATCTTTGAAATAAACGTGATATTTTACTTTTGGAGCGATGTAATCTTTTATAAATTTTACTATCTCCTTTTCATAGTCTGATTTTGAAAATTGAATAGAAATACGTTGTTTAAGATCGTGATGTTTAGTGATCTGTGGACTACTAGGGCTATGTGCAACTTGCGAAATTATAATTTGATTTTTTCCCATGTTTACAGGGCTGTCTACGACAGGAATTCCTACTATGGGGTGTTCTCTATTCGAATGTACGGTTGCGCCACTATCTGAGTTACTATCGTCGATAATTTCGATTATATCGTCTGGTTCGACTATCATGGACTGGCTGGCATTATTTTTGAAATTTTTATTAAAATCGTCCATGTACGTAAAGAAGGCATCAAATTCGTTAGACTCATTTGCATTCAATTCTAATCTAGGAAGTTTGAAAACGGTTATGATAATTTCTGAATTCCTAAACACGTACTGAATCATAAGTTTGATATCCGACCAATTTAAATTGTCTCTTCCACAACCTAATTTAGGTATACTCAGTTTTTTTATTTTGTGCTTTAGACAGAAATTTCTAAGATTTAATAAGGAGTAAAACATGTCTTGACTTGTAGGTTTGTCGTAGTAATTAGATTTTGTAATTAAGTACACAATATAACAGTCTCTAAACTTTAAATATACTACATTAAAAAGTTTCGGATTTTGTTTATTTAGCGTTTCTACATTTTGAAATTTTTCTCTAAATAATTTTCCTAAACCGCGGGACATTTTTAAATCCTTGCTAACGCAATGGACTAAGCTGTCTTCAAGAGGAGCATTGAAAAGGTCCCCTTCAACTTCCAAAATTTTGTTTACATTGGAGTTGAGTAAATTGTTTTGTTTGTGCTCTAAGTAATTTTGATACTCGGCTAATGGGGTGTCATATGTTGCATTTTCTTTCAAAATTTGTAGAGGATTGTCACTTGTCAATGGGATGCGACTTAGTGCGTCGGCGTTAGTATTTAATTTGCCTTTTTTATACACGATTTCAAAATTGTATTCCTCTAATTTAAGACGCCAGCGAATTAGTTTTTGACTGCAATTTTTTAATGAAGTGAGCCACTGTAATGGTCTATGATCTGTGTAGATCTTGAATTTACGCCCAAATAAATATGGCCTGAAATATTGAGTCGCCCATACGATTGCTAGGAGCTCCTTTTCGATGGCAGAGTAATTAATTTCGGTTTCGTTAAGGGTCCTGCTAGCGTACGCGATAGGTAAATCATTTGGTGGGTGTCCTTGAGACAGGACGGCCCCTAAGGATACGTTACTAGCATCGCATGTTAAGTTGAATTCTCCGGTAAAATCGGGATACTGCAGTAACGGTTTTTTTTTTTTTTTTTTTTTTTTTTTTAATTTAATGGCCTTTGCTACTGTGGCAATTAGCCAGGACGATTTTTATGTGAGAAAATTTCCATGCCTTAACGGGATTCGAACCCGAGACCTTCGCAACGTAGAGCACATGTGTTACCACTACGCTACGCTGGTCGGCAGTAACGGTTCATTTGTAAGTAAATTTTTACATATTTGGAAACATTTTACGTATTCGGAATCATTAATGTTAATAATCGCGTCTTTTTTCAAACATTTTGTAAGGGGTTTAGTAATACGGGCAAAATCTTTTATAAATTTACGGTAATACCCCAAAAGTCCAAGAAAACCTTTTATTTGCTTAGGAGTTTTGGGTATCGGATAGTTTAATATGGCGGAAATTTTATCAGGATTGGGTTTTACGCCCTCAGGTGTGACGATGTGACCTAAGTAGGCTACTTCCTTTTTCAAAAATTCCGACTTGTCCAATTGTATTTTTAGATTAGCTTTTCTAAGTCTGTCAAGTACAAATTTTAGATTTACAATGTGTTCTTCTAGGCTGGTTGAAAAAATGATAATATCGTCGAGGTATACTAAACAAATGGTTCCTACTAATCCTCTTAATATATTGTCCATTACTCTTTGGAAGGTAGCAGGTGCGTTTTTCAATCCAAAGGGCATGCGCAGAAATTCAAAGTGACCGTCTTCCGTGTTAAAAGCTGTTTTTTGAATATCGTTCTTTTCTAACTCGATTTGGTGAAAACCCGAAGCCAGATCGATTGTGGTAAAGTATAGGCAGCGTCCAAGTTTGTCTAGTAGGTCAGTAATGTTGGGAATGGGATATTTGTCGTCAATTGTCTTTTCATTTAGTTTCCTATAATCAATGACCACGCGCCATTTTCGTTTGCCGGAAGCGTCCAACTTTTTAGGGACAACCCAAATAGGAGAGGACCATGGGGAATTGGATGGTCTTATAATGTTTTGATTTAGCATTTTTTCTATTTGTTGTCGTACCTCTTGTTTATGTATCTCCGGATACCTGTATGATTTAGTATAAATGGGGATTTCGTCTTTTGTTTTAATTGCGTGTTTAATCTGATTAGTGAATGTAAGTTCATTATTTTCCAAGTGAAATACGTCCGAGTATTGTTTTAATAATTTAGTTATTGCCGATTTTTCTTCTGAATTCATGTGTTCTGTGCGAATAGAAGACATGTCAAATTTAGGTTTTTCGGTTTTTATTGAATTAAGATTTGGACTACTGTAAGTTTTGTAATCGTTCAAAGATTCTACGTTTAGAGGTTTTAATGTTTTAAAATGAATTTCGTTATCGCTAGTGTTCATGATGGTACAGTACGCGTAAAAGTTTTCCGCTACTGAGATACACTCCGGGACAATTAGATTGTTTGTTTTATAATTAGGTATTAAAATAGCACCGTTCTTTTTATCTACGCGGACTTTTATCACTCTTTCTGTTTTTGGTTCTAAAATTTGTTGGTTACTAAAGTTCGAAATATTATTAACGTTCGGTCTATTTTCTGTATTTTGACCGTGAATTTTTATTTGTGTTTTAGGAGTAATGAGTAAATTTTTATTCGTGTCAATTATTATTTTGAGTAATTTTAAGTTGTCCATACCTAACAGTAGATCGAAAGTATCGTGAAAATTAAAAATGTGATATTTTAAATTTAGTCTCTGTTTTAAATTAAAAATTTTTGAGGCAGGAATTATGGAGCTGAATTTTTCTAAGGAAGATCCGTGAGCGGTTGTGACTTTAAAAGGATCTGAGATTACTGAATTTTTGAAATATTTTTCTACAATTTCTGGTTTAACAAATGATTTTGTACTACCTGTATCTATAAGGGCTTTTAGGTTATGCTCCGGTAAAATAATAAATGGGAGTTTACTTGGGTTATTTGTTAAATTTAGTGATTCTATTCTAGGTACAGATCTTGAATCGAGGCATCTACCTCTAAAAAATGATTTTCAGAATTTTGGTCTTCAGAACCATAGGAGACATTTTCCGAATAGTCAGACGGATTTTCAAGAGTATTGACAGATTCCTCGAAATTAGGATCAATTGCATATTCGGTCGTATTTTCGTCAATGTTAAATAACTCTTCGGAAATAAAATCTTGTCTTACTGGTCTTTGTATTTGTCTGGATG
Source organism: Liopterus haemorrhoidalis (assembly GCA_963971575.1). Lineage (NCBI taxonomy): Eukaryota > Metazoa > Arthropoda > Insecta > Coleoptera > Dytiscidae > Liopterus > Liopterus haemorrhoidalis. The sequence continues at coordinate 22,633,502 of OZ020615.1, read as the reverse complement.
GGCCAGGTCTTGGTTGGAAGGTTCTATTGGTTGTTATGCTCATCGGAGTGGGTTTTGGTTGACTGGGTTTGTTAAAGACTTGTGTTCTGTTATTTAGGTTAGGAGGGATAAATTTATTTGGTTGTGAATTTTGATAATTATTTTTGTATGCTGAGTTGTTGGGTGCAGAATACGGTTTATAAAAACTGTTTGAGGACTGCATAGGTTTTACTAAATTTGGTTTATTATTATTAAAGTTAGATCTATTACCGATTTTGGTTTGTATTAGAGGCTTGTTTGGTTGTGACCCAGACTCGAACTGGAAGTCATTTGTTAGCATGTTCAAGGCTGAATTCAAATCAAGCGGGTTCTTTGCACGCATCAGTTGACCAATGGGGTCCTTCAAACCCCTCAATAAAATTCTTAGTGCAAAGTTTCTAAAATATTGACACAGGTAAATTGCTTCTTGAGCATTAGCATGTGTCGTTATATGCGAGATTTGTAAATTTAACAAGTGTTGCAGCTTATTAAAGAAATCAAAGACAGACTCGTTATACGTTTGTTTTAATTCCGACATTTCAATATTTAACGTGTACATGTCTCTTTTGTCTGCGTATGTATTAAGTAACGCATCTTTAAGTGATGACCAATTGGTAATCACACAACTAGAAATATTGATTGCGGCTTCACCCTTAATTTTGGCTAATATACTTGACATCAGATATTCGTTCTGAAAGTCATTAATATCAATTGTATTATAGAATTTTGTTACTAATTTTTCACTAATTTCTATGAACCTGGGTAAAAGCTCGCGTTCACCTTTGAACTCGGGAATCATGTTAATGTACTCCTTTTTCAAGATTGGGAAAAGGGGTACAACGTTCACGGGTGTTGAGGTATTCATTTTGCTAGTTTTATTTAAGTTTTTTCTTTTGAAAAATTTATCTTTGTTACTAATTTTTGTTATACGATCTTCACGATCGGAGTCAGAATCTGAACTATTAATTTCTCTAGGGCCTCTAAAAGACATAAGTTACTCACAGTGCAAATATCAGCGTGTAGAGTAGTCTTTTCTCCATGGACGGGATCCTGGTGAGCGGTTCACTGGAACTTGGTGCCGTTGTCTACGATGTACGCTCGGAGACGTCTTGGCTGTCGTCACAACTAGAGGATTGTTCGTTTAACTTCACTTAGTCTTTCACTTAACGTTTCGCGATAAGTGTTCACACTTTAAAACTTGGAAACTGTAATTCGGTTGGTCAATAAATCGTTAAAACGAAACGATATTATGTTCGTTAATACCGTTGACCAAATCCTACCGACTGCGCCAATTATATTTCTTCACACGACAACTTTGTTTTTAAAAAGATTTATTTTTATATTACAAAGTATGTCTTATTCCTAAGGAAGCTGATTCTAAAACTGATTAACAAAAATACAAAATGTGAATATGTTACATTACAAAATTACCTACTCTAGCACATTATCTAATTACTTAATACTAAGAATGGTTAGGGGTGTCATGTTAACGTTTAGTCAGCGAGAATCGCTACGGTAACTTGTATAAAGAACACGTGTGTTAAATGGAATTCTATTATCATCGAGTGCAGTATCAACTTAGAATATGGTGCGTAGGCAGAGGCGGATAGGTAGAACTAAACCGGCCCGGGCAAATTGCGACATCGGCCCAAGAGTAAAGTAGAAAATAATAGTAATACCTAATTATAATACATTTTCGAATGAAGACATTTTTACAGCTCTTGCAAAGTGACTCACTATTTATGATTTTAATTTCTACCTCTTCTTCCTCACTTTGTACTATTTCTTCATTTTCCTCTTCATCTTGTTCATCGCTCTCGTGTACTGTTTCGTCGACATGGTGAGAAGAAAAATTATTTATTATAGATATTTTTTAATTTTCTCAATAATAATGCATCATCCTTCATGTTTTTGATTTTTCATGACATTTTCTTTAAAATTTTTCAATAGTTCAACTAACTTTGTTAACCTATTTGAAGGTATTCCATTTCTTACCTTGTCAAAATTTACAGAAGATAAAAGTGCAATGTCAACATTCCATTTTTTCGAAATCTTTGTTCTTAACTGAAAACCAATATATCGAAAATTACATTGTGAGTTTCAATTTCAAATTTCTTCTGCAGATTTTCAATCTTAACCGTTTTTCAGTAAAATTAGTACTTATTTTTATGTCAATCTCTTCGTGAATGTTAAATAAATTTGAAGACCATGTAATAAATGTACAAGTAAGATACTCACAAACCAAATGTCAATATTAAACTGAATGAATTTAGTGAAAAAGATTATGTTATTTATAGTATTAAGCGAAACCGAATATATCAATAAGAGCGACAAGCAGCACATTATTAGACACTTGCGTCATCTAATCAAAGGCTGTTACCGCAATATTTCCACTTCCCCGCAAGCCGACATTGTTATGTCGGCTCCCTAGTCATCATTTTTATATTTATTGTTTCTACATCAAAACAATAGTGTTCATTGTTCATTACTGAATTGGTATATTATGAACAATTGTTATTCAGTTAAATGAGAGATATTATTTGAGAATTTTTAACGATTGATCCATATTTTTTTAAATGTTTTACCTTCCCCCCCCCCGGTGCATTTGCCTGGTAGCCCGCCGATTGTATCCACCCCTGTGCGTAGGCACTAGACCAATATGGAATCTTTGGAAAGCACTTGTGGGAATTACCATAACAATATTAGAGTGCCTTTACAACAAGAATGTTATAAGGAATATTCAGATTTATCACCAACGATTGAAGAAGGTAAAAATAATTTTTGGATTAATCTACATTGCTGTCAGAGCCGAAGTGGTAAGGTAAGGCAGTGCTTCTCAACCTTTTCTATAACATTCCGACAAAAATAACGTTTTTTTTCGGTTTACGGTTTTCGGTTCAGTTCCGGTTCGAAGCCCTGATTTTACCTTTTGACATTTAGATTTTGGCTGTCAACATGAAATATGAAATAATTACAGTGTTCATTACAACTTGAGAAAACAAAAATGTAGTTTAGTTTCGCCTAAACATAATAAACAGAGCCTACAGAAAAAAAAATCGCTGATGGGCATGAAAAAGGGGTTAAGTCTTATGTTCTTACTTAAGACTTATCTCCATTTTCGCCCCCATCAGCGAAATATGGATATATGTGAAAACAAAAATCTTTTACCGCCTCATTAATCTGTTAATTTATCTGCGATTTATTTTAATTTTCTACTTTTCGCCTATTAATGGGGATGGCTGGCCCTATCTGTTCGGGACCAATAACATCTTCCACTCACAAACTGTTCGAGAGAGTTTTTGTCTGAAATTGGTTGAAGTAGAGTTCTTTCTAACAGAGGGGGTCTTATTCTTACGAAAGTTTGCGCACGGGCACCAGACACGACGACTCTGTATGCTCCTAGGTTATTTTGGTGTCGCATTTATTACATTAATTTTTAGACGAAATATGTTGATGAGAAATTTTGATTCGACAGTCTAAACCTTATTTGGGTTTGTTCACTTTCTTTTATATCCTTGAAAGAATTTACAGTGTAGCAGTAGCGCACCCAGGGAGGGTGGCCCGAGGCCGGGCCCCTCTTATGAAGGAAGGAAATAAAAATAAAAACACACAAATACACTAGAACATTTTAAAAATAGGGATGAGGACCTTTTTTTTAGGTCATCACTTTGTATTTTCGAAGCGAGGACCTTTTTTTTAGATCATCACTTGAAATTTAGAAGTGTGAACCTTATTCATAAGTTAAATAATAATTTTGTCTTCCACCCCCCCCCCCCCAACAAAAATTCCTGGATGCGCCACTGCAGTGTTGTGGATTTTTTGTTACAAATATAATGAGTGCTAAGTGTATTTATCATAGTTGCTTATCATCTATGAAAAATAACACGACACTAATTACAAAAAAGAAGAAAATTGTTCGGTTTGTTTAACAACTATTATTAATAAACAATCAGAATAAATATTATTTATTTTCTATAAATTATTTATTGTTCATGACATTTTATGCTTTTAAAATCTCCTTTATAGATACATAGTTTATACCCAGATCATTTATTGCAATAATAATAATCAGTGTTTCGTTGAAACACTGTGTGAACATTATTGCTACATTTGAATTGATAGTATACCCGATATGTTTTGTATCCCATTTAAAACAGACAAACATGAATACTTATCTAATCATTTTATTTTTATTTATAAACTGTACATTTGGAAATGGATTGTTTTTAAATTCGGGAATTTCAGAAAAAGAACAAAATATTTGGAAATGCGTGCAAAAAAAATTAGAATATAAAAATTTAAATCACATCTTAATTGTCAGCAACGTAAACTTTGAAGAAAATTTGAGTTTTGTAAAACACTATGATTTTTTAATTTTTAAATCAAATAATTATGTTGGTTTAAAAAATATTAAAATAATGATCTGAAACTTTAAGAAGTCATATTGAATTGATGAATAAGTTTAAATGGAAAATTTCAAAGATAAAATTTTTGATTATATATTTTGGAGAAGAAGATTTATCTGTACTTTTTGATATTGCTTGGAAACAACATATTATTAATATAAATATTATTAATAACAGAGGGATTTATACTTATTTTCCTTATGGAAATGACAGTGAAGTGAAGGTGTTAGATTGTGAAGCTGAAGATACTCTCTTTCCTAATAAAATTCCAAATAACCTTCTTGGGTACCCAGTAAAATTTTTGGCATATCCGATGATTCCATATGTTATAAATACAAGTAGTGAATTGAAAGGTAATAGACATATTAGGGCCGTACCGATAGCCGAAGCGGGGAGGCACTCAATTGGTAGGGCCGCCAAAATTAATCATAAATCAAGGTTTTTTGCTCGTTTCTTGATCTTTTGGTTTTCCTATTTTTTGTCGCTTGGTCACTCAAGTCTTGTTCGCCGGCCAAATTGCCCAAATTTGGTTTGGCTTAAGCGCAATCTTTTATCGGCACGGCCATGAAAAATTTGATGGATCTAGCTGTGAAGTTATAATAATTATTTATGCAACGAGTTGCGAAATATGTATGCACTAAACGTGAAGATTGTCCACACAGGCGAAGGCTGAAGTAGACAATACGTCGCGTGGGAAAACTTAATTTTAGCCCGCAAAAAGAAACATATCGCACATGGATTTTTAAAATGACATAACTAAAAAAAGTAGATTATGCAGAAAATGCAAAAATATGTCTGCTAACTAAAAGGTGTACGTATTTCCTATAAAGTAATGTTAGCAAAAAGAATTTACTCTAAGAAACAATTATCAAGTGCCCATGATTGTAATTTTCAATTTTCAACCCTTAAAAAATAACCCTTTTTAGTTGTGACGATTTTGTCGTTTTTCGAATTCACGTACTGTAGAATTATTTTGAGTTGTGACACTTTTGATTGTTGATAATTCGGATATTCCGATTGTATTAGCAAAAACATGCCTTCTACTCTTGATTTTAGGGAGATATTCACCCAGTTTTCAGATTCTCGTTCCCATTTTCTTCCTTTTTTCGCTCTTTACTCTATTTCAACTTCTTCTTCTGCATTATCGGACGGCACACTTTCACTCTCTGAGGATTTATCGGTGAAATTTGGATTTTCGAATGAATTGTCTACGTCACTCTCATTACTGTGTACAGGAGAGACGCAGTAATTTTGTTGTTTTCATTTAATCAGGCGCAACACGGTAGGACACTCGGCATTACACGATCCTTCAATTGCTTCCGTGATACCAGGCGCATTGGTAAACTCTGGAACCGTGGAAGAACTTCCAAGATCAGACTGATTTTCTTCTGTATCGTCAATTGCTTCTCCTGTAATATCAACTAGCACCGGTTTCACCTGATTTGTTGACAGGTCTTCCTTTCTAAACGTTGCCGTTGCCATTTGAACAATTTTTCTCGCGCGACTTTATGAATACATAATTTTGCTGCGCTCAACACTGAAAAGAAGGAATTATTATTTTTTATTATTTTTATTTTTTCATCAAAAATGACAACTCGAATAATAACTTAAAAAAACATCAAAAGTGATATAATTCCAAAGGTAACCAATAAGAAGTGTTAATCATGATCGGCTGAAATGACATAATTAATATTAAAAATATTTTATCTTTACTGAAATACAACAGACGAGGAATTGTACAAATTCATCAAAAGTGCCATAGTTAAAAATACACCTTTCATCAACAGTGAGTGACATAATTCAAAATATAAACATCAGCCTATATTTACCTTGATCGACTAAAGTGACACGACTCAAAATGAAACAGTCTCTCCTTCACAATTCGACCAGCAAAACTGTCATAACTCTAAATACAACACATAAAATTCTACGTTTCAATAATTAAAAATGACTTAACATAAAATAGTGCAATTTTGAACTGAGGTCTAGAACATAGGTCCAGAACATAGGTTCGCTATAGCGTGTCGGCCTCAACTATTAATATGTCACTTTTGCGGAAGGGTTTGTTTTGTCGTTCGTAGCATTATAAGTGACACAAATTCTATCTGGCGGGCGAAATATGAAGTTAAGTTAATGCCCTTTTGAAGACAGATGCGGAAGATATATACCAAAGTCATTCATGGTAAATCTCAAAAATTCAGTTTTTTGAGTTGCCACTTTAGAAATACATGTGCGATATATGTAGTTTCCAATTTTGTACTAATATATATAAATTTTAGGTGAAGCGACCATTGTTGGCATTGAAGTAACAATCATACATATAATAGCAAAGAGAATGAATATTAGCGCCAATATTATACCACATTCCCACAAGCATTGGGGATTTAAAATAGGACCTGACCAATTTACACTTATGTATAAAGATTTATTTGAAGGCAAAGCAGACGTCATGTTTGGCTTTATCTATGGCAATGCTTCCTACGATGAAGATTTCGATGCTTCTCAGTGCCATCTGATAGATGCATCTGTCTGGTGGGTTCCAACAGCAAGTAAAATACCACACTGGAAAAATATATTAGCCATTTTTCAAAAAACTTTATGGATTACAATATGGGCGATGGTTATTCTGAACGCAATTATTTGGAGGTTCTTAGCAAAAATAAATGGACATCAGGAAACAACGTTATTTCTAGACTTACAGATGTGCTTTATGCAATCGTTTTATACGCTTTTGCAAGGTAAAAATATATAAAACTGCATTTAACGATCCTAAATTTGCTTATCAGATCGGTTTCTTCTACAAAAGAGACATAAAATTAACCTGACAATTTGTAGATACTTATAGGCAGCGCCGGCGCTGGACTTTTTGCTGCCACGGGCAAGATTTTTTTCCGCCCTGGTGATAAAAGTAAAACACGGATTTGTTATTTTTTCATTCAACGTTTTGGCGCCTTTCCATATTTTGTGCTACAGGCGAACAAACAGACGCACAGACAAAATTTTTAAAAACGAGCTAAGACAACTATATGTTCGTTCGGCATAAGCTAATAATCTACACATTCTGCATAATTGACACAAGAAGCGTTCGTCATAAAGTTTCTGTGTGCTTTGTGCTGCACGAAGATCGTTCGTCATATACTGTGCAGTGCAGTTTATGTTGCACAATCGTCACAAGTTCAGATCGTGCGGATATCTGTGCAATGGCGTTTTTCGCGGTAAAAATACAAATTTATTATTTCTACAAAACAATATGAGTGAAAACAAGATATCATTGTTTATGTCTGCAGCATTTGCAAAATAAATAGTATAGACATGAACCTCATGATAGAACATGTAAATACACTCAAAAAAACTTAAAATTTTCTGGACACAAGCGGAAATGTACTTTAAATTGATTTGTAGTCATGTTTGGAACAGTACTCTCTGCATAATCAAAAACTTTTTCCAAAATATTTTCTGGTTTGGAAAATTCTTCTGAATTGTCTTCCTCATCAAATAAAATTTCTTTTATATTACTTAAAAGCATCACAAAACCTTCACGCGCCATTTATATATCATCGTACAAAACAATTAGCAGGAGACAGACTTAATGTATTCACACACATAAAATTCATTTGTTTACAAACAAATTGGTTAGAATAATAGTTTGAATAACTAACTGCACAATCTGAACAAAGCGTTCGTCTTTTCTTGCACAGTATGCATAGTGGTCACGTGACAAAAAACTTGCACGACACAGAGTTAACACTGCACAGTTATGCCGAACTCACCTTTAACCTATGCGTAACGCCGGTTATGAATCTATTATTAACGAGGCTTTACAAATCGTCCGTCATTTTCTCGTGAATTAATAAAAATTGCACATAATTGCAAATAAGTAACAACTTATAGGGTATACTTTGTCATTATTAGTTATTGTTTTGCACATTTAGACTTGAATATAATTTTATAATTAAAATTTGTCAGAATACAGTATTTGTAGTATTACTAGTATACCCACTGCATGAAACTTCTGCAGAGCAGTTGTTTAAAACCGAATCCATAATAATAAACTTTATTACTACCGACAACATTGTGCAAGTTGCTATTTTGCTAAATCAAGTAATATTATTTTTTTTATATAAGAAATTAATATATGCATCTCAGATACAGATCGCACCATTCCGAAAAAAATATATCTGCCCCATGATAAACAGTTTCTACTGTATATATTTATAAATAAGGTGGTTATAGGTTAGGTTGTTTGTAATTTTGACGGTGCTCAGAGTTGACATTTCTGAACTTGCGACACCGCGCTTGTGACATCGCGCCTACCACACCATGGTACGGGTGGTTTCAAAATAGAGTGATACTATGGTTGAATATCTTGTTCCAAAATCAGCATGAAAATGATAGATAAATCTTCGGATTTGACGCCATGAGATTTCTTTTGTGGCCACATTTAAAAGAAAAAATCATTTTTCACAATGTTCATACAAAGGATTAGTAAATAAATTATAATTATGCAATAATATAGATAACAGTCACAAATTGTTTTTTATCATAATACTTTATTACTTTTCTTATAAATAGGAATAATTGTACAAGCGAACTGAATAAGCTAATAAAATACCAAAAGTTTATTAGTTTATGACCATAAAAAATCGTAAATATCAGGTCGTCAAGGATGAAATTTGTAGTTAATAATATTGCTAACTTTAACAGCTTATTATTTGACATTGGCTTAATATTTTACTGTTTTGTTTTTTTTTTTTGTTGGAAAGTTACACATCCCGCCTGTTTAAAGAAATCATTTTATGCTCTAAAAAATAACAAAAACTTTTTTAAAAATTAATTTTGTTGAAAATGGAACGGTCAGATATTTGCACTATTATGAAGTATGAGTTCTTACGTGGAACTAAGGCATCGCAGACCGCGCGAAACGTTAATAGTGTATTTGGTTTTAGTGTTACTACGCAGCATACAATATCAAATTGGTTCGCCAAATTGCGTACAGCTAACTTAAAAACCAAACAAAAAAAAAAAAAAAAAACTGACTCATCGATCACAGCAGAAATATACTGCAACCAACTGGACGAAATCGACTCCTATCTTATTGCACGATAACGCTAGACCACACACTGCACAAATGACTGTGGCAAAGCAACAGGAATTGGAACTTCTTCATCATCCTCAATACTCACCGCTAGGGTTTTATACTACCGGCCTGAACAACCTGCCGCTTAAATAGCAAAAGTGTATAGACAATATGGGTGCATACTTTGATGAATAAAATAATTCCTTATATTTGTAAGTTATCAACCAACTTTGCCTTTTTTTCTACAAATTTCATCCTTGACGACCTAATACAAGGTGTCTCAAAAGAAATTTTATATTTATTTAGCTTACTGCGTGAACGCAACGTATCCGAGGGGCGCGGGGGTTATGTCAATCGGTAACCTGGCTCTTGAGAATTTAGTCGCTATGGAGCGTTTCTCGGGAGCAGCCGCGCGTTATGCGTGCGAGAGTTTTACAAAAACGGTGATTCGGCGACTGTAGCGCGTAGAAAATTCTGCAGTATTCGAGGTTTTCGCCACTTAAATGATGCGCCAAGCATTCCTCTCATTCGACATTGGGTTAAAAAGTTTGAAGAGACTGGTACAACGCTGGATAAATCAAAATCCGGGCTACCTAGGTTATCAAGAACGGTAGAAAACGTGGAGAATGTTAATCAGTCTGTTCGTGACGACCCGAACCTTTCAATTCGGAAGCGCGCAAGTGCTTTAAATGTGCATAGATCATCATTACATCGCATTATGCACAAAGACCTAAAGCTGCACCCCTACAAAATTCAATTGGTGCAAGAATTAAAGCCCCAAGATGCCAGTCAGAGGCTTAATTTCGTAAATCAGGTGATTGAGCGATTTTCAACGTTTACCAACATTTTGTTTTCGGATGAAGCTCATTTTCATCTTAATGGCCACGTAAATAAGCAGAACTGCCGCTATTGGAGTGCAACGAATCCGAAACTCAAACATCAGAAACCCCTACATTCGCTTAAAGTGACCGTATGGGCTGCGATGTCGGCGCGAGGAATTATCGGCCCTTACTTTTTTGAAGACGAAAGGGGGCGTGCAGTTACAGTGAATTCAGAGCGTTATGTGGAGATGTTAGACAACTTCTTGGTACCTGAACTGCAAAACTTTCCTGGCTATAACCAAAGAACATGGTTCCAACAGGACGGAGCAACTTCACACACGTCCAATATGTCTCTGCCACGTGTTCGTGAAATTTTCTCAGGCAAATTGATCTCCCGGAGAGGTGACATAAATTGGCCTCCACGCAGTCCAGATTTAACCCCTATGGACTTTTCCTATGGGGTTATCTTAAATCTAAAGTTTACGCCAATAAACCGACTTCACTGGCGCATTTTAAAGAAAATATTCGTCACGAAATGGCAGCCAGCCCTGAGTCCACCTGCCGAGACGTCATAAGTAATTTTACTGTTCGATTAAATGAGTGCCGAGAACGCGAGGGTCTACATTTAGACGATATTATTTTTAAGAAATAAATCCCCAAAAAGTGTATTTTAATAATTAATAAACATTTTTTCTATATACGGCTTACTTTTTTTTTAATCGATCCACTAAATATAAAATTTCTTTTGAGACACCTTGTATAATAGTGTAACCAGATAATTGGTTGCGATTGGTAAAGATTTTTGTTGGTAGTTGATTACACAGCTCAACAAAAAAAAAAGGGTCATACCCAGACATGCGATACATGGTTTCCGAAGTATTTTTGCTCGCTGATCACGAATATGTGGTCGGTTTGTCTCCATCAGGTCCTCAAACCTTGCTAAGGTCAGGATCAAGGTCAAATCCGAAAATTTTATTAAAAAAATCTAAAAAAATTCATATGGGGGTTTTTGAGGTCGCTGATTACGAATCCAGTGTCCGTATTTCAAATATTTAAACCGCAGGTATCTATCTTGTACCGTTTTCATGATAGAATTTTTTGAAATTTTGAAAAAATGAAATAAAAATCAAAATTTTTCAAAATTTTTTTTTTCTTAAAAATGAAATCTAAGGCTATTTAGGACCTCAGGATTATAAAATTCCGACCGCAGGTCTTTAGCTATCATAGTTTTTAAGGTGTGTCCGTAATTTTTTTACTTGCCGGACCTTAATATATAAGGGGCAAATATTGTAATCGCGAAAATTTTCGATGTCGAGATTTTGACGGATGACCACGTTTCATGGTCCAGGGAATCCAAAAAACCTATTTTCGAAGTGCCGTCCGTATGTGTGTGTGTGTGTGTGTGTGTGTGTGTCTGTCTGTCTGTCTGTCTGTGTGTATACACGATAACTCAAAAACGGTTTAACTTAAAGAGTTCGTTCTGGTACTAAAAAATTCTCCTATTAAATAGGAAGAACCCTATTGTTTTTTATGAAAATCGGTTGACTAGAAATGGGAGTTTACTCGTGTCGATTTTAATATTTTTGCGAATATTTAGCAACAGAAAAATATTTAGAAAAAATTTATTGAACAAAAGTTACTATAAATGCAATAACTAATAACTTTTATTTGACACGTTTTTTGATAAAACGAAAAATTTCGAAAATTTTTTGTAAAATTATTTAAAATTTTTCCAAGTCTCAATTTTTTCATACTTATATGTAACGTTTCCATGGTCATGATAATTAATTCGTAACTAGTAAAGCAAGCCTTGGACAAAAATTTGTATAGAACATAATTTGATGTATTTTTGAAGATTTATCTAAATATTTAAAAAAAATTTTTTTTTTAGTTTATTTTTTTTTAAATATTTTTTTTATGGGAGGGCAAGTCTAGCGGAGGTTTCTTTTCGACACTGGTTTAGAATTTTTGGAGGTGTTTCGGCCATTTGACCTTGAACAGATTTTGACCTTATCTTGATAAGGTCAAACGAACACTGGATTCGTAATCAGCGACCTCAAAAACCCCCATATGAATTTTTTTAGATTTTTACTTGCCCGACCTTAATATATAAGGGGCAAGTATTGTAATCGCGAAAATTTTCGATGTCGAGATTTTGACGGATGACCACGTTTCATGGTCCAGGGAATCCAAAAAACCTATTTTCGAAGTGCCGTCCGTATGTGTGTGTGTGTGTGTGTGTGTCTGTCTGTCTGTCTGTCTGTCTGTGTGTATACACGATAACTCAAAAACGGTTTAACTTAAAGAGTTCGTTCTGGTACTAAAAAATTCTCCTATTAAATAGGAAGAACCCTATTGTTTTTTATGAAAATCGGTTGACTAGAAATGGGAGTTTACTCGTGTCGATTTTAATATTTTTGCGAATATTTAGCAACAGAAAAATATTTCGAAAAAATTTATTGAACAAAAGTTACTATAAATGCAATAACTAATAACTTTTATTTGAGACGTTTTTTGATAAAACGAAAAATTTCGAAAATTTTTTGTAAAATTATTTAAAATTTTTCCAAGTCTCAATTTTTTCATACTTATATGTAACGTTTCCATGGTCATGATAATTAATTCGTAACTAGTAAAGCAAGCCTTGGACAAAAATTTGTATAGAACATAATTTGATGTATTTTTGAAGATTTATCTAAATATATTAATTTTTTTTTTTTTTTAGTTTATTTTTTTTTAAATATTTTTTTTATGGGAGGGCAAGTCTAGCGGAGGTTTCCTTTCGCCACTGGTTTTAATCAAATTTTCGGATTTGACCTTAGCAAGGTTTGAGGACCTGATGGAGACAAACCGACCACAGATTCGTGATAGCGAGCAAAAATACTTCGGAAACCATGTATCGCATGTCTGGGTATGACCTTTTTTTTTTGTAGAGCTGTGTTATTTAACCTTTATCGTACTGAATTTATTTTCATTTGTACTACCTGGCGGCCGGAATTTTTTCAATAAGTACGATATTTGTTTTCCTAAAAAATTTTCTCGGTATAAGTTTTATTGCATTTCTATGAAGTACATGTGCTTATTATCTTGTTTAGTTTCTATTTGGATGGTTTGTTTATTTTAATCCGATATCAAGCGTCCTGCAGCATCTAAATAAAGTAAACATAAGCAGCGTGCAATATATTGCACGTTCATCCGGCAAGGAATACACACAGCGTGCAATACGGTAAATTCGTCAATACGGTTATTCGTCCGATATATACGTTATACGGTAAATTAAACAATACGGTTATTCGTCCGATAAAGGTTAAGGGGCACTTTATACAAATGATAGTTCTGTTTAAAACCAAAACCTCAATATTTTGTGGAGTTCGCACATTACATATGTATATGCAAATATATGTACGAGGGTTACTTTTTACGTTTTTACAAACGATCACTAGATGGCAATATTGAAATGTGTCGTTACTAAATTCGTAAAATTTGACATTTGTTATTGTGAAATCAGTAGCAGCTTATAAATTGACCGAGGAGTTTGTTGACAGTGAGCGTTTAAAAAAAACAAGTTTGTGAAAAAATGGATATTACTCGTGAAGGTTTTCATTGGATGATTTTTTTTACGATTTTAATAAAAGCCTAACCCAATAACAATGTATAGATTAGCTTTGTTCAACTTTTGGTAATGAATCATCATCAGAAAAGACTGTTTACAATTGGTTTGCGTAATTTCGTCGTGGTCGTGCGTCTGGCAGGGATGAATCTCGTGAGGGTCGATCAAAATCAGTTGTGATTCAAAAAAACATCGATGCTGTTCGCAAAATGATTGAAGAAGATCAGCATGTGACTTACCGTGAGATAGAGGCATCCTTTGGCATATCGCAGACTGCAGTACATTTGATTTTGCATGAACATTTAGCTGTGAAAAAGATCTGTTCCCGATGGATTCCGCATAATTTGACCAAAGTTCAAAAAAAGGCTCGTGTTAATTGGCGTAGGGGAATACTAAATAAATCAACCTAGGCACTGCTGAAATCCGTATACAACATCGTTACAGGTGACGAAACTTGTATTTATTCATATGAACCTGAAACTAAGCAACAATCCGCTGTTTACGTCTTCCAAGATGAACCGAAATCCACAAAATTTGTTCGTTCACGAAGCACTTCCAAGAAAATGATCACTTGTTTCTTCGGTTGTAGAGGACTTGTCGCAACCATTCCTTTAGAGGATCGGAGAACAGTTAATGCTGAATGGTATACAACAATTTGTTTGCCAGAAGTCATCGACAAAATCAGAAAAAACAACCAAAAACGTCGCATCATTCTTCATCATGACAATGCAAGCTCCCACACAGCACGTCAAACAATTGATTATTTGAAGGAAAAAACATCGAATTAATGTCTCTATTCACCTGATTTATCCCTTAACGAATTTTTTTGTTCCCCAATGTCAAACAAAAAATGCGTGTACAGCGATTTTCATCACCTCATGAACTATTGAAGCCTTCGAAACCATGTTTTTGATATACCAACTTCCGAGTGGAAAAAATGTTTCGAGAATTGGTTTGAACGAATGCAAAAGTCTATAAATCTTAAAGGTGAATATTTTGAAAAGCAATAAAACAGTATTTCTGCAGTTAAAAAAAAATCTTTCTTAGTTTATGTAAAAACTTAAAAGGTAGCCCCGTATATCAACAATATTTACTAAACGCGATATTTTTACTTGATTCACCGTCGATAGAACGCGACGAGATGTATTTACTATGAATTATTTGAACAGAGACAGTTTCACGCAATATCAAATTTTAGTAACTGCGTTCCGTAAATAACATCATTTCAGCAATTTTGTATTTCCGGAAAGAAAAATCGCACTCTTCGTTGAAATTTGGTAATTACGGTACATACTAGTAGTTGTCACCGATTGGTTAGAAATGACTACACATGATATTTCTTTCTATTATTTTCTTATTTTTTTTTGTTGTGTATTGTCAACTAAAAAGGCGTTCCTAGTTTTGTTCTTGTTCTTAATTTTAACTACCACCAGCAATAGTCAGAAAACTTTCACTTGTCCAAACTGTTTTATTGATGTCTCAATACATTTTATGAGACATCTTTAAAACAGTTTTAATAAGAAAGTTCCACCAGAAAGCAATAATACCTACAACTCCTGGTGCAGCGAAATCGCGCGCTTTCGAAATAGCACGTGTAACTTCTTTCGTGGTAACAGGGGGGCATGCCTGAGGATCTGCCAGGTGTTGTGAACAGAATTCCTCAAATCTCTCCAAAACTGGAGTATCTCGCACGATCGCCTCGTGTTCATAAAGTTCCCTCCAGAAAGTCTCGGTCCTGTCGACTGATAATAACGGTTCAGAAACCTTTTCTTCGTTCACTAGCATGCACGGCCATCTTGCAAGAAATTTTACTCCTTTTATCCGTGGAGAAATACCAATACCATCTTGGTTATCAGAGGGGCGTACAGTATTAATCCCCAAAAAAGGTGATTTAACCAACCCGAAAAACTACAGACCTATTACTTGTCTCAATACGCTGTATAAGATCTTCACCAGCGTATTAAACTAGCGGGTACTGAGCTCAATTGCCTCTGTTTGGTCAGACATCTACGAACAGAGGGGATCGAAAAGGGGCCAAGCAGGTTGCAAAGAAAACCTTATTATCGACCGGTCAGTCTGTCATGATGCGGCGTATTTCAAACGCAACCTGTCAATGGCTTGGGTGGACTACGCAAAAGCATATGACACTACGTCACACGCTCTCATTTTAACATTATTGCGCATGTTACGAGTCCACCCGGAGATAAAGAGATGCATTGGGCAACTTATGTCCCTCTGGAAGACACAATTTGTTGTCCTAAGTGGATCAACCTCAGTGTCGACAGAGTGGATACATTTCAAACGTGGCGTTTTCCAGGGAGATTCCCTAAGCCCGCTACTATTTTGCATCTCACTTCTTTCTCTACCGATCAAGCTACATGGCGGGTCCTCCGTCGAAGCGTAAGCACAAAATTACCCATCTTTTTTACATGGATGATTTGAAGCTCTACGCCTCGAACGAGAGGTATCTGCAGACCGCCTTAGATGCTGTTGTTGAGTACACTGCCGCGATAGGTATGCAATTCGGATTGGAAAAATGCGCCGTTTTTCATATACACAGAGGAAAAGGTTTGGACAACGGTAAAGATGTTCAATTGGTTGATGGGAGCATTATAAAACATCTTAATGCCGAAGGGTCTTACACATTTCTAGGCATCAGTGAGAGGGGTGTCCAGGATGTCACTCTTATTAAGCAGGCCCTTCGCAGCAAGTATATGGCACGACTTAGGCAGATATGGAGATCATGTCTGTCTAGTAAGAACAAAATCGCTGCCACAAACATGCTTGCTGTCCCACTAATTTCATACACTTTTGGTGTATTGAAATGGAATGTTGATGATCTTAAGGATCTCGACAAAAGAACCAGAAAGATCATGAACATCAACCGAAGTCTTCACCCGAAATCTTCTGTGTAGCGCATTTACCTCCCTCGTCAAAACGGGGGTCGGGGATTACTTAATCTGGAGTGTTTGCATGATCGACTCGTTCTGGTTACAGCTAACAGTATCCTCAGAAGTCAGGATGCACTATTACAATTCGTTAGTGAGCACGAATTTATTGGCAAAGGGGCGTTTCTTTACGAGGCAGCGCGAAGAGCAGCAACGAGATTTAACCTGGCAGACTTGAGTCCCGCCAGGGAAAACGTTGGAGACAACTCTCTCGGGAGGAGTACAACAGAGTTACCAGTTCGATGAAACGAGGCGAGACAGACATGTTGACAAAAGAACACATGAGTAAAAGTATGCACTCTGTATTCTTCAAACATATTGAAAGTGTAGAGTTGGTCCACCGAACTCACGTTCTCGTTTCTTAAGTCTGCGGGTTTGACATCGGTAACAGAAGGTTTTTGTGTTTGCGTGTCAAGATGGTGTTATAAATACTTTGGCGTACAGGGCCCGCATATTCCAAATAGCGGAGTCCACACTCTGTAAGTTGTGCCACCACCATTCTGAAACGATTATGCACCATTCTGTCTGCTTGTCCATCTCTTGCAGCATCGAGCTACGTGTCTCGACATAATGCTGCTCACCGCGTGCTCTACTATCATCTTAGACATGCCTATGGTATTGAACAAATACCGGTTATACCGTACGTCCCTACTGACATAGGGTCGGTGGTGGAAAATTCCTTGTGCAGTATTTATTGGAATTACTCCTTCCCCACCTCGAGGTTACTGACAGCCACTAAGCCGGACATAACCCGCCTGGATATCGAGACCAAACAGATGTTTCTGATCGAATTCTCAAGTCCAGCTGAGAATAATATCTCTCTCAAGGAGGAGGAAAGAGGTCCAAGTATATGGATCTCTTGTCCGAGCTTAGAAAGCTGTATCCCGGGTATAAAGTTAAGCTTGTAGTCCTGATAGTTGGTGTTTTGGGTGGTATAAGAGCCTCCTATCGAAGGGAAATCGAGTCCATTCCCGCCTGCAGATCTTCTGCCAACTCTTTGATCTGCAGGATGCAGAAAGCAGTGCTGCTCGGGTCACTCCGCATTGTGCGGGCACTGGATCTGGCATAATTTTCCGCGGCTGCATATCGCCAGAGTTTGGGATGCAGTCGTGTGTATTTAGCTCCACTAGTCTCTAGTATGACGCGGATCAAAAGGTTGCTGAAGTTTGAGATTAGTGGATGCTTGTCAAGACCTGACAAACCCCATAATAATAATAATAAATTTATTCAACCAATAACACATTACATAAATATTGTGGTTTAGTCAAGATGACACATATAATATAAATAGAAACCACATGAGTTAAACAATACATTTAAATTTAACAAATAGTACAGTTACGAGATTACATAATTCAATATAAGCCCTTATGGTGTAAATATTCCTGTATACCAGTGTTTCCCAACCTTTCTGACTTGTGGAGCCCTTTTCATAATCAATTTCTATGGCGGAGCCCCTTAGTCATATCCTATGTCTTACAAATTATTGGTGTAATTAATGTTACAAAGTAATGTTATGGAGAGGGGGTAGATTTTTTCACTATAAATTAATTTTTCTCTTTCATAACTCACTTATTGATATATAAACAGATTTTTATAAAATGAAGAAAATAATCAAAATACATGCGGATTATTCAAACAAAAATGCATCTCGCTAATTACATTCCAGCTAGTCATAGAGCCATAAATCGGCTAGAGTCAGAAATTACTCGGACATACATTCAACTTGGCATATTTTCGTTCAGTATGTAAGTCAACATGTAAGTCAGTATGTAAGTTCCAGTTTTCTTATTTTGATTCTGTTTTTTATATCTTATTCTTTTGATTCAATTCAATTTTTATTTATTTTATTTCCTGGAACGGCAGCGAGGCCCCTGAGAAGTGCACGCGGAGCACAGGTTGGGAACCGATAGTATACAGCATCGGTTGGGAAGCTTCGATTTCTATACTATACTATAAAAACAGTTGGATAGTAAAAAATGTCTAAATTTAAATTTAAATGCTCCACTGGACGTTATAGATTTTAATGCAGTTGGTACACAGTTAAATAATGTTAAAGCCATGTAGTGAGGACTTTTACTGTACAGTGCAGAGCTATGAGAGGGACATACAATTGAGTGTTTACTGCGGGTAGAATTATTTTTAACAAGCATTACGGCTTCTAATATATAAACAGATGGAAGAGTTAATATAAACAAAACAGGAAAAAGGGATCTGCAAGATGATCTAAATGGGGCACCAGTTATTATGCTATTCGCACGTTTTTGAATTACAAAAACCTTTGACGATTAAGAGGTACTTCCCCAACACAAAATGCCATAGCTCACTGTTGCGTGAAACGTTCCAAAGTAAGCAGTTCTAAGAATATCAAAAGGAACCATATCTTTAAAATTTTTTAATATAAAATAAGATTTGCTAAGTTTAGGTAGCATATATCCAACGTGATTTTACCAACTCAGAATATCAATTATCATTATACCTAAAAATGTTATTGATTGGGAACACTGAACGCAGAGCATGACTTTTTTTTTGTATTTAAAATGAGTTTATTTTCAGAGCACCATTGACTCATTGATTCCAAGTTACTTTTACCATCGAAAGCTAGTGACGTTGCATCTGCATTATGAATATACGTTTCGGCATTGTGCTTACAAGTTCCAAACAATCTTCTGGTGTCTTATTTTTATTTTTAATTCATCCACTGTCCTGGCGGGATTCCTTCGTTACTCCTTTTTCATTTTATGCTACAATGATTCAATCGGTGACATGTCTGGACTGCTAGAAATCTAAGGAAGAAGAGGTACTTTGTGTTCTTCAAACTATTTGTGAACCGTTTTTGCAAGATGGCAAGCGGCACCATCTTGTTGAAAAAAATATTCTTCTGTAGAATTCGCACACAGCGAAATAGAAAGAAGAAAGCTGTCCTCTAAAATTTGCTTGTACTTAGCTGCATTTACAATTCCATCGATGAAGTAAAGATTTCCAACTCCTTGCCCAGACATACATCCCTTAATCATTACAGATGCTGGGAATTTCACTTTTTTTCACTAAACAATCATCTTGATACGCCTCCTTTGATGTTCGTAGGATTTGTTTTCTGGGATCGCCTGCACAAACTTCAAATGGGGAATCGTCGCTCCAAATAATTTTTTTCCAGTTTTCTTCTGACATTGATTGATGTTGTTTTGCGCAATTTAGACGGTTTTTCTTTTGTTTCAATGTCAGCAGGAGCTTTTCTTTGACCTAGCAATAAATGTTCATTTAACAACATTTTAGTTCTTTGCAACAAATATATTAAACACTACCTTGTAAAATTTGTAACCCAATTTTTCAATTGCTATTCTTGTCGTTGAAACTGAAATATCTTTTTGTATCATTTCTCGCCACAAACTAGTATTTTCTTTGGCATTTGAACCTCGACTTGCTTTGATTATTTTATTTAACTCCCGCTAATCAGAGATAAACGTAAAACTTTGCTTAAAAGTTTACCACGTGCCATTATTTAAAATATGCTGACCAAATTTCAACAAAAACTGCATCATAGACATGATTATATAATTTAATCAACCAACTGTTTAGATAATTGCCAGATTTTGCTTGTGCTTGCATTATTTATCTAGCCGCTACGGTAGTAGATAATGTGATCGAATTTAAATGAAACGAAAATAAACATTTTAGAAGTATTTTAGCACTAAAAACGTTTGAATATATTCATTGGTTTTATGTAATTGTCTCGAAAAATTAATGTTTTTATAATTATTTGTCAAAATTAAATTTATCAATAAAAATCAGATATGGCCACGACAGGACCGACCGCCATCACAAAGTACTTGTATAAATACATTCTAGCAGCAGAGTAGAAATAACTTGCCCTAATATTTTTTAACAGAGATATTATTTATCATGACCATAGAAACGTTACATAAAAGTATGAAAAAATAGATACATAGAAAAAATTTCGAAAAATTTTAAAAAAATATTTCGTTTTCTCAAAAAATGTCTCAAATAAAAGTTGTTAGTTATTGTTTTTATAACAACTTTTGTTAAATAATTTTTTTCGAAATATTATTGTTAACTATTCGCAAAAATCTTGAAATCGACACGAGTAAACTCCCTTTCTAGTCAATCGATTTTAACCTAAAGTTGATCAGCTCGTGCCACTGATGTCAGAAGCTTAAATATGAAGTTTCATGAAAATCCTTTTACCTTAATTTGCACTGCACGTGTACACAGACATACAGACAGACCGACAGACATCATACTAAAATCAGTAAAACGTTATGTAGGGACTTCATTGCATTGTTTTATTCATGGAGATCCATCGAAATATCAAAATTGGTATGATCACAATACCTCCCTTATATATGTTGGCAGTCGGTTAAAATTCAAGGATTCATGTTATTTTACGTGTACGCTTTATCTTATTTTTAAGGTGGCCGAACTATTCTGGAGTTGGGCTCGTACATTATATCGTGTTAGACTATATTACACACGATATTCGTTCCAAGTGTGTTCCTAGCAAATTAACATGAGAAAACATTTTTAGGTAGCAAAATGCGTGGGTCGACGCGAGATAGCTCAAAAAATATTATTAGTAAGAACATAAAATTGCGCATTTTCTAAGTACACATGTTTCCAAACTCATTAGGCCGTTAATAAAAGTTTATTAATCCTTATTAAATTATTTACAATTGTGTAAACTTCTAAATTAGTCAAAGATCCTTATACATTTTAAAAGTGATGGCTTTTACTTCAATTATGGCGCAGATTTCTTTACTTGCCATAGGTGCCAAAAGTACGCGCTACGTCTCTGAGCAAAATTCAAATAACGACAAATAACATACACAAGAGTGTGTGGTGTCTATAAAAACTCTTTTAACCAGTGTTGTAATAGATACATTTAAAAATATATCTAGATACAGATACAGTTACCTAAGAAAAATTGTATATAGATGCAGATACAGATACAGAATTATAAAAAGTATCTATATACAGATACGTGCTAAAAATGATTATATCTAGATACAGCTAGATACTTTCAAAAAAACACTGAAAAATGAAAATAGCATTTTTTTACCAAAGAAACAGTGCATGTTGATCAGTATTATATAGGGTGTTCAAAAATGACCGTGACGTCACAAAAGCCCACTAAATTCAAGGTAAAACACTATTCTACGGAATAAATTTGTACTAAATAACGTATGTTTATGTTAGCCATACGTTAGCTTATAGATGGTCCTTTTTTTTTAGGTCATTACTTTTTCATATGTAAACGATAAAATAATATTTCCTGACCCCCCCAAATTTTACTCAATTTTTTGCCCCCACCCAGATTTTAAGAGCTAGCGCCGCCACTGGGTAACAAGCTTGGATCACGCTGTATAGTTTATTTAGATACATAAAATCATTTGTATTATTTTTGTTACCATTTATGTTAGGTTCAACCTATAATTATTGTTATATATTTCCAAGTATTATAGATTATACACAGATTTTTTAACAACCCCCCCCCCATTCGTTCTACCATAGCGAACCAGTAGTTAAATTATTTGAATACCACCACTGAATAAAACCAAACGTTTGTGCAGTTTAGATCTGTGATTTAGTTTTTAAACAGACTTGTTTATATTTCTAAAATTAAAAATGATAATATTACAAAAAATAATAAAACATAAATCTAATAAACAATTTCATAACTTTTGTTCAGACTAATTATCATCTTTAAGTTATTTATGTACAATTATTTGTATTTTGATGTTGTATGCTGCAAACTATAGAATAAAATATAAGGGGGGTCAAAGAAGAAAAGTTTTCTTTTGCAAGGGGTCAACGCAAGAAAAAGGTTGGGAATCCCTGGTCTAAAGGTTTCGTATTATTTTTCATATTGTTACGGTCTATTCTAGCTGACAACACTGCTTATAAAACTACTTAAACACTGACCTACCTTACGTACAAAAACTTATGCTATTCTCATTAAAGGATACAGAATTGTGTATTTTTGTGAAACCAACTGACTAGAGTCCTGACAATCTACTTAAAGGTAGGAGTTCTTGCTACAGGAATATAAATTAACATCTGAATTCTCTTTTTCTGTCAAAATTTTTAGGTTATGTCATGTTGACACATGGAAATAACCACATGTTATGCATTTTGGAGTATGAATACTTCATTAGAACCTGGAAATTACAGACGATTAGCGTGTATTACGTATAATAAGGAACATACTTACTACTTGTAAAAAAATATAATGTTTACATTCGTATTTTACAAGCGCCGATAAGACAGAATGTTGTCGTTTTTGATAACTGTTGGAGTCAGGTGGTTAGTGTCCACCGGCCGTTAGTGGGGAGAGAGGGACATATAAAACGGTTTGTGATATGCCATTTTGCCTCTTCAAATGTTGTAATTCAAGTATAGACGTTCAATTAGGGGTTGAGCCTCAGTAACACGTGCCAAATTTTATTCCACAAGTTTTTGTGAAAGTATTTGAGAATGTAATACTATGGTTACCTGTGGATTCGCTAAGGCGGAAAAGGCACGTGATACATCATGTTTTGGAGGTCCAAAACGCGACCTAGGTCGGAATATAGGGGTTTTCACCCCTGAATTGCAGTTGAATTACAATGTTCAGCCACTAAAGCACCAAGGTATGTTTCTTTTATACAGTATTACCCGCTGGTCGGTTTGCAAAGATCCAGAGTTCTAATGTAAGGTATTTCTTTGTATTTTGTAAATATAGTGGCAGCATGTGAGGGCCGAAATTGAGCATTCGTTCTCGGGAGAGCATCCTGCGTTCGAGAAGATTATATTGTCCCCCACATGTAAGGGTTGAAGAGCCGTTTTTGGAGCGATCCGTGGAAGATGTAGTACGAAAATTATTGTATCATTTGAGACCTGTTTCTACAGGGTGTTGCGAGATTTACTGTGTTTCAGCTAAGTATATTTTGGAAATGTTTGAAATTTTGTAACGGAAGCAATCCTGCCCTATTAACGTATTGGAATTCACGTTTGGGGATGTTTTTTTGTGATTCTTAACGTTGATAGTGTAGGGCTGCATCTGGTACACCCTTATAATTTATGGCCATGATTATTAAGTGTGTGTTGTTCTGTGAACTGTATTATTAGCTGAAATACATTGAGGTTTCTCAAGTTTTGTTGTATCTTGAGATGTTTTTGAGTTATTGAGATGTAGACACGTGTGTCGTTGGATTTTGAGTAACGCTTGTCGCGTGTACGGTTGGACTCTGTCGTCACCGTAATTTTTGGAGGTACAATAATTTTTGTCACGAGTCGCTCATAGTAAATTTTTGCCGCGTAATGTAAATTCAGTCTGTCTGTAAAGTATTTTCCCTTGATAACTCGAGATTGTGAATTAGCTCTCAAACACGCAGGTTAACCCCTTACTTTGAACTGGTCGAGTATTTGTGTTACTTGATGTTCACGTTATCAAGGATCGGGTTTGTAATAATATTGGGAGGGAATTAACGTTAACTTCAATCGGGCGGAACCTCAGCCACAAGCATTGTTTTTTTTTATTTTCCTTGGCCAGTCTTCATTTATTTTTTTTTCTCGATAATTTTTTTTTTCTCTCAAATTTTTTTATTTCCATAGAATCAAGTGGGTGGGGTCGTCCGTCAACCTTTTTTTGCAATCTCGTGGAGATTTTTTTGTTGGCGTACCACGGGTTTTTAAAGAGGCGATAAGGGGGATATATGGAGTCAGTCTCTTGGCAATGATGGATTCTTGAATCAACGCGACTTCGTTGCCAATAGACTGACTGGGATTTCACTAGTGCTAAGGCGAGAGATAGTTATGTAAAAATTTCAATCGGGTTTTGATAGGCGCTTGCCTCCCGATTCTAAACTTCTTCAGGACCTTTTCACACAGTGTCACCTCAAGGGATACTGTCATCACTTCATCGTAGAAAGCCATTGTGGTATAATTCCCGTGTAGAAGTTCACGCAGCCCTAGGGCAGTTGTAACGAAAGTAATCCGATCACACGTTACTGAGTAGTTGTACCACAATTACAGAGTTAATTTAATTTGTTTTGTATGTTTAAATTTTAAGTAATTACCGGTTAAATATTCAGTTGTTTCTTTTTCCTTTGGCCGTTCGTGAGTACTTAACTTTCAGTAATTTTGAGTTAGAGTAATTATATTTTGATTTGATTTTAGAGATTTTGAATATTAAATTTTGTCGTACTCCGAATTTAAAAAGGGAATATTTAGCTGGCAAGTTATCTTGTAATCATTTATTGTTTTGATAAAGTTTAAATAGTTTGAGTTTTGCTTGGATTCAGACTGTTGTTAAGCCAGGTCCATTGTTTAGCATTTTGATTTTTTTTGTGTGTAAAAGTACAGTTGATTGTTCCTTATGAACCTCTTTTCATTGTGAATAATTTCGTTAAATTTTTATTGTTAATAGAAGTACAGTTTGATGGTTCCTTATGAACATCTTTTCATTGTGAATAATTTCGTTAATTTTTTTTATGGTTAATAAATTTTGTTATTGAGAATATTGGTGTTTCTGTTACGAGAACTCTATTCTTTTCCCCTGGGGTTTTATTTTTCTTCCAGAATTTAGGGCAATAGAAGCGAGGTGACTGGCGCCGTATACATTTTAGGCCGCACATAGGTATTGGTAATTATAGGACCACCCTGCATAGTCACATCTACCTCTATACTGGGCTGGCGGCCTTCTACCTTGCCCTGGACAACTGATAGCCGCTGGAGTCACTTCACAGTGGTTACGGAATTCATATTTTTCCCTATTTAGGTTTTTAGCGACCGATCAGAGAGCTGAGCGGACGCTGGCGGATGCCAACTATATAACGCTGGAGTCTGGCCGTAATATACGTTATAATATTTCTGGTTAGATTTAAGTAGTAACATATTTTCTGTTTCTTTTTGTGCATTTTTCTCGATATATTCGAGTAATTCTTGCATCTTCATTGTGATTGTAAAATTAATTATGAAAATTACATTATTAAATAAAATCATTGCTTTTTGTCTATAAACTGTTTATTATCATAGGCTACCAGATAGGTATAAATATCTGTTAATTTTTTCTTTCTATTTTATGTGAAGTGAAAAAATCAAATCTTGTATGCACCATTAGCGATTACGCCCATCGAGTGACATCCATCCCTCGGGCCAGAGGCCCTCTGGCTATATTACGTCGTTTTTCGGGCGTATCTTAGTAACATCACATCTTAGTGCAAAAAGGTGTGTTCGTTTGTGTTGCCCAACTTACACTGAACTACACCACAGCTTCCCCCACCAATGCTATCTTATATAGTGACGTCAGCTGCTCTTGTCCTGGACAAGTCTGGTGCAACACAAACGAACAAACCTAAAATAACTATTACGCTCCAGTAAATCAAATTTGAATGCAACAAAAATGTTTTTATTATCGTTATCTTTATTAAAATTAACATCCTTTTCTATTTATCTATTATCTGGTATTTTTAAGATGAGCACGGGGATGGTCTAAACATAAAATTTGAAAAACCTCGTTTTCAATTAAGATTAATTTTATTGTGCGTTTTGAATGCTCTTTGGGCTTTGCTTTATTCGTCATTCCGAATGAAAGTTACACGATTCTGTTTTATATATTTTATTAACTAGTTTTTCTATACAATTTTATAAGCAAATATATTAAAGTTTCTGTCGCACAAATGTTCATCGCCCAAGAACTATCATCCATTTGACTATCACCCAGTTGACCATCGCTCATTATAAATAGACCAATTGACTCTCGCCTAACATCCGCGTACCAAACTGCTTCCAAAGTGCGTGTACCCTAAGCGTTGAGTAGAGTGAAAAGCAACATCAATAAGGTTTATGTACATCATTACCTGCGGCACCGCCAAAGTAAAGTTGATCCTTAAACAACACAGGTTTTTAATTCGCGACTTCATTTATACGTGGATTTTTTCATAAATACATTGTTTTTTTTTTTAATTTGGTGATAATTTAAAAAACCGCATGAATCATTATATCGTATATATATATATATATATATATATATATATATATATATATATATATATATATATATGTATATAATTAGCAAGTGTCTGTATGAAATATGGGTAACATTGTGTCGTCAATTTTTCTTATTGTTCTCGTGATTGGCTAACTGGGGACAGCCTGTCTCTTGATTGAGAGGTATTTTGCAGATTTATTCTCTAAGAATCTTCGAATATAATTACATATAGAAATGTGTAGGATTTCGTAGGCATAAACAAGAAACTCTAGATACCCCTATATGCTTTGACCGATATGAACAATATTTTGCAGATTTATTCTCTAAGAAACTGCGAATAAAATAACATATAGAAATGTCTAGGGTTTCGTAGGCATAAACAAGAAACTCTAGACACTCCTATATCCTATGATCGATATGAAAAATATTTTGCAGATTTATTTTCTAAAAATCTGAAGATAAAGTAACATATAGAAATGTCTAGGGTTTTGTAGGCATAAACAAGGAACTAGACACTCATATATCCTTTGACTGATATCAATAATATTTCGCAGATTTATTCTCTAATAATCAACGAATATAATTACATACGGAAATGTCTAGAACTTCGTAGGCATAAACAAAAACCCTAGACATTCCTATATTCTATGATCGATATGAAAAATATTTTGCAGATTTATTCTCTAAGAATCTGCGGATAAAATAACATATAGAAATGTCTAGGATTTTGTAGGCATAAACAAGAAACTCTAGACACTCCTATATCTTATGACAGATATGAAAAATATTTTGCAGATTTATTTTCTGAGAATCTGCGGATAAAATAACATATAGAAATATCTAGGGTTTCGTAGGCATAAACAAGAAATTCTAGACACTGCTATATCCTTTGACCGATATGAACAATACTTTGCAGGTTTATTTTCTAAGAATCTACAAATTAATTATTTACAGAAATGTCCTGACATATATAATTATGTGTCTGTAGATAGTGTCGGTAGCATTGTGACGTCAATTTTTCCTAAGGTTCTCGTAATTGGCAGACTATCCTATATCCTTTGACCGATATGAACAATATTTTGCACATTTATTCTCTAAGAATCTGCGGATAAAACAATGTATATATATTTACATAATTACATACGGAAATGTCTAGAACTTCGTAGGCATAACCAAGAAACTCTAGATACTTCTATATCCCTTGATCGATATGAAAAATATTTTGCAAATTTATTATATAAAAATCTGTGGATAAAATAACTTATAGAAATGTCTAGGATTTCGTAGTCATAAACAAGAAACCCTAGGATACTCCTATATCCTTTGACCGATATGCACAGTATTTTGCAGATGTATTCTCTAAGTAACTACAAATATAATTACATACAGAAATGTCTAAGATTTCGTATGCATTAATAAGAAACTGTAGATAATCCTATATCCTTTGACTGATATGAATAATATTTTGCAGATTTATTCTCTAAGAATCTACGAATATAATTACATACATATATGTCTAGGGTTTTGTAGGCATAAATTAACGTCTCAAATTATTTATAGTTTTAACAATATTGTTACGACTACTGATGGTGAAGAAAATGATATTATAAAAGATATGTCCTTTGCAGAACAGTAATAAATATTGAATTAAAACTTTATATATTATATATATTTATTTATTTATTTATTTATTTATTTATTTATTTATTTATTTATGTAATTGAGTTGTACACAGGACGAACCTAAAAACTACAACTTCGATTGCTATACATTACAATATAGTAACTTAATATTTAACAAATTAAGCCATTAAGACGGTAATTGGATAATTGATAAATAAAAAAAAAAACAAATATATATACAGAAGAATGAATTAATTTTCATTATTAGTGCTTTGAACACTAAATGTATGAAGGCGACGTTTTATAGTGTTTAAACTCAAATGAAACGGATCTGCCTCCAATAATATATTATTAAATGTAGAAACTAATCGGTTTAAGGGGGCGTTTTGGGCATAGTTACTCCTAGCAAAAGGTTGTCTAAAAAGGTATTTATTTCTTAAGTTGCGAAGTGGTATATTTAAATTTATATTCATAAGGAGATACGGTGAATCAATTAAGTTTTTAATAATTTTAGTAAGAAAAATTACATCATTGTTCATGCGTCTGCAATGCAAGGTAATCATTTTGAAATAATAACATCTTGATAAGTATGAAACATGTGATATTGGGAAGCGATAACTCAAATAATTCAGAAATTTCTTTTGAATTGATTCTAAGCGACGATCATATACATTATATCTGGGATTCCATATAACGGAACAATAATTTAAATGGCATAAGACAAAGGCGTTATAAAGTGTTATAAATGTATGGTGATTTTTAAATATTTTGCATGTTCTAAATATAAATCCTAGATTCTGGTACGCTTTCTTACACACATGATCAATATGTACATTGAATAGAAATTTTTGATCAAAATACATTCCCAAGTCTTTTATAACAGATACTTCCTTTAGCAAGTTGGTATCGATGTTATAGTGATTCTGGATTAAGTTAATATTTTTGGAAAACGTTATTTGATAACATTTTTCATAGTTGAGATGAAGTTTATTATTAACGCAGTAAGTATGTAAGTTAGACAGTTCCTGTTGCATTATGACACAATCCGTTAAAGAAGATATTGTTCTAAATATTTTTAAATCGTCGGCGTATAAGAGAAAATTTGAGTGATGAAAACATTCGTTTATATCATTAATAAAAACAATAAAAAGTAATGGTCCAAGGTGCGACCCTTGCGGAACACCGGACGTGGTATAAAAATATTTAGAAATAAATCCATTTAGAGCAACAGCCTGAGATCTATTCTTTATGTAAGAGCACACCCATCTCAACAGATCTCCATGTACACCGACTTGTGACAACTTTGAAAGAAGAATATTATGATTTAGCTTATCAAAAGCTTTGCTGAAGTCGGTGTACACGGAGTCCACCTGAAGACGAGAGTCCATTGCCTGAAAAATAAAATTCGAGTAGGCTAGAAGGTTGGATTCGACTGAGCGACCCTTAAAAAATCCGTGTTGTTCCGGAATAATGACATTTTTCAACGAATTAAACAAGTGATCGTATATGATTTTTTCAAAAAGCTTAGGGATGATTGATAGAATTGAAACTGGTCTATAATTTTTAATATTATGTCTATCCCCTGATTTAAAAATTGGGAATATCAAAGATTTTTTCCACAAATTTGGGAATATACCACTACTTACAGATTTTATAAAAATTTTGGATAGGGGCACAACAAAACCTGAAGCGCAATTTTTAAGTAATATTGCTGGAATACCATCAGGTCCAGCTCCCTTATTTATATCTAAGGATAAGAGGCGTTGAAATATATCACCCTCAACTATCAAGTCTGTGGCCAAAGACAAATTATCTGCAAAAGAGGAAATATTATAAGAGGGATCGTTATCGGGTTCGAAAACAGATTCAAAATAAGCGGCGAACATATTGACTATATCATGCCCTGTGGTTGCTGAACTATTATTGAAGTTCATTATATTAGGAATGTTAGATGATGGGCCTCTTTTCATTTTAGAAAATTTCCAAATTTGTTTGGGGTCATTTTGTAAGTTTATTTCAAGAGATTTCAAATAATTTTTATAATCAGATTCAATTAAGAATTTGCATCTACTTCTAAGAATGCTGAAAGTTATATAATCATTGTAATTCTTGTAAATTTTCCATTTTTTATGATATTTATGTTTTTCCTTAATTACCTTAATTGTGGAGAGAGCATACCAGAGTGGAAATTTATTATAAAATTTTGGTTTTAACGGAACATGCAGACCCAAAATTTCATTGAGCTTACTATAAAACGTCTCCGTCATTTGATCGACGTTCAAATTTACGAACTGATTTTCCCAATCTATAGATATTAGATCCAATGTAATAGAATCAAAATTTGCATTGGTGAAGTTATAACATTTAAAGGATATATTTGTATTTAAATTAGTGAGTTTGAAAAATGATTTTAATGTTACTGCAAGAGGGGGATGATGATGATCAATATTTATGAGAGGAAAATCATTTCGTTCGACTTTTATGTTACAAAGTTTATTATGGAGTATTAAATCAAGAATTTTACAATTAGCATTAGTTATTGAATTATACTGTGCCAAATCGCAAAAAGAAATAGTATCGCACAATATATTCGATCTAAAATTATTAACATAAGACGGAGTCAAAAACTTTTGGTTACTGAGCTTCCAAGTTATTTGGGGGATATTGAAATCTCCACAAATCAAAATAGGATCATTTTCGATGTGACACAGTATATCACATAAATGGTTCAAAAAATTACAAAGTGCATTATCGTCATTGGGTGGCAAGTAAACGCAACAAATATGGAGTTTAAAAGTAGGAACTTTAATTGTAACCCACATAGCTTCGACATTAGGAGAAAGCCAGGCTGTATTCACAAAAGAGGGTATGTTATTATTTATAGCGATAATGACACCACCACCATCGGATTTTTTTGAAGTAAAAGAATTTCTGTCACTTCTGTATACCCTGTAACTTTCCGGAAACAATTCTTTATCAAAAACACTAGAGTTTAGCCAAGATTCGGTAAGACATAAGATATCATAATTACTAGTTAAACAATTTAGATAAAAATCATGACATTTGGTTCTTAGACCATGAACATTTTGATAATAAATGCACAGATCCATAAAAAATAATAATTAATTGTTATAATGTCTTAGAGAGGTCCCAACCAACAAAGTTACACCAAACTATAACTTATTGGTATCCAGTTCATTAGTGATGACTATAACAGGTGACCGTTCGTTTTTTCTGACATAAATACAGCAGTTATTGATCCATACAAACTTATAATTCTTAGTTCGAGCGAGATCGCGAGTTTGTTTAAATAGAAGTTTATTTTGATTGGTCAAATGTTCATTAATAAAGATATTATTTTGAAAATTTGGTATCGAGATACCTGGCAAGTTCTTGTTGTCCCCTGTACGACGCTGGATCTTTGCTGCCGACAATACTTCATATTTCTTGCGTCTTGAAGTAAATTTGACCACGATATTTTTGGGGCGGTTGTTATTGTTGACCACGTGCTGTACTCGATGTGCGATGCTGATGTCCTCACTCTGGACCGAGCAATTGAGTCCCGCAAAGACATTGGAGAGAGTATCGTAGACGTTTTCATTTTTAAATTCCGGAACACCCTGGATTTCCAAATTGTCGAGGCGGGATCTTTGTTCAAGATTATTTACACGCAGATTGAGTTTGTGTACAGCAGATTTAAGAGTTTTGTTTTCTTCGTCCAGCTCATGAATTTTTGAACAATCTTTTTTTATAATACTGACAGTTTTTTCGAGACCTGCTATCTTTTCCCCATAAAAATTTAAAGAGACTTCAATGGTAGATAGCTTTTCAGTTAAAGTTTTAAAGTCAGACTGAATATTAGACACTATTTGTAAAATAGAGGTGAACTGAGTTTGAATACTTGCTTGGTCACTATCATCATCATCAGCAATTATTGAAACGTTGGATTGGGGCGGACGACACTCGGCGCATTCCCACTTCATACCTTCGGCAGTCAAGATTTTTAGATCACCAACAGGAAGCCCAGCACAAGATCCGTGGTAATAGGATTTACAAGGACCGCAGCATTGTAGACCAGGGAATTTATTTATAATTTTCCCTTTACATGTAATACAAGTCTTTGAAGCCCTTGAAGAGCTTGGAGGAGCCATTACATTGATTACACTGCGAAACTGGAAATAATGAAGGGCACGCCGCTGGTAACACTGATAACTGACGTCACACTACAAACCGCTGTTGGCGCGTTGAGGAGTCACAAACTTGTTCAATTTAGTTTAACAGTTGTTTAAATGTTATTTAAGAACAAATAAGTGTTCATTGAATTATTTAAGCAATAAAAATACATTCACTTTGTATATTATTTTTTTCTCTTCAATTTAATATAAATCACTAATTTATTATAATTGAAAAAACCACGTAAAGTTTAAAATGATAATGGAGCACAATTATGACACATGTATCACTTACGAAGGTTTGGAATATTTCAAATATTTGACAACTATTTGGCATAGATACATAGAATACTCTATTTCTATAGATACGTCAGTGGTGACGAGATCTTGATCTGGTATCTAACAAATATAAATGTAATGTACTGAGTAAAAATGAATCGTTTTCCCATCTTAAAAAGTTTATGAATAAATAATCTAACTATATAATTAGCAAGTGTCTGTATGTAGTGTCGGTAAAGATTCTCGTGATAGGCTAGCTGGGGACATCCTGTCTCTTGATCGGCTGACAGATGACACTCTCTCCCGTGATTGGCTAACTGGTGATATCCTGTCCCTTGATTCGCTGACCGGCGACGAAATTAAGATACGTTAAAAAAATAAAACCAAATACACATACAAACAATGGAAATTTTTATATTAGAAATCCGTCATTGTTGAC
Source organism: Liopterus haemorrhoidalis (assembly GCA_963971575.1). Taxonomy (NCBI): domain Eukaryota; kingdom Metazoa; phylum Arthropoda; class Insecta; order Coleoptera; family Dytiscidae; genus Liopterus; species Liopterus haemorrhoidalis. The sequence continues at coordinate 22,600,122 of OZ020615.1, read as the reverse complement.
TGGTAATAACCTAGTATTTAAATAAATGTCTACTGTTTACAGATGGATTTTTTTTTTGTAGGTTCAGTTGTTGCACCAGTAAATTGGGTAAATCGCATTGTATTTATCATATGGATAATATCAGCTCTGTTACTATTTACTGCTTACCAATGTCAGTTAGTGAGCATACTTACAAATCCGTTATATGAGCACCAAATTTCAAATTTAGAAGAACTGGTGGACTCCTCGCTAACAATTGGTTTCTATCCAACGGTGGCTGAAGGGTTTAATGATAGTTCAAACTGGATACATAAGAAAATCTTAACAAAATACGTACCTTGTCCTCTAACAAATGAATGCATTAACAGGACAGCTTTTAACAAAGATTTTGCAACGTTTAAAAATCAAAGATCAGGAATGTATTTAATACCAAGGTATTTTACTAGCGAAAAAGGAGAAAAAATGCTCTATAAATTTGAAGAATTTGGACTACTATCTATTATCAGATATGTTGTCAGGAGAGAATGGCCGTTTTTGGATAGATTTAATGAGTTATTGATGCTACTTCAGTCAGGAGGATTCGTGGAGAAATGGGACAGGGACATTAAATATTTTACTTTTTCATCGGGGGATAATCAAGAAAATCTGCCTTTGCAATTGAATCATTTATTGAGTGCTTTTTATGCATTAGTTATTGGCGAACTGATTTCATTTATTGTGTTCATATTTGAAATTATTTATTGTCTTATTTATAAAAGAATTTTGCACACCATAATATAATAAGCATTTGTTTTACAAGTTCTTGATGAATAATGTAATAATAATAATGTAATAATTGACAAATAAACAGTTTATTTGTCAATTTTTCCGTCGATTAATGAAGAGTATATATTTTTGATTCGAAGCAGGAACTTAAAAAGGTAAATTACGGCTTAATTTTCGTTTGCAAAAAAAAAATAATAATAATGAAATTTTGAATACGGTATGAAGTGTGGCAATGGTTCTTAAACTTGCAGAACACTAGAATCCCTCTAAAATAGAAATTTTCTTGGCGGGTCTCTTAGTTTTTGCAAGTTTATTCCTCAATGCAATGTTTAAAATAATTAATTTATTTATTTTACTTATATAAATATGTCATTCAGGCACAATCAGTTGACAAGTTTAAAATGTTTATTTCCAATTAGGGATTGCAATTCCAGGTAAGTTTTACAATCCCGGGATTTCGGGATTAAATATATTTCATCCCGGGATCCCGAAATTATATATATTGTGTGATTTACGAGTGTTTGCTTAAAAATAAAAGCTAATGCAGTACGTGTACATACGTGTACATACTTTGTCAAAAATGAATATAAAATATTCTATAAAATATTAAAATATTTCAGTAACTATTTTTTGTCTTTCATATTTTTTTTAAAATATAAAAGAAGTAGTTTAATAAGTAAGAGGTTAATTAGTAGATGTAAATATTTTAAAGTGATAAAAAATATATACCTACCTTATTGTGTTTTAATTATCTTATGCTCATAGAAGCAATGCTTCCCTTGCTTCTATGAACCGCATGCCGCTGTATCCCATATATATAATAATCGTATACGGGACCAGTGACGGACTAGGGAAAAACAGGGCCCTAGGCAAGGTTTTCAATGAGGGCTCTACTAGTTAAAGAAATCATAAAATAATGAAAAAAATTTAAACAAAACAGACTTATGGGCCAAACAAAAAAAAAAATGGGTGTAACAGGACTACATTTTTGCGCGGAGGCCAGTCACCACTACTGCTCTAACATTCCTCCGCTAGTATACAACTCGAACGTATATTGAGATTGTCAACCCCGAGCGTTTGAGTACGTCGTGTCACTTTACTCAGTAACCATATTTATTGTTTACATGCACATGTATGTTTATATATTTGATAAGTGATATTAAAGTGGAGAAATTTGTGAGTGTTCGATGGATAAACTTAAATTTGTAGTGAACTTATGTTTTAAATTGAACCTGGTACAAAATGACGCATTACGAACGGTCGAACGTGTAAAGAAAGGACAGGTTCGTCTACGGAAATTTGTGTTGAAAAACATTTTGGTTTTGAGTGACTTGTTGACTCGGTTTAACTCTTTTGAACATAATGCCGCCTAAAAAGGATGTTCATGCATCTACAGAGATGCTAAGAGATGTTGAAACCAGACACTAACTTTCACTAAAGAACAGTTCACAAATTTGCTAACGGAAATTCGTGAATCAATCGGTTATTCGTCGGCTAGAGTATCTCCTGCTACCGTACATGTGGGAGGAAACTTTAAAAAGTGTACATCACGCTTTGATGGTAAAATACGTAAATATATTCCTCGTAATGAACTTACGGACTACAATTCGATACTTTCGCGTGCAAGATAGATTGAAAGACTGGTATTACAGAAACGTGACGAAAGTTTACCTGTCGAAAATAAGTCGAAGTTTGATATTGCCAAATTAGACAAGCGTATTACGTGTCGGTATTGTAAACGGTATGAATATGAAACTGCTGAGTGCCCGTGCTTGAAGAAGAAGAAGGAGCTGCAAAGAAGTTCTCAAGAAGATGGAGCTACCTCCAATCCACCTGCAAGACTGCCGATCAAGTGTTTTGGATGCCAGAAACCTGGATACGTGAGGAGTAACTGTCCCACCTGCAATAAACCCAAATCTTTTCCAAACCCTGATCCTATCCAAGTCATTGACTTTTATGCTATTGATAATGTTGAAGAGAATACGAGACCTTTAATCAAGGTAGGTATTTTTAATTTATTTGGTACTGCATGCTTAGATACAGGTGCTAAGAATAGTTTTGCTGGTACTCAAGTGTATAACATACTGATGGAAAGGAGCGTACCTGTTGAAACGTCATTGATGCAAATAAAATTAGTTGATGGTGAATTGCAAACTGTGACTACACACACTTTTACCGTTGATCTAATGCTCCAAAGTAATAAAATATAAACTAAAGCGGTTGCTATCCCGCAATTTTCCAAAGAGTAGGATGCTCTTGGGTATGGACTTTCTGAAGAATACTGATATCATTTTAGATTTGGGAAGAGAACAATGGTTTTTCGGTGATGATCCCCACAATCGCATTTCTTTTATCCGGGATAAAGATGTTGTGACAGCTCAAGAAGCTGACAACACTCAGAATCAAAACCTACGTCCAGACGAGAGGGAGAACCTGAGCATAGATGCAAAACAGCGTCTATCCATGTTAATACCGCATAAGGAAGTAACTCCTTACGCTAAACATACAATTAAGCTTATGGGTGATACTCCCATTGCTTCACCGCCGTATCGTCTGTCACTTGCTAAAAAGCAGTTTCTCCAAGCTGAATTGGAAAGATTGTTAGCTGAAGATATCATCGAGGAGTGTGAATCTTCATATGCTGCCCCAGTTGTTTTAGTTCCAAAAAAAGGAACCGGTTTTCGGGTGTGTATTGATTATAGGAAATTGAATGGAATTACGGTACCAGATCCATTACCCCGTATTGGTGATCTTTTTTATTCATGAACTAAGCGTACTAGTTACATGACTACAATTGATCTTAAATCCGGTTATCATCAAATGACTAAAACATCAACCCTAACGAATCGAGTTGAATAAAGTAATTTTTATTAGTTTATTCTTACATACAACTTAGTGTTAGTGGAATTTTTAAAGAAAACCCTATAGATTATTTTTGAATAATAGTTTATAAATTCCAGTGCATTAAATTAAACTTGTGTTAAATAAAATCTAAATCTATAAACGAACAATAAAGTCGATTATTGCTTGTTCTTCTTATTTCAAAAACCTAGTGCAGTGTTACCAACATATATTCATTTTTAATTCTACAGAGATATCAACAAATCTTGTCCGTTATGCAATACTTGACAAAAACATTTAGTTAGCAAACTTATTTCCAGAGACATGTATACATAGGCGTACATTCTATTTTTATTACCTTATACGAATTGATTATTAAATGAACACTATTTTTCTCTACAGGCTAATGAGTTGATAACAGGTATTAAGTTAGGAACACATATTTTCGTTGCTTTTTGGGTGAGTTCGGGCAAACGAAGTAATCTGATTGGTCCTTTGTTAAATTGGGATTTTCAGCTGAGGTAGAATACAGTTTTGATATTTTTAAACTCATTGTTTACTGTTATGTAACTGAAAAGAAATAATTATCGCACGGTATATTCACATACAAACGTACGGGTAGAACATATAATATATTTACAGTTTGACAGCTTATAAAATCACCTTCTACATCACCGCTGATATAATCTTTGGTAACGCGCTCACAAAAACTATCCAAAATGTCATCCTTACAAAATAGAGATTAATCAGCGTAAACTCCAAATAATCACTCATCATCAAGCCCGAGGAACTGCAGTATAATAAATATAAAACATAGCGAATCGAACTTGAACTCTTGTCAAAATAATTTAAATATTATTGAAGATCTTCGTAATAAACTGGCCACCACAGAATTTGCACTTAAAGAGTTAGAAGAAAGATACAAAAACCTCCAGGAGCAGCTCACAAAATTAAACCAACTGAACGAATTACACTTAGCACAAATAGAACAACATAAGGACACTATTAAACTATTAACAAAAGAAACAATAAATAAAACATATACAAACACTTCGACTAAAACTTGTGAAACGAATAATAAGACAGTTAGCGTTCAAACTGAAGAATTTACATCGATGATTAGTAAAGTACACCAAATCATACAAGCACAGAACAAAACTTCAAATCATCTATATGCGAGAAACAGGGAGTAAAGGGAAGAAACAACAATAATATCCTGCTACTTGCTGACAGCCATGGACGTGGATTACTGAATATACTTTCCGCATTTAATGTTTTATCTATTTGCAAACCAAATGCTACTTTTGAAAGTATTGTTAGTGATGTTACGCGTTAAGCAAAAATTTTACAAAAAAAGACGTTAATATAATCACAGGTGGTACTAATAATTATCACAAACAAAATAATGTATAATAATGTATCTATATACATATGTGTATATATATAAAAGGCAATGTCCTGACTGACTGACTGACTTATTCACTCATCACCGCCCAGCCCGAACCCCTGGGCCAAGAAACTTGAAATTCGGAGAGTATATTCCCTTCATAACGGAGGCACTCACTAAGAAGGAACTTTTCGAAATTCTACTCCTAAGGGATGAAAAGGGGTGAAATGTGATTTCACGAATTCCTTAATATCTCTTAGAGCCGATGGGATATCGAATTAGTTTTTGCTTACAAGTATTACCCATACATATGCCGAAAAACCAATTTCGGGATTTTGCCCTAATCAACCCCTAAAGGGGTGAACCTACAATCGGGGTAAATTATATATCACACTAGCTGAGCACCCGTGCTTCGCTACGGTATATTGACGATCTCGTTAGTGTCATTAGTGTAAAATACTCAGTTTGTTTTTAAACATGTGTATGGGTAACATTTATAAGCAAAAACCTAGTCGATATCTCATTTGTCCTAAGAGATATTGAGGAATCCGTGAAAAAACTTTTTACTCTTTTTCACCACATAGAGGTCGAACTTCAAGAAATCCCTTCGTAGTGGGTTCTTACGAACAAACGAAGGAAATACGAAGGGTTCTATACCCTGAAGGCTGAGTCACCCTTTTTGGGGTTGGTTATGGTAAAATTTTAAAATAAGTTTAAGTTTAACTAAGTATGGGTAACTTTTGTAAGCAAAAACCAAGTCAATATCTCAATAGTCCTAAGAGATATTGAGGAATCCGTGAAATCAAATTTCAGCCCTTTTCACCCCCTTAGAATTTTGAAAAGTTTAATATTAGTGGGTGCTTACGTCATGGAAGGAATATATTTCCCGAATTTCATGTCCCTATGTCAAGAGACGATCTATCGAATAAAAAATACCAATGAACCCCGTTAGGGATAAATTTAAAAAAAATGTCAACACGCTTACTAAATATTTTAAAAAGAAAGATAAGTAGGTTTCTATTTAATAGAAACCTATGTAAGGTTTCTATAATTCACCCCGAATATAGATTCATGCCTTTAGGGGTTGATTAGGGCAAAATCCTGAATTTTTTTGCTAACATTTCTATGAGTAACCTTTGAATGCAAAAACCTAGTCGATATCTAAATGGATCTAAGAGTTATTGAGGAATTCCTGAAATCATATTTTACCCCCTTTTTACCCCCTTAGAGGTCTACTTTCGAAAAATCACTTCTTAGTGGAATATATTTTGTGAATTTTATGTATTTATGTCCAAAAAACGTTCTATCGAATAAAAAATACCCATTTACCCCTTTAAGGGTGAAATTTTAAAAAACTGTCAAAATTATTTCGAGGTATTTTAAAAAGACATCTATGTACCAAAAAGGAATGTTATGACTAAACAAACACAGGAAATACGACAGGATGTATAATTCACCCCGAATGTAGATTCACCCCTTTAGGAGTCGATTAGGATAAAATACTGAAATAAGTTTTTGGCATTTGTATAAGTAATCTTTATAAGCAAAAATCAAATCGCTCATAACTTATTGGTCCTAAGAAATATTAAGGAATCCTTGAAATCACATTTCCCCCTTCAGGGATGCAATTTTAAAAAAATTTCAAAACCATTTCGAGATATTAAAAAAAAAAAACAACCATCAGCCAAAAATAATTGTTATGACTCAACAAATACAGAAAATACGACGGGAAGTATAATTAAGTCCAAATGTAGATTCACCGTTTTAGGTGTTGATTAGGACAAAATCCTGAATAGGTTTTTCGGCCTTTGTATTAGTAATCTTTATAAGCAAAAACCAAATCGATATTTTGTTGGTCCTCAGAGATATTAGAAAATCATTGAAATCTCATTTCACCCCTTTTAACCCTTTAGGCGGAAATTAAAATAACCGTGAAAACTATTTCGAGATATTTAAAAAAGACACCTATGTGCCAAAAAGGTATGTTATAAGTCAACCAACACAGAAAAAATGACTGCTTGTATAATTCACCCCAATTGGAGATTCACTCCTTTCGGGGTTGATTAGGGCAAAATCCTAAAATAGGTTTTTCGGCATTTGAATGAGTAATCTTTGTTAGCAAAAACCAAGTCGATATTTTATTGGTCCTAAGAGATATTAAGAAATCCTTGAGTTCACATTTCACCCATTTTCACCCTTAAGGGGTGCAATTTTAAAACACTGTCAATATTATTTAGGGATATTTTAAAAAGACACTTATGTGCCAAAGAGAAATTTTATAACTCAACAAACACAGGAAATACAACGGGATGTATAATTCACCCCGTTTGTAGATACACCCCTTTAGGGGTTGATTAGGACAAAATCCTGAAATAAGTTTTTCGGCATTTGTATGGGTAATCTTTGTAAGCAAAAACCAAGTCGGTATCTTATTGGTCCTAAGAGATATTAAGAAATCCTTGAATTAATATTTCACCCCTTTTCACCCTTTAGGGATGTAATTTTAAAAAACTGTCAATACCGTTTCGAGATATTTTAAAAAGACACCTACGTGTAAAAAATAAATTTTATAACTCAACAAACACATGAAAACGAAGGGATGTATAATTCACCCCGTTTCTAGATTCATCCCTTTAAGGGTTGATTAGGAAAAAATCCTGAAATAAGTTTTTCAGCATTTGTATGGGTAATCATTGTAAGTAACAACCAAGTCGGTATCTTATTGGTCCTAAGAGATATTAGGGAATCCTTGAATTAATATTTCAGCCCATTTCACCCTTTAGGGATGTAATTTTAAAAAACTGTCAATACCATTTCGAAATATTTTAAAAAGACAACTATGTGCAAAAAATAAATTTTATAACTCAACAAACACATGAAATACGACGGGATGTATAATTCACCCCGTTTGTAGATTCACCCCTTTAGGGGTTGATTAGGACAAAATCCTGAAATAAGTTTTTCGGCATTCGTATGGGTAATCTTTGTAAGTAAAAACCAAGTCGGTATCTTATTGGTCCTAAGAGATATTAAGAAATCCTTGAATTAACATTTCACCCCTTTTTACCCTTCAGGGATGTAATTTTAAAAAACTGTCAATACTGTTTCGAGATATTATAAAAAGACACCTACGTGTAAAAAATAAATTTTATAAGTCAACAAACACATGAAATACGACGGGACGTATAATGCACCCCGTTTGTAGACTCATCCCTTTAAGGGTTGATTAGGACAAAATCCTGAAATAAGTTTTTCAGCATTTGTAAGGGTAATCATTGTAAGTAACAACCAAGTCGGTATCTTATTGGTCCTAAGAGATATTAGGGAATCCTTGAATTAACATTTCAGCCCGTTTCACCCTTTAGGGATGTAATTTTAAAAAACTGTCAATACCATTTCGAGATATTTTAAAATGACAACTATGTGCAAAAAATAAATTTTATAACTCAACAAACACATGAAATACGATGGGATGTATAATTCACCCCGTTTCTAGATTCATCCCTTTAAGGGTTGATTAGGACAAAATCGTGAAATAAGTTTTTCGGCATTTGTATGGGTAATCTTTGTAAGTAAAAACCTAGTCGGTATCTTATTGGTCCTAAGAGATATTAGGGAATCCTTGAATTAACATTTCAGCCCGTTTCACCTTTTAGGGATGTAATTTTAAAATACTGTCAATACCATTTAGAGATATTTTAAAAAGACACCTATGTGCAAAAAATAAATTTTATAACTCAACAAACACATGAAATACGACGGGACGTATAATTCACCCCGTTTGTAGATTCATCCCTTTAAGGGTTGATTAGGACAAAATCCTGAAATAGGTTTTTCAGCATTTGTAAGGGTAATCATTGTAAGTAACAACCAAGTCGGTATCTTTTTGGCCCTAAGAGATATTAGGGAATCCTTGAATTAACATTTCAGCCCGTTTCACCTTTTAGGGATGTAATTTTAAAATACTGTCAATACCATTTAGAGATATTTTAAAAAGACACCTATGTGCAAAAAATAAATTTTATAAGTCAACAAACACATGAAATACGACGGGACGTATAATTCACCCCGTTTGTAGATTCATCCCTTTAAGGGTTGATTAGGACAAAATCCTGAAATAAGTTTTTCTGCATTTGTAAGGGTAATCATTGTAAGTAACAACCAAGTCGGTATCTTATTGGTCCTAAGAGATATTAGGGAATCATTGAATTAACATATCAGCCCGTTTCACCCTTTAGGGATGTAATTTTAAAAAACTGTCAATACCATTTCGAGATATTTTAAAAAGGCACCTATGTGCAAAAAATAAATTTTATAACTCAACAAACACATGAAATACGATGGGATGTATAATTCACCCTGTTTGTAGATTCATCCCTTTAAGGGTTGATTAGAACAAAATCGTGAAATAAGTTTTTCGGCATTTGTATGGGTAATCTTTGTAAATAAAAACCAAGTCGTTATCTTATTGGTCCTAAGAGATATTAAGGAATCCTTGAATTAACATTTCACCCCTTTTCACCCTTTAGGGACGTAATTTTAAAAAACTGTCAACACCATTTCCAGTTATTTTAAAAAGACATTTATGTGCCGAAAATAAATTTTGTAACTCAACAAACACAGAAAATACGTCGGGATATATAATTCACCCCGATTGTAGATTCACCATTTAGGGGTTGATTAGGACAAAATCCTGAAATTAGTTTTTTGGAATTTGTATAGGTAATTTTTGTAAGAAAAAAGCTATCTTATTGGTCCTAAGAGATATTAAAGAATCCTTGAAATCACATATCATCCCTTTTCACCCTTTAGGGTTGAAATTTTAAAAAACTGTCAAAACCATTTCGAGGTATTATAAAAAGACACCTATGTGCCAAAAAGAAACCTTATAACTCAACAAACACAGGAAATACAACGGGATGTAAAATTCACCCCGATTGTAGATTCACCCCTTTAGGGGTTGATTAGTACAAAATCCTGAAATAAGTTTTTCGGCATTTGTATGGGTAATCTTTGTAAGCAAAAACTAAGTCGATATCCCATCGACCCGAAGAGATATTAAAGAATCTGTGAAATCACATTTCACCCCTTTTTCGCCCCTTAGGGGTTGAATTTCGAAAAATCCCTTCTTAGTGGGTGCTTACGTCATGGAGGGAATATGCTCTCCAAATTTCAAGTTTCTAGGCCCAGGGGTACAGGCTGGGCGGTGATGAGTGAGTCAGTCAGTCAGGACACTGCCTTTTATATATATAGATTGTATTTCCTGTGTTCGTTTAGTTGCAACATTACTTTTTGGCACATAGGTATCTTTTTAAAATATCTCGAAATGGTTTTGACAATTTTTTTAAATTTCACCCCTAAAGGGTGAAAAGGGGTGAATTGTGATTTCAAGGAGTCCTTAATATCTCTTAGGACCAATAAGATATCGACTTGCTTTTCGCTTACAAAGATTACCCATACAAATACCGAAAAACTTATTTCAGGATTTTGTCCCAACCAACCCCTACCTTTAGGGGTGAATTTACAATCGGGGTAAATTATACATCCCGTCGTATTTCCTGTGTTCGTTTAGTTGCAACATTACTTTTTGGCAAATAGGTGTTTTTTTTAAATATCTCGAAATGGTTTTGACGGCTTTTTAAAATTTCACCCCTAAAGGATGAAAAGGGGTGTCATGTGATTTCAAGGATTGCTAAATATCTCTTAGGAACAATAAGATATCGACTTGGTTTTTGCTTACAAAGACTACATATGCAAATTCCGAAACATCTATTTCAGGATTTTATCCTAATCAACCTCTAAAGGGGTGATTCTACAATTGGAATGAATTATACATCCCGTCGTATTTCCTGTGTTTGTCGGGGTTTAAACATTCCTTTTTGGCACATATGTGTCTTTATAAGATATCTCGAAATGGTTTTGATAGTTTTTTTTTAATTTTCACCCCTAAAGGGTGAAAAGGGGTTTCTTAATATATCTTAGAACCAATAAGATATTGACTTGGCTTTTGCTTATAAAGACTACCCATCCAAATTCCGAAAAAATTGTTTTAGGATTGTGAATTATACATCCCGTTGTATTTCCTGTGTTTGTTTAGTTGCAACATTTCTTTTTGGCACATAGGTATCTTTTTAAAATATTTTGAAATAGTTGTGATAGTTTTTGAAAATATCACCCCTAAATGGTGAAAAGGTGTGAATTGTGATTTTAAGAATTATTTTATATCTACAAAGACTACCTATGCAAATGCTGAAAAACTTATTTCACGATTTTGTCCTCATTAATGCCTAAAGGGGTAAATCTACAATCGGGGTGATTTATACATCTCGTCGTTTTTCTTGTATTTGTTTAGTTGCAACATTACTTTTTGGCACATAGGTGTCATTTGAAAATATTTTGAAATGGTTTTGTCAGTTTTTTTAAATATCACCCCTAAAGGATGAAAAGGGGAGGTGTGATTTCAAGGATTCCTTAATATCTTTTAGGACCAATAAGATATCGACTTGGTTTTTGCTTACAAAGATTACCCATGTAAATATCGAAAAACTTATTTCAAGATTTTATCGCAATCAACCCGTAAAGGGGTGATTCTACATTCGAGGTGAATTATATATCCCGTCTGTATTTTCTGTGTTTGTTGAGTTATAAAATTTCTTTTCGGAAATAGGTGTCGTTTTAAAATGTCTCGAAATGGTTTTGATAAAAAAAATTAAATTCACCCTTTAAGGGAAAATGAATAGTTTTTATTCGATAGAATGTTCCTTTGACATAGATATATGAAATTCGTGAAGTTGATTCCTTCCATGACGTAAGCACCCACTAAGAAGATATTCTTCGAAAGTCGACCTCTAAGAGGCTAAAAAGAGAATCAAATATGATTTCACCCATACAATAATTTTTAAAAAAATTCACGATATCGTCCCAATCCACTCCAAACGGGATGAATTAATAGTACCAGTAATTTTTCCTGTTTGTTTTGTTAAAACATTCATTTTTGGCATATACATGCCTTTTTCAAAACACCCTTTTTAGTTATATCCCTAAAGGGGTGAACTGGTGTTTTTTATTCGATAGAAAATCCAATGGATATTAAGACATGAAATTCGGAGCTTACATTCCCTCCATGACGTAAGAAATCAATAAGAAGAGATTTTTCTGAATTCGATTTTTAAGGGGTGAAGTGGGGTGAAATTTGATTTATGGATGCCTCAATATATCTTAGGTTCAATGAGATATCGACTTGCTTATAGTTACCCATACAAATGTTTAAAACACGACTTTGCCCTAATCAACCCCTAAATGGGTGAATATGCATTCGGGGTAAATTCCTTTATATCATATATTTCCTTTTTCAGTTATAATTATGTATTTCCTGAGGTATAACACTTCATTTTAGTACATGGGTTTCTATTTGGAAAACGTTTGACAGTTTTTTTAAATTTCATCCTTTACTGTGTAAATTGGTATTTTTTATTCGATAGAGCGTCCCTTGACAAAGTGATATAAAATTCGGGAGAAACCCTTCGTATCTCCTGTGCTAATGAAACCATCAATATACCGTAGCGAAGCACGGGGTTTCAGCTAGTTATTATTTATATATTTGTATATAGAATTCATTATTAAAAAAAATAATAACAACAATTCATATCTATATTTGATTTTTTTAAAGAAAAGTTTTGAAGAATCTTTAAGAACATATGCCTGATTCAAACTTGAGACCTTTTTTATGGTTAAGGATACTGGTCTATGGCGCGAAAATTTCGCTAGGTTGCTTAAACAATAACGATCTATTTTGAGTACAGCATATGTCCTTCAAGGTCCTTCTTTTAAGATTGGAATTATATACAGTTACGGTCAAAATAATAAATACACCTAATATAGTAACCTTATTATTTGTAGTTCGAACACTAATTAAATTCATATTTTTATTTTAACTGGCATTACCAATAAAGCACTTTATTATCTATTAAATCCATAATATTTATCAAGAAATATTATTTGGTCATAGAAATATTTTGATTTTTGTGAAAACACTGCCTGACATGGTTGGTCAAAATAATAAATACATTTCCTAAAACTCTTAAAAATGATTTGATAACGGAGTTAAGACAGGTTCAGACAAGTTCATAATTCATTTATAAGTATATGTTTAACAAAAAAAATTATTTAGTTTTGTTCAAACTATTGCAAAGATGGGTAAGAATAAGCATTATGGTAGTGAAATGGAACTTATATAATTTTTTTTAAAATGATGGCAATTCTTTTACAAGATTTGCTAATATTATGGGTTGCTCTTTGGGAATGGTACAAAATGCCATCAGTCACTCATTTAAAGAAGAAACCCGGGTATACCACACAAAACTTGCACCAAAAAACGAAGATAGACGCTTGGTGAAGGAAGTGAAAAAATTCTTTCATGTCATCAACTAATTTACTAACCGAACTACAACCGAATATTTCTGCACGAACCATTAGAAGGAGGTTGATAAGTTGAGAAAAGTACTATTATTAAAACCAAGACACTTACAAGCCCGTAAGGAATTTGCTCAAGAACACATTTACTGGTATGGTGCAGAAGGTATTAAAAAATGGAGAAATATTTTATTTAGTGAAGAAAGTAAATTTATGTTGTTTGGAAATGATGGGAAAAAATTTGTTAGGCGTCCTCCAAACCTGGCGTTTAACCCTCAGTACACGAAAAAACAGTTAAACATATAAAGGGTAAGATTTTAGTTTGCGGTTGTTTTTCTTGGCATGGTATAGGTCCATTATTTCGCATAGAGGAGATAATGACGAAAGAAATTTACATCCTAATTTTGGAAACTATTATGCTACTCTATGCGGAATGGAATATCCCACTAATATGGATCTACCAGCAAGATAACGACTCTAAACACACGGCTCGTGCAACAAAAACATGGTTCCAGTAAAACAATGTTTAAGTTTTACCTTGTCCTGCTCAATTGCCGGATTTGAATCCAATAGAAAATCTTTGGAAACTAGTAAAGGATAGGGTTGAGCAGGAAAAACCAAGGAACAAAAATTAATTATGGACTGCTGTTCAAGAAGGTTGGTACAGCATTCCTGTAGAGAGCTGTCAACGGCTCATCGAGTCGATACCCAAACGATGTCGGGCCGTTTTGGCAAATAAAAGTCATGCTATTGATTACTAAGATTATAAAAATTAGTATTATGTAATTAGTAACAGTAAAATGAAATATAAATTTTATATTTGACTAAATTTTCTCGATTGTATTTATTATTTTGACTACATTTCAGGTAGTGTTTTCACAAATATCAAAATATTTCTATGACCACATAATATTTCTTGATAAATATTATGGTTATGCCAGTTACAATAAAAATATGAATTTATTTATGTTCCAACTACTAATAATAAGGTTAGTGTATTAGGTGTTTTTATTATTTTGACCGTAACTGTATATATATTAATACAGAACATAAATAAACGATTCTCAAATACAAAATTAATGTCAGTTATATTTATTTGGATTTGACATTTGTTTCAGACATTCTTAAATTTAATTTAAACTAGGATCATTTTTCAAAATGATCGTATTTTCAATTTTTTCTCGACTTTTTCTCGATTTTATCTTCGACATCTGGCAACACTGGCACAGTATGACAATAGCCAAATAGGCAAACGGATGCACTATTACACGAAAAGGAATTATTGAAAGGCATTTTTTACACTGTTTAAAATGCTTATACTATCCTAGATAAACAAACCCACCTTATGTTTATGAAAATGATTGTGAACGCTTATTTTTTATTAAACCTATAACGTATAAGTTTTTCAAAATTGAAAATATTAAGAAATTATTTACGGACAATTGATTAATATCGACTGAATGATCTTGCTATAATTGTATAATAACAATATTAATTTTAATTAAATTTTGATATTTGTTGCAAAAAAGAACCGAATTCTATGATTTTTTATTATTTGTTAACTTTTAGTTTATTAATAGATGACTATTAAATATGTGTTTTTCCTTTCATTTAAGGCTCCGTGAAGTTAGCAGTCCACTGGAAGCACTAACGAAAATTCGTCGGCCATCCGTTAGTGCTTCGTTAGTGCCTGTTAGTGCTTCATAAAAAATCGTAGCCACCCTAAACGTTTTCGAAAAAAAAGCAATTCAAAATGGACTGCTAACTTCACGCTTCGTTGGAAGCACTAACGAAAATTCGTCAGCCATCCGTTAGTGCCTCGTTAGTGCCTGTTAGTGCTTCATTAAAATTTGTAGCCACCCTAACCGTTTTTGAGATATTGAGCATTCAAAAAAATAAGCGTGAAGTTAGCAGTCCACTGAAAGCACTAACGAAAATTAGTCGGCCATCCGTTAGTGCCTCGTTAATGCCTGTTAGTGCTTCATTAAAATTTGTAGCCACCCTAACCGTTTTTGAGAAATTGAGCTTTCAAAAAATCGACCGTGAAGTTAGCAGTCCACTGAAAGCACTAACGAAAATTCGTCGGCCGTCCGTTAGTGCCTCGTTAGTGCCTGTTAGTGCTTCATTAAAATTTGTAGCCACCCTAACCGTTTTTGAGATATTGAGCATTCAAAAAAATAAGCGTGAAGTTAGCAGTCCACTGAAAGCACTAACGAAAATTCGTCGGCCATCCGTTAGTGCTTCGTTAGTGCCTGTTAGTGCTTCATTAAAATTTGTAGCCACCCTAACCGTTTTTGAGAAATTGAGCTTTCAAAAAATCGACCGTGAAGTTAGCAGTCCACTGAAAGCACTAACGAAAATTCGTCGGCCATCCGTTAGTGCCTCGTTAGTGCCTGTTAGTGCTTCATTAAAATTTGTAGCCACCCTAACCGTTTTTGAGAAATTGAGCATTCAAAAAAATAAGCGTGAAGTTAGCAGTCCACTGAAAGCACTAACGAAAATTCGTCGGCCATCCGTTAGTGCCTCGTTAGTGCCTGTTAGTGCTTCATTAAAATTTGTAGCCACCCTAACCGTTTTTGAGATATTGAGCATTCAAAAAAATAAGCGTGAAGTTAGCAGTCCACTGAAAGCACTGACGAAAATTCGTCGGCATCCGTTAGTGCCTCGTTAGTGCCTGTTAGTGCTTCATTAAAATTTGTAGCCACCCTAACCGTTTTTGAGAAATTGAGCATTCAAAAAAATAAGTGTGAAGTTACTAGGGTAATGAAAAGCACTAACGAGAATTCGTTGGCCGTCCGTTAGTGCCTCGTTAGTGCCTGTTAGTGCTTCATTAAAATTTGAATCCACCCTAACCGTTTTTGAGAAATTGAGCATTAAAAAAAAATTAACGTGCAGTTTGCAGGTCATGAAAAGCACTAATGAAAATTCATCGGCCAACCGTTAGTGCATCGGTAGTGCCTGTTTGTCATTCATTAAAATCGAAATCCACCCTAACCGTTTTTGAGAACTTGAGCATTCAAAAAAATTAACGTGTAGTTTGCAGGTCAGGAAAAGCACTAATGAAAATTCATCGGCCAACCGTTAGTGCCTTGGTAGTGCCTGTTTGTGCTTCATTAAAATCGGAATCCACCCTAAGAGTTTTTGAGAAATTGAGCATTCAAAAAAATAAGCATAAAATTAGCAGGACATAGAAAGCACTAACGAAAATTCGTCGGCCATCCGTTAGTACCTCGTTAGTACTTGTTAGTGCTTCATTAAAATTGGAATCCACCCAACCCGTTTTTTAGAAATTGAGCTTTCAAAAAAATAAGCGTGAAGTTAGATGGTGATTGAAATACTATATTTTTCTATAGATGGGGGTAGATTTATCTAAAATATATTAATTTATTTATTTATTTATTTTACATCGGCCTATTTCTGCAACCAGGCTAATCGCCAATGCCAGGGGAGAACTCCTACACCTGGATGAGGGGTGAATGATTGTGAAATGAGAGTAATGTATACATATTATTCTCGCCCGAATAATATCACCAACGGAGAATCGAACTACCAATCGCATAATCCAGACTGTTTTCACCAGTCCAAACTGTACGACTTAATGCGCTCGACCACTCCGTTGGCATCTAAGATATGTTAAATCCCAAAATAATTGAGAATAATTTTTACTACAATTTTACGCCTTCACACATATCATTGTTTTTCAACCCTATCTAATTAATGTAGGGCGAACTTGCAAATTAACTTCGATGACAGAATAAGCACCCAGAATTATCTGATAAGTTGAAAAAGGTATGAAAACAACTAATTAATTATATCACTGACGATTTAGGTATGAGAAATGATAAGCAAAAGATCGAGTGTAATAAAACACAATATTGAAGGACAGTTTCGATGTTAGTATTTAAAATCAATATAATAATATACAAATAACAAATCATCAAAACGGTAACCGACGAGTTCATCGAAAATCATTTCATCGAAAATCATTTCATCGAAAATCAATTCATCGAAAATCAATTCATCGAATGATCAATTCATCGAATCGTCAATTCATCTAAAAAAAAATATTTTGTAAATATTTGAGAGGAATGCCGAGGGGATCGGAAAGTCAAAAAAACAGTGGTCAATAAAAGTTGACAGACTAAGAAATAATTGCATAAAATTTTTATATGGTTTAAAAAAAGGTAAATAAAGTGACATAGTATTTGAATATAAATAAAGAAATATAATAAGAAAACTTATATAATAAAACAAATAAATGTTTTGTTTTTAAGGTTTAATAAGACAGGTTATGGGCAATTGCACGCAAATAATTTTTATAAATTCATACACAATGATACGCATTTTAATTGGGCTAATATGGGGGAAAATAAAGTACTATGCATCTAAAAACAAGGTAATTAGGTTAGATTAGGTTAGGTTAGGTTAGTAGCCGAGCGAAGCGAGCTACCCATCTTCTAGTTTAATGACAAAACACTATCTTAGGTTAGGTTAGGTTAGTAAGGGTTTGTTAGAAGAAGCCGAGCGAAGCGAGCTACCCATCATCTAGCTTAATGAAATTTAAAAATTATTAATAGACCAAGTATGATAGTAATTTAACAAGTGTAGTCTGTCAACTTTTATTGACCACTGCTTTTTTTGGCTTTCCGATCCCCTCGGCATTCTTCTCAAATATTTACAAAATATATTTTTTTCGATGAATTGACGATTCGATGAATTGATCATTCGATGAATTGATTTTCGATGAATTGATTTTCGTTGAATTGATTTTCGATGAACTTACCGTGAATCCATCAAAACACAATTTAAAATTTACTTCAACTAAGCAGAACTTTTGAACCAGCAGTATTGTTAATCCGGCACCCCGCTCTACCACCTAACGATCAAACTGACTCATCAGATTAACTTATTTACTATGATCTTCTTTCTGTGATTACTTCTGACCTATAAAACGATAGGTACATGGGTCAAAGGGCTTTTTATTCGTTAGTAAATGCCCTTGCCATTAAATTAATTTTTCTTTGTAAATCTTTAAAGGTAACGATGATATTCCACAGCAAACAGCGTTATAATTTTCGTCGAAAATAAAATTATAAATCATAATTGTGAGTTATCTATTGACCTGCGATATATGCTCTCCCGGAGATTTTTGTAGTAATATTAAACCTGAAAAGTCCGATATATATTTTTTCGATATATCTCTTACAGTTTAGCCGTCGTAACGATTTTAATGTTCCGCACCAAAGATATTTTCCGAATTTTTTCCGTCCGTAGGCCCTAAAAACATGTACATCATTTAAAAACCGATTAATTTTTGCACCATTCGTTCCGCGGGAACCGGCGAGTTTATCGAAAATCAATTTATTGAAAGCAAATTTATCGAAAATCAATTTATCGAAAGCAAATTTATCGAAAATCAATTTATCAAAAATCAATTTATCGAAAGCTAGTTTATCGAATGCTCAATTTATCGAATGGTACGTTTATCGAAAATTGATTGTTGAATTATTTCGGTAGGAATTAATAATGAAAGAAATTTTAGTTTACATTGTAATTTATTATTGTGACGGTAAATAAAGTGACATATAAAAACACTATCTTAGGTTAGGTTAGGTTAGTAATGGTTTGGTTAGAAGAAGCCGAGCAAAGAGAGATTACCATCTTCTAGTTTAGTGACAAAACACTATCTTAGGTTAGGTTAGGTTAGTAAGGGTTTGGTTAAAAGAAGCCAAGCGAAGCGAGCTACCCATCTTCTAGTTTAATGACAAAACACTATCTTAGGTTAGGTTAGGTTAGTAAGGGTTTGGTTAGAAGAAGTCGAGCGAAGCGAGCTACCCATCTTCTAGTTTAATGACAAAACAAACTCACACTAACATAATAATGCCACCTGTTTAGAATTACCGTAAATTGAACAAATCATGTGTGGTATGACGCTAGTGGTATGACCTATTCCCTAGTTATACCGAAAATTTATATTAATAAGAAAATTTGTTTTTATGAAATAACATAATATTACTAAGCATTTTCGATAAACGTGCCATTCGATAAATTGAGCATTCGATAAATTGATTTTCGATAACATCGAATTGAAAAATAGAGCGGATTTTGCTGTCAATGAAAGTAAGTATGGCCAAAGATTTAATAGGTAAATATAAAGTGTTGCAGTTTATTTATATTTTTTTATATTTTATATTTTTAATAAATATAAAGCAAGCCGCACACAATTGAGATAGATAAGGTATTATACTACGCGTCTTTGGTGCTATATATTTTAGTTTGCAATGCAGTTGATGATAGTCGATGATAATATTCGTTTAGTTTGTTCGTCACAAATATATTTAAAAATTATTATACCCAAAATTATTGTGTTCGTATGCTGTAGCATATAAGTGTAACAAAGATAGATATACATTGATATTCGTGACCCCCCCTCTTTTGACCCTCCCTTTGACCCATGTACCTATCGTTTATAGGTCAGAAGTAATCACAGAAAGAAGATCACAGTAATTAAATTAATCTGATGAGTCAGTTTGATCGTTAGGTGGTAGAGCGGGCTGCCGGGATTAACAATACTGCTGGTTCAAAAGTTCTGCTTAGTTGAAGTAAAATTTAAATTGTGTTTTGATGATTTGTTATTTGTATATTATTATATTGATTATATTATATACTAACATCGAAACTTTCCTTCAATATTGTGTTTTATTACAATAGATATTTTGCTTATCATTTCTCATACCTAAATCGTCAGTCATATTTAGTCCAACACTTATTAAAAATTGCTTATTTACATTAGACGATTTAGACGCTTTTTTACACAGATTACATTGACTTCTTCTAATTTTACTTGTGATATAATTAATTAGTTGTTTTCATACCTTTTTCAACTAATCAGATAATTCTGGGTGCTTATTCTGTCATCGAAGTTAATTTGCAAGTTCGCCCTACATTAATTAGATAGGGTTGAAAATACAATATTTGTGAAGGCGTAAAATTGTAGTAAAAATTATTCTCAAATATCTTGGGATTTAAAATATCGTGCAGTTTGGACTGGTGAAAACAGTCTGGATTGTGCGGTCGGTAGTTCGATTCTCCGTTGGTAATATTATTCGGGCGAGAATAATGTATACATTACTCTCATTTTACAATCATTCACCCCTCATCCAGGTGTAGGAGTTCGCTCCCTGGCATCGGCGATTAGCCTCGTTGCAGAAATAGGCCAATGTAAAATAAATAAATAAATAAATAAATTAATATATCTTAGATAAATCTACCCCCATCTATAGAAAAATATAGTATTTCAATCACCATCTAACTTCACGCTTATTTTATTGAATGCTCAATTTCTAAAAAACGGGTTGGGTGGATTCCAATTTTAATGAAGCACTAACAGGTACTAACGAGGCACTAACGGATGGCCGACGAATTTTCGTTAGTGCTTTCTATGTCCTGCTAACTTAATGCTTATTTTTTTGAATGCTCAATTTCTCAAAAACACTTAGGGTGGATTCCGATTTTTAATGAAGCACAAACAGGCACTACCGAGACACTAACGGTTGGCTGATGAATTTTCATTAGTGCTTTTCATGACCTGCAAACTACACGTTAATTTTTTTGAATGCTCAATTTCTCTAAAACGTTTAGGGTGGATTTCGATTTTAATGAAGCACAAACAGGAACTACCGAGTCACTAATGGTTGGCCGATGAATTTTGTTTAGTGCTTTTCATGACCTGCAAACTACACGTTAATTTTTTTGAATGCTCAATTTCTCAAAAACGATTAGGGTGGATTTCGATTTTAATGAAGCACAAACCAAGCACTACCGAGGCATTAATGGTTGGCCGATGAATTTTCATTAGTGCTTTTCATGACCTGCAAACTGCACGTTAATTTTTTTTAATGCTCAATTTCTCAAAAACAGTTAGGGTGGCTTCAAATTTTAATGAAGCACTAACAGGCCCTAACGAGGCACTAACGGACGGCCGACGAATTTTCGTTAGTGCTTTCAGTGGACTGCTAACTTCACGCTTATTTTTTTTTGAATGCTCAATATCTCAAAAACGGTTAGGGTGGCTACAAATTTTAATGAAGCACTAACAGGCACTAACGAGGCACTAACGGATGGCCGACGAATTTTCGTTAGTGCTTTCAGTGGACTGCCAACTTCACGCTTATTTTTTTGAATGCTCAATATCTCAAAAACGGTTAGGGTGGCTGCAAATTTTAATGAAGCACTAACAGGCACTAACGAGGCACTAACGGATGGCCGACGAATTTTCGTTAGTGCTTTCAGTGGACTGCTAACTTCACGCTTATTTTTTTGAATGCTCAATATCTCAAAAACGGTTAGGGTGGCTACAAATTTTAATGAAGCACTAACAGGCACTAACAAGGCACTAACGGATGGCCGACAAATTTTCGTTAGTGCTTTCAGTGGACTGCTAACTTCACGGTCGATTTTTTGAATGCTCAATTTCTCAAAAACGGTTAGGGTGGCTACAAATTTTAATGAAGCACTAACAGGCACTAACGAAGCACTAACGGATGGCCGACGAATTTTCGTTAGTGCTTTCAGTGGACTGCTAACTTTACGCTTATTTTTTTGAATGCTCAATATCTCAAAAACGGTTAGGGTGGCTACAAATTTTAATGAAGCACTAACAGGCACTAACGAGGCACTAACGGATGGCCGACGAATTTTCGTTAGTGCTTTCAGTGGACTGCTAACTTCACGGAGCCTTCATTTAATGGATACTTATTTTGCTCACCGCATCCATTACTTAGTTCATAGTAATAGTCTAGTGCCTACGTCGAAAGATACTGCACTTGATGATAATGGAATGCCATTTGGCACACGTGTTCTTTATAAAAATTAAATCATTTTGACCCGCAGTACCTATTTTTTAATTGAGGCAACTTCAAGATGGCGGCGAAACTAGCGCGCCAATTACGATAACGATAACTAATTTATATGATAAAGCAAAATAGCTATATACATATTTGTACAATGGACCTTTAGCTACAATTTGCCGGGTCGTACGTGAATTTCCGTCACTTAGTTTACAAGATACCGTCCATAATTCATTCTCAGACGCAAAAAAGTGATTTCCGAAATGGCTACCGAATTTCGTATGATATGGCTTGTTTTCTGTCAATTTAATGCCGTAGATTACGAATCTGTTCAAATCAAAATTGCGAAAATTTTAAATTTTGATAGATATTTTCCCAATTTCGAGACATGATGATATACTCTATCACTGCAAATCTGCGTATATTAATATTTTGTTTCAATTCTTCCTAAATCAGTAGGGCATATCCTTGGCTACATGTGCGGAATTTTTCTCTACGTGGCGCCAAAATTAAGGGAGCGGCCGAAATGTGTAAAGTCTCAACTTCGTATTATTTTGACACTCTTTATATCGTTTTCGACCAAATCGGACCTGTAAATTACAAAAATGAAATAAAAAATGACATATGACTTGTTATTATTCGGGTTTTGCCCGAAATGAAATAAAAAAAATTACATATCCGACCGGAACGGCTGTAAATTATGACATTTAAGTAAGATACTCCATGCATATACGGAATGCATCAATTTGTTTAAGTTTGTTCGCAGCACCTGGTCTCAAATGAAGCCGCTTTAGAACTAATACTCGAAAATCGAATTTTGCTATTTACATCAAATTTGTTGAGTTGTATATCAATTTCGGGTAAATTGAAGTCGTAGATTTCGAAAATGGAGTTAATTTAAAGATTTGCTACACATAAGGTTGTATTTTGCCCGAAAAAAATAATTACATGTATTCATTACACGACAGTGAAGTGTCTCTCCGTCCAAAAGGGTAGTATATAGCAGTTCTGACAAAATATAGATTACTACACACTTAATACGATTCTAATGGTGGCCGAAAACTATTCTTTCGAAAATGTTTAAAATATTCTCTGATATTTTTACCAGTCATTAAGACAACATTTGAATGTGTTGATAGTTCCTCTATGTTTGCTAATTATACTGACTTCTAGTGCTACCCTACAAAATAATTTATATTTGTTTACAAATCAAAGTCGAAAGACTCACTAATTGGGTGGGCCTATGTAAAGATAAAATTCTAGTGAAATAGAGTATGTACATTCATGCCATCAATTGTACTGATTATTGCCGTTATTAGTTTTAATTTAGGTTTATTTTAAAATTTTAAAAGGGTAAAATATCTCAAAATTATATATTTAAAAACTAGGCCTATGAAAACATATTAAGTCAAGTTCAGGGGCTAATTACGTCCGTTCCCTAGTAATTATGAATTACTTATTATTTCTTAAATTAAGGTTTATTTAAAACTTTTCTTCAATTAGTTATGCAAAATAATGTTTCACACCTGGTTTCGACATCGGTTCAGACTAGTGTTGAATAAAAATTCATCGAATCTCTTCATTTAGTATACAATTAAGTAGTTGAGGAATTCAGTATTATTGGCACATATAGAGGATTTATCAACACATTAGAATGTTCTCCTGATAACTATTAAAAATATCAGAGAATATTGTTGAGAACCATTTTCGAAAGAATAGTTTTCGGCCACCATTAGAATCGTATTAAGTGTGTAGTAATCTATATTATTTTTTCGGAAGTACCATATACTACTCTTTTGGATGGGAAGGCACTTTACTGTCGCTTAATGATCTCACTGTTATGTAAAGAATACATGTAATTATTTTTTTCGGGCAAAAGACAATCTTATATGTAGCAAATCTTTAAACTAACTCCATTTTCGAAATTTACGACTTCAATATACCCGAAATTGATATACAACTCAACAAATTTGTGTTGTTTCGTGTTATTTCGAAAGCGGCTTCATTTGAGACCAGGTGCTGCGTACAAACCCAAGAAAATTGATCCATTCCGTATATGCATAGAGTATCTTACTTATATGTCATAATTCACAACCGTTCCGGTCGGATATGTAAATTTTTCTATTTCATTTTGGGCAAAACCCGAATAATAACAAGTCATATGCCATTTTTTATTTCATTTTTGTAATTTACAGGTCCGATTTGGTCGAAAACGATATAAAGAGTGTCAAAATAATACGAAGTTGAGACTTTACGCATCTCAGCCGCTACCTTAATTTTGGCGCCACGCAGATAAAAATTCCGCACATATTCTTGTAGCCAAGGATATGACCTACAGATTTAAGAAGAATTGAAACAAAATATTTATATACGCAGATTTGCAGTGATATAGTATATCATCATGTCTCGAATTTGGGAAAAAAATCTACCAAAATTTAAAATTTTCGCAATTTTGATAACATATTCGTAATCTACGGCAATAAATTAATAGAAAACGAGACATATCATACGAAATTCGTTATCCATTTCGGAAATCACTTTTTTGCGTCTGAGAATAAATTATGGACGGTATCTTGTAAACTAAGTACCAAAAATTCGCATACGGCGCGACATATTATAGCTTAAAGTCCATTGTACAAATATGTATTTGACTATTTTGCTCTATCATAAAAATTAGTTATCGTTATCGTAATTGGCGCACTATTTTCGCCGCCATCTTGTATCTGCCTCGATTCACAAATAGGTGCTGCGGGTCAAAATGATTTAATTTTTATAAGGAACACGTGTGCCAAATGGCATTCCATTATCATCAAGTGCAGTATCAATGTAAAATATGGTGCGTAGGCACTAGACTATAAGCATTAGTAAGGTTTTCAATATTTATAAAAGTATGTTTGAAATTATTTTGCAATGGCGCACATGTTTGAAATTTATTAGCATCTATTTTTTGGATATTTATTTAGTGGTGTATGCATTAAAGGACACCATTATTTTGGACATTTGCCATAGCTGATAGTAATATGCTAGAATAACAGTGCGATAAAGGCCTTTGATAATTTCCACACATGTTTGATATTTATTTGCATTTATTTTTTAGATATTTATTAGGCTTTTTTTAGAATTTATTATGCTTTTTATTATCAGGGTATTAACATCTGTTTACTATTGTTAGTGTAATTATTGATGTTCAAAACTGTGACTTCGACTTGCACTAATATTTATATGTTAATGTGCATTGCAGATGTAATGCATTCATAATAAATTGGCAGTCTTAATAATTTATCACCTCACCAAGACAAACTATAGACAAAAACATAAACGGACAGACCACATCGATAAACTGTGTAAAAGGCTGTGCTTATGTTTATTCCTTCTAAGGTCGTTAAAACTGAATTGTAGCATCAAAGTGTTAAAAAGTGTATGCTTTTCATGTTTCTACTCACATTTAAAGTATAATATTATCCACCGGGGGCAATAAATTAATTCGAAACAAGTATTTCGTCTCCAAAAGTCAGCAATACGAGTCCTTCAATCGTTTAACTCCAGAGACTCGTGTAAGGAATTCTTCACCCAACTTAATATATTAACTCAACCAGCAGAATTTATTCTATCTCTGTGTATGTTCGCCTACAAACAACTATTCTTAAAAATCGAGCATTCCTATAGGGAAATAAATTTAAGATCGCAGCGCCGCGGTTGACAATTTTGAAACGTAGGTAGGGGGTACTTAATGTTATTGTTACATAGCTGTGAAAGTAAAATTATAGGAATAAATATATTTTACAATATTTTTTGAACCTGTTTTACTATTTTATCAACAAGTATATATAAATGTTTATGAAGCCATTTTTTTGCATGACACGTCTCTAAAAAAAAAATTAAAAACTATATTTTGTGATGTAGGTTATGGTGATAAAAAAATGTATAGTAGATTATTTCAAGTATATTGATGAAATTAAAAATTCACGCGTTGTATATGAAGGAGAGGAAGTATAAAAAAAATTTCAACCAATGGCCAACTTTTTTCCCAAATTTTTCTTTTCTGATCCAATTTACAACTTCCTCGATTCCAAGTTTGGTTATCTAGACTGACCAGACGTACTCTTTTTTAGAGTATTATACTCTTTTTTTAAGTAATATCCTCTATACTCTTACTTTTTATAAAAAAACTTGCACTCTTTTTTGCTCGTCACTTGTATTTTTGTAGAATGAGGACCTTTTTTTGGTTTTGCTCATCACTTGTATTTTTGCAAGGAGGACCTTTTTTTTGCACATCACTTGTATTTTTAGAGTGAGGACCTTTTTTTTGCTCATCATTATCACTTGTATTTCTACAGTGACGACCTTTCTTTTTCCATACTCTTTTTCTGTAAAAAAAAAAATCTGGTCAGCCTATTGTTATTAATTTAACATTGTCTGAAGTAGGTGGAAATCTGTGGAACAAAAATTCAAGGTTCCTCTTTTTCCTTGACTTGCACAACAACAATAAGACCTATCCATTTGATTGGACTTTGCAAAAACAAATCGACATAAACGAACTTAAACAGTATGACTAATGCCAACGACTTCTACTTTGATGTACGTCATTAAAAGTTCACTACTTAGAATATCACTTATCTGGAAATGCCGATATTTTAAATAATCCACTACGAAAATTTTATCGCCATAACCTACAACAATCACAAAATAGTTTTTATTTAATTTTTTTTTTTACAGACCTGTCATACTAAAAAATGGCTTTATAAACATTTGTGTATACTTACTTGTTGATAAAATAGTAAAACAGGTTCACAAAATTTTGTAAAATATATTTATTCCTTAATTTTACTTTCACAGCTATGTAACAATAACATTAAGTACCCTCTACCTACGTTTCAAAATTGACCACCGCGGCACCACGATCTTAAATTTATTTCCCTATAACACAAGGAACAAAGATGCACTAGTTCCAAGACCACACAATCTAACCTGTTATTGCTGTAGATACTATAGTGCGCATCCCGATGAAATAAAGTTGTCTAAAAATGCACTCATTTTGAAGATCAATGTTAAAAAATACCTAATTGAAAGAGTTAGTTAGTTAGTTAGTTAAAATTTATGGCGCACAGCAACAAAGGCTATTTGCGCCTAACGCAGCCCAATTAAATGCCTACACTACATATTAAAAACAATAAATTAAACAATCAATAAATAGATAAAACCAATAAAATTACACATACTCAATAAAAGAAATCTTGCACAGACAAACACAAATAAATAAGATAAAAAGGTCTGTTCGAAAATTTGAACAGACTCAGGTTGATGGTAAGAGGCTGTAAAGGGGCCAATTACCATCGAATATCATAGTTTAAAAACAGAAAACATTAAAATAAGGTGCAAGACTTCACACATAAAACAGTAAGTTCGATTCTTTCAGGAAGAGTATCAGCCTGTCCATGAGGACCCTGTCGTCACCTAAGGCAACTGACAGGTCATAGCACAGGCCTAACCTCTCCTTGACATCCTCGAACTGTACGCATTCAGTTAAAAGGTGTAACACAGATAAATCTGTGTTACACGTCTCACAGATAGGGGACTCTTCACCTCGAAGGAGGTGTCCATGGGTCCACCAACAGTGACCTATACGAAGGCGTGTGATGGCGGCTTCCTCCCTGCGGTTAATCCTGCAGGAAGAACCCCATGGCTTAACATCTCCCTTAATCTGTCTCAACTTAACGTCCTGTATGCTGCTCCACTCATGCTGCCACCTAGCTAGAACCAGATGTTTCAGATGACTCTTTGCGTCATCTGGGAATGTGAAACTTACATCAATCATAGGTCTATAGGAGGCGGCTTTTGCAGCGACATCAGCCACTTCATTGCCTTTAATACCAACATGTCCCGGTATCCAAACCTAATTGAAAGAGTATTGTATGATGTTAAGGATTTTTTAAAATTATTTCCATATTTATTGTTTATTACTCTTTAATGTTATTTTTGTTCATGTCTCTAATGTTTTATATATTTTCTTTTATTATTATGTATTGCCTTTCTTTTTATGTAATAGTGTTATTGTTTTACATTGTTATTATGTAATATTTATGTGCATGAAAAACAAGAATAAAACTAAACTAAACTAAACCATATTGAGCATTAGTATCAAGAGATTTAATACTTCTCAAAATATATAAAATTCGGACGTTAATAGTACTAGGCTAGAATAGTACAAAATATATTGAGTATACGTATCAAAGAGATATATTACTTCATAAAATAAATTTCGAACGTTTAGGAAAAAAAACGATGTTTAATGTTCCGTATTAGTCCACCACAACTAGGCTTGTATGCTTAGAATGAATTATATTATAACGTTAGAAACGAGAAGACATGGTCGTAAGAGTGGGCCAATAGTAATCATTCATGCACCTGTAGTTGGCAGAGAAATACATGTTTTTAACAAGATGAACGTCCGAATATAACTGATATTTTTGGAACTCTTTATGAAGTTAATGTTTTTCAAAATACGTATACTATAAATCTCATTGGAAACAGGTAAAAAATCCTTATATATACGTCTGTACCTGTACGAGTACCTGTTTATATACGTCTAGCAAGTTTAAGGTTTTTCTGTCTAAAATGTTTGCTAACTAAACCTAACCTAATTAGTTTTATCTTTGATTGTTTGCATATAGTGAAGATATATAAATGCTTTATACAGTTTTAATACATTTATATAATTTACCATCTATGAATGCAACGAAAAACGGAATGTTCTATTTCAGACATAAAATTGGTAGGTCGGAATATATTGATATTTTTGAGGATTCTCTCTTTTAATAATGTTAATATTTTTTAAAATATGTATACTATAAATCTCATTTTAACCATTTAAATGTGACTTAAAGTGTATAAATATTGAAATTTTATTATTCAAGTTTTTCTTTAAAAATGTTAATAGGAGCTAAATGTTAACAAACACTTATTAAATAATTGCTTGGATTTCGCAACGGATAACTATCAAGTACATACTTATTTATATTTCAGTTTTGAATAAAAATATTGGAAATGATAAAGTGAATCGTAAATGTTATATTTTGAAAGAGAGGGGCGGCGCTTCGCCAGGACCAAATCTCATTCTAACTAACATACACGGTTTCTCTAACGAGTTGTTTGTGGTGGACTTACACGATCACAAGTGTGATGATCATCACTCTGGATATATCATATATTTAGTATTGATATATCCAGACTAAACTATTTTTATCTTAAGAGTATAAATGTACGTCTGCAAATACAAGCCCAAGCGTCTCCTTTAAAAATAATTGGTTAATGTTCCGTATAAGCTCACCACAAACAATTCGTCAGAGAAAACTTGTATGCTAGTTAGTACGAGATTCGACCTTGGCGAAGCGCCGCCCCTTTCTTTCAAAACATAATATTTACGATTAACTTTATCATTTCAAATATTTTAATTTAAAACTGAAATCTAAATAAGTACTTAATAGTTATCCGTTCTCTAATTCAAGTAATTATTTAATAAGTGTTTGTTAACATTTAGCTCGTATTAACGTTTTTAAAGAAAAACTTGAATAGTTAAATTTCAGTATTTATACGCTTAAAGCCACATTTAAATAGTTTAAATGAGATTTATAGTATACATATTTTGAAAAACATTAACTTTACTAAAAGAGAGAATCCTCAAAAATATCAATATATTCCAACCTACCAATTTTCTGTCTGAAATAGAACATTCCGTTATTCGTCACATTCATAGATGCTAAATTATGTAAATGTATTGAAACTGTATAAAGCATTTATATGTCTTCACTATATGCAAACAATCAATGGTAAAACTAATTAGGTTAGGTTTAGTTAGAAAAAATTTTGGACAGAAAAAACTGAAACTTGATAGACGTACATAAACAGGTACTCATAAGGAATGTTTACCTGTTTTCAATGACATTTATGCAATACATATTTTGAAAAACATTAACTTCATAAAGAGTCCCAAAAATATCAGTTATATTCCGACGTACCGTCATGTTAAAAAACGCGTATTTCTCTGTCAATTGTAGATGCGTGAATAATTATTATTGGCTCCCCACTCTTATGACCATGCCTTCTCATTTCTAACGTTATAATATACGGTAACCGACGAGTTCATCGAAAATCAATTCATCAAAAATCAATTCATCGAAAATCAATTCATCGAAAATCAATTCATCGAAAATCAATTCATCGAAAATCAATTCATGGAAAATCAATTCATCGAATGATCAATTCATCGAATCGTCAATTCATCGAAAAAAAATATTTTGTAAATATTTGAGAGGAATGCCGAGGGGTTCGGAAAGTCAAAAAGCAGTGGTCAATAAAAGTAGACAGACTAAGAAATAATTGCATAAAATTTTTTATATGGTTTAAAAAAAGGTAAATAAAGTGACATAGTGTTTGAATATAAATAAAGAAATATAATAAGAAAACTTTTACACCCTAAAACATGTATTAATATCTCCCTGGAATCGGAGAGCTCGTACAACATTTGGGGCATTTTGTACAAAATGATTACCAATTTTTGCCCTAATTCAAGCAGAGCCGCAGTAAGAGGGGGCGGAGGGGCGACGGCCCTGGGCGCACTAAGGAAAAGGGCGCTGACGGGCTTGACTAAGAGGCGCCAGAGGTGAAGACCTTTTCGTTGCTCGTCACTTGGATTTTGGGAGGTAAGGACCTTTTTTTTTGCTCATCACTTACATTTTGAGAGGTGAGAACCTTGTTTTTATTTGCTAAGGGCGTCAAAACAGGGCTCTGCCCCTAGCGCAAGTTTTCCTTACTGCGACTCTGAATTCAAGTCCTACGCGGATACTGTGAACGCAACTGGTTCAGGCTCCATTTTTAGATCATATGAACAGAAAGTTTTATTGTGCATCCAAAATGGGGAATCCCCATTTTAAGATTTGATATCAGTGATACCAAGAGAATGGAATTAAAAAATTTAGAAATATGTTTGCAGCCAAAATATTTACTGTTACCAGTTTTTCAAACGTTATTTTAAAAAGTGTGTAAAAGCAAAATCGTGTAAAAAAAAGTACCGTGTAAATTGGGGGATAAGTGTACTTCATTCTAAGCATACAAGCCTAGTTGTGGTGGACTCATACGGAACATTAACCAAAAAATTAATTAATATAATTCTATATAATTTATATAATAAATAATTTAAGAAAAAATACTTACGGTATGGTCTCTTATTTTTTGGGAGGAACGTAAAAATTCTGGTTTCTTTAACACACTTTTTGGTAACACACGTGCCCTATGTTGCCAAGGTTTCGAGCTCGTATCAGTTCAGGCAGAATTGCGAAAAATTAGAATTGGCTTGGCTAATTGCCTTAGTAGCGAGGCCAATAAACGTGAATTATATATATATATATATATATATATATATATATATATATATATATATATATATATATACACATAGTAGTAAAAGTTATTGGGAGTAGCGGTGGAGAAAAGTAAACTCAATATTTACTCATACCCGATATTTCGGTCAAAATTTTTAGACCTTTTTCAAGGGCTGATAATTTTATTTAAATTAATACAATGTATAATACAAAATTGTGCAACTTACAGTAAAATCTAAGAGTCTCCTCTGATTAAAAAAATTAATTCCGTATGAGTAAATATTGAGTTTAGGAGCTTCTAGGTAGGGTAGAAGTCCAGGACGACACACAAGGGTTGACTTTGAAATGTCAAAAATATAAAGGCGTGGTGCGCGGATCGGAGAATGTATTATAATAAAAAATAAGGTCAGGTTCTTGGTGAAAATGCGTTGCTAATAAATTTAATAAAGAGAGAAAAGGGTTTGGGGGATCGCTAATATGTTAAGGAAATTTACAGTGTAAAAATAATAATGACAGGTGGTGTAGCGTTGCCAGGAATAATAAATAATAATGAAAAAAAAAAAATATTATCAATAAAAATAGTTGAAAAAAAAAAATTAAATAATTATAATTGTTGCGGACTGCAACAATATAGCGGTAAGCGCAGCGGTGAAATACTGTCGATTACACTGTAAATTAATCCTACAATAAATTCATAAAAAATCGTGATTCAAAATTTAAAGAAAATTTTTATATTAAAATCTACAAAAAAGGGATGAATTTAAATGATTTCTCAACGCAAAATGTTGAGAAATGGGTACAGAGCTACTAGTAAATTTATAACAAATATATAGGCTAAATTAAACAAATAAAAAATTATTTAAACAGAACGTACGACAGGTAGGAACGGTGAAACACGCGTTCGTTCTGAGTTGGAGCGACATGTGACGTCACTCAATAAAATTTTAAATGAATTTAAAATAGACAGTTTTTAAAACTAAAATTTAGGAAATTAGTAATAAACCTTTCTCTCGGGTCTTACAAAAATGCAGCAATTAATAAATTACTGCCACAATGACGGATTTTAACCACAAAAGAAATCTGAAGGGAAAACTTCAAAAAAAATAACTATAACAAAGTATAAATTTAATAATTAATATACCCTGATATATTAATTAACAATTGACACAAATCAGGGGATCCTGATTAAATTTAAACTGATTTTAAACTATTACTTCAATATAAAATCAAAAACACGTCTGCTGGTCTTGGTAGAAAATTATTAATTTAAATGAGATTAAGATATCGTTGCATATTTGGTCGCTTGCGCTGATTGGAATGAAATTAGTAACTGATATATCAGCGGCTCTAAACAAGTTATATTTTAAGAAAAGCAAATGGTTATTTTTAAATACCATATAATAAAATTAGGTTTAAATTAATACAATAATAAATTATTATAGTATTATATAATATTATATAAAATATTATTGTATTAGGTAAAGAATACGGTAATATGTTTGTATTTTCGGAAATAAAATATATAGTGGTTCTCAACATGTTTTTGTATAAAATGAATATTTATTTAAATTAGGTCAAATTGATAACTAAGCGGAAATAAAATATAATTTGAAATATAAAATAAAAAATACATGGTGGAACGCCCTAAGCGGGCGCTTCACTTTTCTCCACCGCTACTCCCACGACTTTTACTGCTATAATATTGGAACGGAATATTAGAAATACAAATATATATATATTTGTATTTGGATTCGGATTCAAGATGGCCGAAAGTAAAGTTGAAGATGAGCCTTTGCTCTCAAAACAAGTAGAATTAAAGTGCGAAAAATGTAAAAGAAAAGTCAAAAATGGTGCAACTCATGTGAAGCTAATCTCCATTTAAAGTGTGCTTATCCCAATGGAAAACCGGAAGAGGGGACATGGAACTGTTTATTCTGTGGCGATAAAACAAATCCAATTTCTTATTGCGATTGATATCACTGTCGCAACTGGCCCTAATGATACCAGCTCGGACCGCACAAGTTACCGTGAAGCGCTAATTTCAAATGCGGAATTCCCGAAAATATCAACTATTGAACAAAATAATGAAGATGGCTATACACTGGTTCAGTGAAAGATAAAGAAGAAGAAATCAAACAGTCTGTTGTAGGAAATAATTCTTCAATATCAGGCATACAAGCGGCTCCTAAAAAAGCTTGTTTTTTTGTAGGACGGTTACATCCCAATATTACGGAAGAGCAAGTGACCGTCTATCTAAAATCTAGTCTAGGTAAACATGAAGAATTCACCTGCTCCAAATTAAAAACTGAAGGACCGAATGCATGTTTCAAAATTAGTACAAGCTACAACCATCGTCAGATATTAGAAAACCCGAATTTCTGGCCTACTGGTGTTGTTTTGAGACAGTATATTTTTAGAAGAAAAGCCTTGTGCCAAGAAAAAGGTTAATTTAAAATAATTTTGTGCAAATGTACAGTGTATTAGAAATAAAATAAGTGCTACTGACTTATATTTAAATGAAAATAAAAATATTGACATCTTATGCTTCAGTGAACATTGGGTGTGAAAAGATGAAACTAATTACTATACTCCAAGTAACTTTGTTCTCTGTGATGCCTTCTGCAGGGAAAAAAATTGTACATGGTGGGGTCAGTATCTTCGCGAGGGAAAATATAAATTTTAAAATAATTGATTTTATTACAGCCCGCTCAGTTGAAGTACATTGTGAACTAACTGCAATTGAAATCACTGAAAACAAGTTGATAGTAATTTCAATATTAATATGTTTTTTGATATTTTCGTAGATGTTTTAAATTATATTTTTAGAATATATAAAAATCATTATTTAGGGATTTGTGGTGATTTTAATATAAATTTTCTGGAAAAGACTATTATTTATTACAATTTCACAGACATAATAACTTTAGGTTTATATATAAGTCATCATGAAATCACTAGAGTTTCTTATGCAGGTAATGGCAGTTGCATTGATAATATTGTTACGAACTTACCTGAAAAATTATATAATGTTACAGTTTTTGATACACATTTGTCTGATCACAGGGCTACTCTTTTTGACTGCATGTTAAAAAGTATAAATAGGAAACAGCAATCTGAACCTAGAAAAACCTATCATACACCAATTACTGTAAGAGGTATAGAAAATTTCTTAGACAACCTTAACAATGTAGATTTTCAATAATATTTTAAATAACAAAAATGTAAACGAAATGTTTGATAAATTTATCTCAAATTACAACAATTGTATTAGTAGATCTTTTAAAACATGCCGCAAGTCAAATAAAAAATTAAATATAAATTGGTTCACGAATGAATAACGGACAATAAGAGACAGAATATCTTTTTTACTAGACTTGAGTCATTTAAACAACACCATCACATTCAAAAATTTAATTAAAAAAGAAAAGAAAAATTATAAAAATGAGATTATAGCAGCTTAAAAATGTGCCAATAGTAGATACATAAACAATAGTACTAACAAAGCAAAGTCTATGTGGGACATAATTAAATTGGAAACAAATTCATGTAAGAAAAAGGTCTTATCAAAAAATATTAATAGTAATGAGTTTAACACTTATTTTACAGAAATAGCCGAAAAACTTATTAATAAAATACCTAATAGTAAAATCTCAAGCGAAGAAATACTTTATAACCACACAAACACCTGCAGTAATAGCCTATTTCTATTCCCAACAGATAATTTAGAAGTTAAACGAGCAATATTCCAACTCTCCAACAGTACTGCTAGAGACTCTTATGGTATTAACAGCAAACTTGTTAAACTATCTGCCGAAATAATCACGCCAGTTCTTTGTTCTATAATAAATAAAAGTTTTGAAACAGGAGTTTTTCCTAAAAAACTTAAACTGACTAGAGTTGTGCCAATCCACAAACAAAATGACATTGATTGCGTATCGAATTATAGGCCCATTGCAATTGTTCCAATATTTTCATAATTTAGTCTTTGAAATCATATTGAAGGATAGAATAACAAGTTTTTTGGACTCCAACAAATAATTTTCAATTAAACAATACGGCTTTAGACCGAATTTGAATACAATCAAAGCTGCATCTGCAGCCATGGACTTTATTGTCAAAGGTTTTGAAAAACATAGACTCTCGAAAGTAACGCGAAAGTGTATCGCACAAAATTTTGTTTCAGAAATTAAATCACTATGGCATACGCGGTACGGCAAACCAGCTTATCCAGTCGTATTTATCCGATAGATATCAATATGTCACCTATAATAACATGAACTCAGACCAGCGTAAACAAAATCATGGCATTGGACAAGGAACGGTCATTGGGCCTTTGCTGTTCATCATTTTTATAAATGATCTGCCTTCATATGTATGTGATAAAGATACAGACATGGTGTTATATGCAGATGACACAAACGTGTTAAACAATCATACAAGAGTTGGTGAACTTGATATCCTATCTGAATTAGCGATGTCAAAGACAAAAGAATGGTTTTGCAGCAATTTATTGACATTAAATGCAAGCAAGAATCAACAATTAATACTCTCTCTGAATAGAAATGAAATTGTAAATAATGCCTTCAGCAATCTTGTAAAATTTCCTGGTCTTAAAATAGACAATCAGTTGAATTGGCATACACACGTAAAAGATGTAGCTACAAGTTTGTGTAAGGCCACATATGCACTAAGAAAATTACAAAGCTGTGTCACTACTGAAACAATTCGGACAGCATATTTCGCATCTTTTCACTCTAGGCTCGCTCACGGCATTTTGCTACGGGAAACATGCAAATCTGCTAAAAGAGTTTTTTTGATACAAAAACAAGCCATTAGAATAATCAGTAATGCTCACTACCGAGCGCACTGCAAGCCACTATTTATAAAACTAAAAATGTTGTCTTTTTATAGTTTATTTATATACACATGTTTGGTTTATGCCAAGGAAAATTTAAACATTGTCTTTAAAAAATCAGTTCATAGTCATAACATAAGAAGTAAAGAAAATTTAGTTATTCCGTATATTAGGCTTGAGAAATCTAAAACTGGTCCTTAATTGGCTGCAATATTTTACAACCATATACCTCAGTCTATAAGAATTCTCGACATTAACAAATTCAAACTAAAATTGAAAAACATACTCGTAAAAAATTGCTTGTATTCTGTAGAAGATTTTTTTGATATAGATTTTACAGATCATGTCTGATTATATAGATATAATGTTTCTAATTTTTTAAAATTAAGATGTTATAGGTAATTTGTATTATTCTATTTGTACTGTTGTATTGACTTGTGTAAACAATCCTTTGTAATAGTATTAGCACCAATAAAACATTATTATTATTATTATTATTATTATATATATATATATATTATAATAATCAAAATATGTAATATTTTTCAATATATTATACATAATAAGGACATTGTGTTATAATCATATATAGTTAAAGCTGTTAGTAAGACTATAGTTAAAAAATCCATTTATAATTCATCGTCCTTTTTTGTAGCTGTAAAACGAATATTTTTGATTAGACATTTTTTAAAGTACATTATTATTTTATTTACCTGGTTTTCTGCCATATATATTTGCAGTTCCCACCACCTGGTTTTCTCCCTTAGCTCCCATAAAATTAGAATTCCCGCCAGTTTGCGTATGCCTACCAGTTTGCGTATGCCCATAAGTGTCGTCATTCGATTTAAAATACTTGAAAATATCTTTTGCCTAAAATATTTATAAATCAAATATTAGATAACAGAAGTTAATGTAGCATATTTACATTTTAGCCAATAAAACAAAAATTACATACTATATTTGTAAACGTTTGAATCCATCCTTCGCTATCTTGTCCCTCCTGAAAATTGTTACTGTTTATAGTATATGATAGGTTCCTAACGCTTAAGTACTGTATAAAGGAAGATAATATAATTTCTTTTTTCTTGTCTCTACGAGAAAAAGCCATGCGCTCAGCTCAGCTTTCTATCGATCCTATTCTCGACGTATAAATAAGTTCTCATTTTAAGTATTAAATACTTGAGACTGAGTCGATTTAATTCTGTCATCTGACCGAGAGCAGATTATAAAAATCTTTTCCTTGTGATTATAAGGTATATGTACCTGGAAAATGTTGCATCTAGTCTACTGATGTGATCATAGCTCATAGTAACTTTACATTTATGGTTTAAGAATAACACACTTTTTTGTCTTACCTTTTTACAGTCTGCAACGACGAATATTGCAAATAAAACAAAACCGAAAATAAACTTATTCATTTTTATAAATCACACTTCAAATGTGAAAATATTCGCCCTTACCTTACTGATAAGATATAGTTTTTTTTTTTTTATCGTACAAACATGCGCACATCAGTTGCGTTTCTTTTTGTGACTTAAATTATTGTGATTAGATAAAATCCATCAATTTCAGTCAACATCAAAATCATTTATGCCTATCTTCTGTCATTTGCCGCTTGGCTAAAGAGTGACTTGTACAACTGGAATTTGTTTCTATGTACGATGGTGAATGAATTTTTACAAGATATAAACAATGACTTAACTATCTTTAAATATGTGATGATCTCAATGCAAGGCATACCGAATGGAATTGTACTACTAACAATACAAATGGAAACATCCTCAAGCGGTTCATCGACAGCTCTGCCAGTATACTTAAATACCGTCCTACTCCATCTTTCTTCCCAGTATCCCTTCAATCTCCCTTCAAATCATGCACCAGATGAACCAGTATGATTCATTTAAGACGAATCGATTAAAACACAATAAAAACTCTTGCCAAATAATTCTGAAGCTGACTGGAAATTATACAAACCAGAACTAAACAAAAATATTATCCTACCCCCCACTTTTGAAACAACTGAAGATATAGTCATAGTAGTGGACAACACAGTTGCGCAGCCAAGGGGGGCCGACGCCCCCCTTCAAGAAATAGGTGAGCACCGTGTTTTTTTCCATTACTCGTATTATATTGGAGGTGAGGACCTTTTTTTTGTTTTGCTCTTCACTTGGATTATGGAGATGAGGACTTTTTTTTGCTCATCACTTGGTAACGACCTTTTTTGTTTTAAAGTGAGAACATTATTTATATTTTAAATAATTCCGTCTTCCGGGCCCCCTCCAAAAAAATCCTGGCTGCGCCAAAACTGCAATTCCTATACGCAAACTAAGGTCGACTGAAGAAGATTTACCTGACAATATAAAAATGGCAATAAGCCAAAAGAACCACATAAGGAAAAAATGGCAATAATCACCTAGTGAAACTAAAAAATTACATGAGCAATAAAGTGCGCTTGTTAATATACAAACATGAGAAGGACGTCTGGTAAAGTAAACTGGTTCAATTTTGCTTTTATTTCCTAAAACATTAACACCGTCCGTCCACCGTCAGCCACTACTGTCTGACTCGCACTGCCGGCTGACAGTTGGTCCGAGTGCAGCAGTTGGTGATACAGAATAGTTAAACAGTCGGCGACTACTGTAGGCTCTATACATCCAGCTAATCGGTTTTGACCGTTGTCGTGATTGGAAATAGAAAGAGTTAGATATACGCAGGCAATGCGCACGGGATTTGCGATGATTATATTAAACGTAACTATGTTATTTTTATTGCTATAAACCATTTACATTACTTTTAGATAAAATTAGCGTAACCCGGAGATTTTATAACAAAACTCGGAGCCCGAAGAAACAATGTTGAAACCCTGAGACCTGGTTACCCTGAATACCACCACTTATCCCGAACAACATACATATATCTGCAGTTAAAGATATATCTGAATTGATAACAGAATCTTTCGCAAATATCCATTCCAGTAATAATATGATAACATCTCCAATAAATTCACTGAAAAAGTCGTAATGTCTGCAATCAACCACTTACTCACCTCCCAAGACGACCAAACTGATGCGTCAAGCTTCACTAAGCCTAGGGAAATAATGTGCATAATACATCAGTTAAAAAATAGGAAAGCTCCAGGTATTGACAAAAAGAAGAATGTAGAATTAAAAAATCTCCCTCGGAAAGCGATAGTCTACTTAACTTATTTGTATAATGCTTGTATTCATAAAAGCTATTTTCCCACGAAATGAAAAACGGCCCTCGTATTGCCAATCCACAAAACAGGAAAGGTCAGAGAGGATCCAAACAGCTATAGGCCCATCAGCTTGCTGTCCAGTCTCTCAAAAATACTAGAAAATATTATACTGCGAAGAATAATCGAATTCAGAGACCACACGAAATTTTTTCAAAATGAACAATTTGGCTTCAGACAACATTCGACTGTACGACCATTCGACTATCAAAACATTTTAACAGGAAAAAAAAAAAAACAATGGTAGCAGTGTTTTTAGATATCCAAAAAGCTGCACCAATCATTTAAACTGATACAGCTAGGAATTCCAAAATACTTAATCAAGTGCGCCAAATCATATCTGACCCAGTGCAAATTACAAGTTATCGTAAATGATACATTGTCGAACACGCATGACATAACAGCTGGCGTACCACAGAGCTTTGTCCTAGGACCTATCTTACTTAATATATATTTGCCGGACTTGCCCACATCAAAAGATGGCCTTATTTGCAGTCTACACAGCTGTTTTTGCGCCTGGGAAAAAACCTGATGCAATAGTTAGCAAATTACAAACGGCTCTACGTCAACTGCGCAATTTTTATTATAAATGGAAAATTTAAATAAATGTCAAGCAGTATATTTCACCCATCGTTAAAACAAACTGACAAGCTGTCTTTAATACTATAATAAAGTAATTGAGCACCAGTGCTAAATATCTAGGTTAAACCATCGACAGCAAATTAACTTGGAAAAATCATGTTAGCAATGTCACCAGAAACGTAAAAAAAAAAGTGCACGAGGTCTATACCTTAATCAATACTAGTAGTTGTCTAGGCACAAACAATAAACTATTGCTATACAGTGGCGTAAATAGGGTCCGCAAAACCCCGCAATGCGGGGGGGGGGCAGTTAAGGGGACACAACACAATTTGCCACGAAACTATAATATACAATTTGGATATAAATATCTCTCAATTAAGTTACATTTTAGTTATAATTATTGCGATTGCTGTACCCAAATAATAATATGTTTAGTTTACAGCTGCTGCCAATTATACCTAAATAAAAAAAAAAAAAAAAATTGACTATCTATTGTCAATTGTCGTTGGTGCTCCTTCATATATGCCGACTCTGACTTCTTGGTGGTGTCATTATCAACAACTTACCCACAGCCACAGCGCAGGTCTGTTTTCTCTTTGGCGGGGTGTTATTTGTTAGCATTTACCATTAAAACTTTAGTTGAATGTCAACATTCATGCTTGAAAGTTATAGTGAAAATTGAAAATACAATTTATAAAATAACATAATATTTTAAATATAGTATTTCTGAATCTTTTTAAATAATAAAGAAATCAAAGGTAAGATTATAAATTGAACTTTTATTTCGTATTAATGTTACATTAATATTATTATTATTGGAGTACTACGCATAAACGAAAACAAGAAACTGGGGTACAAAAACGAAAAAAGGAAAAACAAAGAGAAGAAGAGCTCGCTAAAAACACTAAAATTAGTAAATACTTTTCACCATCGGTAACAACAATAACAGAGCTTGACAAAACAACATCAAGTCACAATGAAGACGATGGAAAATGTATGCCATCAACTAGTTCCAGTGGTCATGAAAGTGAATTTAAAGGAAAAATCACGTGTTCTTCTACTTCCACCATTCAAATACAACCAAGACCAAGGATCGAAACGGAGGCAGAAAGATTCAATGAATCAGTAACTTTATAAATTTTAAAAATTTGGTCAAAATTTTAACCGATGAAATAAAGAGACATATTATTCTTTCTACTCCTTGTAAACCCAAAGGACCATTTAAAAACGATCCATTACAAAATAATTGTTATATGTGATAAATGTATGTTACTAGGCAACATAGATGTTAGAGAAGTGTCATGTAGATTCAGCTTGAATAAAGAATACGCTCCTATTAAGTTATCTTAATATCTGTAGACGTAAACATAAGACATGGCGTCAGGTGGAAATCAATAAATAATAATTGTTAGTACACAAAAAAATTATCATTTAAAATCGTAATATATATATATATATATATATATATATATATAGTTGAATGTTGTTTCTCCCTATATATATATATATATATACATATATATATATATATATATATATTGATAAATATGGCGGAATACCAAGAGAAGGTAAGAATGTTGGAGGAAGAATTACAAAAACTAAAAGCTGGAATCAGTATCGCAAGCAGTAATACTCATATACCATTACCTAAACCAATAAATATTAAAGAAGGTGACATTTATGAAAATTTAATTTTTTCAAAAGAAGTTGGGAAAATTATTGTACAGCTAGTGGACTGAGTATGAAAACTGAAAATGATAAAATAGCAATTTTATTAACAGCTGTAGGTGACGACATATTCAAAATGTACGAAAATTTTGATATTAGTAAAGAAGATAAGGCAAAATGTGATACCTTATTAGTAGCCATAGGAGATAATTTAATACCACAGGTAAATAAACGTTACGAAAGGGCTAAATTCAATATGACAAAGCAAGAAGATAGTGAAGAATATATCGATTATTTTGACAGGTTAAAGAAACTTATAAAAAACTGTCAGTATGGTGAGCTTGAAAAATATTTATTATTAGACAAAATCATTTATTCAATTAATGATAATAAGCTATTAGAAGAAGCTATTGACATATGCAAAAGTAAAGAACTGTCAAACAAGCAATTGAAAAATTTAAATGAAAATGTTGAAGATAAGGACATAAAGAAAGTTAGATATAACAGTAAGAAAAGTGAGAATAAATTCAGTGCAAAATTAAATAGAAAATATGGAGAAACAAGTGGTAATCAAAGATATGACAAATTTACAGAAGGTAATAAAAAATATGACAAGTTTACAGAAGGTAATCAAAGATATGACGGAGAAACACATTGTAAATATTGTGGATATAAACACAGTATAGATAAATGTCCCGCTAAAGGAAAAATTTGTAACATTTGTGGTCGTAAAAATCACTATGCAAAAGTTTGTTTATATAACAAAAGAAGTCAAAGAATCAAGTATATAGGTGGAGAGAATGGATATGAAAGTGAAAATGAAAATATCTTAAAGATAAAAAAAGAAGGACGGAGACAATTAAATGCAGAAATTTATTTTATTACAAGGAACAATAAATTAGTAAAAGAAAAATGTTATTTGGACACAGGTGCAACTTGTAATATAATAGGTTTAAGAAATTTAAAAGGTATTTTAGAAGAAAGTATGTCTTTTTAGAAAAATCATATTCAAATTTAAAATGTTTCTGTGGTCAAATAATTAAACCTACTGGTAAGAAAATTTTGCAATGTTTACGTCATGATGAAGAGTTTGAAGTTGAATTTGAAGTTATCTCTAATGATCATATACCATTATTGTCAGCACAAACTTGTGAAGAATTGAAACTAATAAAAATATGTAATAAAATAGAAACAAGCAAAAGAAAGTCAGCACAAGCAATAATACAAGAATATGATGAGATTTTTAATGGATTGGGTTGTTTGGATGGTGAAATTTTCTTAGAGACTGATGAAAAAATTATTCCTAAAATACAACAGCCGCGAAGAATACCTGTTACACTAATTAATGATCTAAAGAAAAATTTAGAAAATATGGAAAAAACTGGTATTATCAAAAAGGAAGATAGTCATACAAATTGGGTCAGTAATATCTTAATTGTAAAGACATTTTTTAAGGTTTATATGATAGGTGGCTCTGAGCCCACCCTACTATCATATATCCCTGTAACCATGGAACCGAATAAAAACCGCGTTTTATATGTCAAAATAAAAACACGTAAAATTTGAATGCAGTGTTTACAAATCAGTATTAAACCTCTCAAAAAAGAGCATAGCCTCAAACATTGGTTCTTCGAGCCGGATTGTGATCCTGGAAAATACTGGTAACGTTTAGATCCTCCTAGATCAACAACCAGTTTCCTGCTCACCCTAGCAAGCGTCTCCCGATCGTACGAGCCAACGGACAACAGCAGTGTATGGTCATCCATATTGTAAAGTATAGTACTGGCGTGAGTACTCGCGTAAGTTATATTCTTTTTTCACCTCTTTTTTGTGTCAAAACAGTAAAATTATGAGAGAAAAAAAAAAAGAACTGAAGTCATTGCATTATAAAAGAGGAAGCATACAAGCTCAATTAACTTTATTTAAAAAACATTTGGACGGATTAGATGAAAAAAATCTAGATGTTAGGGCAGTTAAAAATTTAACTGCACGGCATGAAAAAATAATTCCGTTACTTGCTGAATTTAACTCAATTCAAACTGAAATAGAAATTTTAGAAGGTGATGAGACAAAAAACTTAGAGCGAGATACCTTTCAAAATACTCATTTTGATTTAACTACACAGGCTGCGCTCATATTATCTGAATACGATGACAGTGGCAATGGTCATTCGTCTCATTCGCAAGTGTCTCATTCATGTTCTAAAGATTCTTGCAATCTGAAAAACATTGAGTTACCATCAATCGATTTGCCAATATTTACGGGAGATTTTACGAAATCTCCCATAAATGTTCTCTATGTAAAAATCTCCGGCAAGAGTTTCGTGATTCTTTTACGTCACTAATTCATGTCCGAAATGACTTTCAAATAGTCAAAAATTAATTTATTTACGCTCTTGTCTAAATTGTGAACCAGCTAACAAATTACGTGCGATACAAACTTCAGACAAAAATTATCAAATAGCGTGGGATTGTTTAAACAAGAAATACAATAACAAACGCCGTATTGTCCAAACACATATTCAAAATTTATTAAACTTAGAATGTGTTAACAAACAATGTCACAATAGTTTACAACTGCCGATATAGCTAAGATGTATCGCCAAATATGGGTCCATCCTGATGACCTCAAGTTTCAACAAATACTTTTTCAAAAACCTTTCAACTCAACACCGTCACATACGGTACCAGTTCGGCACCCTTTTTAGCAATTAGATGCTTGATTGAATTAGCTTCAGAATGTAAGACATTTCCCTTAGAATCTGAAATTATAAAAAGGGATTTCTATGTAGATGACACTCAAATTTTTGGGATTGTTTTGGGATCAAACCAGTGATTACTCGGTGGGAAAAATGAAAAATTATGAACAGGTAACAAAAAGAACTATCCTGTCAGTAACCGCACAATTATTTGACCCGCTCGGTTTGATTTTTTCAATTATTGTTGTAGCCAAATTCTTGTTGCAACAAATCTGGCAACTTAACATAAGTTGGGATG
This sequence comes from Liopterus haemorrhoidalis, assembly GCA_963971575.1. Classification (NCBI taxonomy): domain Eukaryota; kingdom Metazoa; phylum Arthropoda; class Insecta; order Coleoptera; family Dytiscidae; genus Liopterus; species Liopterus haemorrhoidalis. The sequence continues at coordinate 22,555,158 of OZ020615.1, read as the reverse complement.
AGTCATTACCAAGTGATATTCACACGAGTTGGTTACAATTCAAAAGTGAGCTTAAACATATTAACAAAATTCCGATTCCTCGGTTTGTTTTAAACACAAATTGTTGTTATATCGAATTTCATGGCTTTGATGACTCTTCTGAACGCGGTTACGGAGCTTGCATTTACGTTCAATCTTGTAACAACCAACATAAGTATTCTGTCAAACTGCTCGCATCAAAATCACCCCTCCAAACAATTTCTTTACCAAGACTGGAACTACTTGCTGCAGTAGTACTAGCAAATTTATCACATAAATTCAAAACCATCCTAAACTTAACCATTTCTAAGGAATATTATTGGACAGATTCCAAAATAGTTCTTTCTTGGATAAAGTCTGAACCCAATAGATGGTCAACCTTTGTGGCCAATAGAGTATCATCAATACAATCATTAACTAATTCTGAGTCTTGGTATCACGTAAAATCTGCTGACAATCCCGCAGATATAATATCGCATGGATGTTTGCCAAACAAACTATGCAACATGAATCTTTGGTGGCAAGGTCCAGCGTGGCTCGCACTAGACCATTCGCAATGGCCAGAGCAAAATATAACCCTTCAAGATTCTAACTTGCCAGAATCTCGGAAAAAGATTAAATCCTTGCACATCGTCGTCAAGGATACTGTTGCGTAGAGACAACAGATTGATCTGACGTTGATCGTAACTGGGACAACACATATATAAATATGTCATGTCTTGTTTTCTCCTGTAAATAACAGGAACGTATTTTATTGTATATAAATATAGATTCATATAAATATATTATTTCCCCCATAATATTAGTATTATTTGTTATATTTAAGAACATAACAATTGGCGCAATCGAAAAAAAAAAAAATAAATAACTTAACGAAATGGATCCTGAAAATATTTTAAATATAATTCGTCAACAGCAAGAATTGATGATACATTAAAATGGTAAATGGTAATGGTAATGTAAATAATGAACAATTGATGGAATCTCTGTCAAATTCCATGTCTGAATTTTCTTATGATCCTGATAGTGGTTTAATTTTTGAAGCATGGTTTAAAAGGTATGAAGATTTATTTAAAGAAGACTGTAAAAATTTGGATGATGCTGCAAAAGTAAGATTGTTGTTAAGAAAATTAGATACTGCTGCACATGAAAGGTATATAAATTATATTTTACCAAAACAACCTAGAGAACAATCTTTTGAAGAAACATGTAAAATTTTGTTGGATATATTTGGTAAGAGATCTTCACTTTTTAATATTAGATATAATTGTTTGAAACTTGTTAAAAATCCACTTCATGACATTATTACTTACACTGGAATAATAAACAAAGAGTGCGAAAATTTTAAACTTCCTCCCCTAACGGAAAATCAGTTCAAGTGTTTAATTTTTGTTTGTGGTCTTCAGTCACCAGAAGATGCAGATATTCGTACGCGCTTGTTAAACAAGATCGAAACTAATACAAATATTACTTTGCAAAATTTGGCGGATGAATGTAAAAGACTGATAAATTTAAAACACGACACCATTATGGTTGAAAAGAATTCAAACAAAAATGTAAATCTAATAAAGAAACAGCAGTTTAGAAATAATCTTCCGAATAAAAATAATCAATCATTCAAAAATAATCTTCAGGATAGTAAACAGTTTTCAAGTGTACAATCGAAAAACAATCATTTTAATTCAAAATCTAAAACATGTCCTTCCTCGCCTTGTTGGCTCTGTGGAGCAATGCATTTCACTCAGGATTGTTCATTTAAAGAACATAAATGCTCACAATGCAAAAGAATAGGACACAAAGATGGTTATTGTAATGCTTCAAAAACAAATAAATTCTATAATTACAAAAATAATAGAATTAAACCAAAATTAAAATCTTCTGGAATTTTTACAATTAAACAAAAAGATATATTTTTAAAAAGGAAATTTATAAACATTTCCATTAATGGTCATCTTGTACAACTTCAGCTTGACACAGCATCCGATATAACTATAATTTCAAAGGAAACTTGGCAAAGAATTGGAAAACCTGACTTTTATTCCACAACGGACACACCAGTCAGTGCATCAGGCAATTTTATAAATCTAGTAGGGAAATTTAATTGCTCATTTTCTTTCCAAGATAGATTTTCTCAAGGCATTTGTTATATCTCAAATCGCTCTAATTTAAATATTATGGGGATAGATTGTATAGAAAAATTAAACTTATGGGATGTTCCTTTTAATTTAATATGTAATACTTTACATACTACAAATAATGAATCTAAAATTTGCAAGACAGTTCCAGTGCCACAAAAGGAAAATAGTTTTATAACATTTTTAAAAACGAAATATTATAAATGTTTTGAAACTGGATGGGTAGATGTACAAAAACTAAAGCATCTTTAGTTTTAAATTCGGATGCTAAACCAGTTTTTAAACAAAAACGGCCTGTTCCGTTTGCAGCTCTTCAAACGGTTGATAACGAACTCAACCGTCTGGAAGAATTAGGTGTTATCCAGCACATAAACTACTCTTCGTGGGCTGAACCAATTGTAGTTGCAAAAAAAGCAAATGGTACCATTCGCATTTGCGCAGACTATTCAACTGGACTTAACAATGCACTTAAGTTGCATAAGCATCCGCTTCCTCTGTCTGAAGATATCTTCTCTACATTGAATGGAGGTAAAATATTTTCGACAATAGACCTTGCCGATGCATACCTACAAATAGAGGTCGCAGAGGAATCTAAGGAACTCCTCACCATAAATACCCATCGAGGCCAGTATCAATATAACAGACTTCCTTTTGGTGTCAAATCTGCTCCAGCAATTTTTCAACAAATTATGGACGGTATGTTAGCAGATTTACCGAACGTCACTGCTTACCTCGACGACATTATCGTCATGGGACGCAACGAAAAGGAACACAAAAATAATATTGAAGAAACCTTTAAGCGTATTGAGGTGAGCGTATAAGCGAATTTGGGTTCCACGTTCGCCTTGAAAAATGCAAATTCAACTCTATAAAATATTTAGGGTTTATTTTTGATGCTTATGGTCGCCGTCCAGATCCAGAAAAAACTGCTGCGATTCAACACATGCCGCCTCCACACGACATAACTACACTCCGTTCCTTCTTAGGACTTTTAAATTACTATGGTGTTTTTGTTCAAAATTTACACCAACTCTGTGCATCACTTGATGCTTTACTTAAAAAAGATACAAAATGGCACTGGTCAAATACTTGTCAAAAAGCATTTGAAAAAGCTAAATCTATTTTACAGTCAGATTTGCTATTAACGCACTATAATTCTCAGCTGGAAATCATAGTTGCTGCTGATGCTTCTAATTATGGCATTGGAGCCGTAATACTACATCGATTTCCTAATGGTTCAGAGAAAGCAGTTTCACACGCGTCCAGAACACTCACTGCTGCAGAGAAAAATTATAGTCAGATAGAGAAAGAAGCTCTAGCTTTAATTTTTGCAAGCAAGAAATTTCACAGAATGATTCATGGCCGTAAATTTATACTGCAAACAGATCACAAACCACTTCTCAGTATTTTTGGTTCAAAAAAAGGCATTCCTGCCTATACGGCTAACAGATTGCAACGATGGGCAACTAGTCTGCTTGCTTATGACTTTGATATTGAATACAAAAATACCAATATTTTTGGTCAAGCAGATGCTCTTTCCAGATTGATAGCCACGCATAACGTTCCAGATGAAGAAATGATCATTGCTTCAGTCTCTCTCGAAGCAGATGTACGCTGCACATTTCTTCAGTCAATTCGGTCACTGTCGATTACCGCTGAAATTGTTAAAAAATAAACTAATAAAGATTCTCTTCTTCAGCGCGTAAAATATTGTTTACAAGACAAATGGCCTGATATAATTCAGAGCAAACGTTTACAACAATATTATCAACGCCGTCATTCACTGTCGATGATTGATGAATGTATTATGTTTTCTGACAGAGTATGTATTCCAGATATCCTTCGTCCAAAAATCCTGCGTCAACTTCATTCTGGTCACCCTGGAATAGCAAGAATGAAAGCCTTAGCACGCAGTATAGTTTATTGGCCAGGTTTGGACGCCGAAGTTGAAGATCTGGTTCGAAACTGCAGTAAATGTAACATGGTAGCGAAAATGCCAATTAAAACTATACTTTCTTCTTGGCCACAACCAACCAAAGTTTGGTCTCGTATCCACATAGATTACGCTGGTCCTTTTCAAGGCTACTCTTATTTGGTAATTGTTGATGCTTTATCAAAATGGCCAGAAATTATTGCAACAGAAAATACTACTGCATCATCCACAATATTAATTTTAAAACGTCTTTTCGTACAATTTGGAGTTCCAGAAACAATTGTATCTGATAATGGTACACAGTTTACGTCTGAATATTTTGCAAAATTTTGTTTAGAAAATGGAATCAAACACATCCGTACTCCTGTTTACCACCCTATATCCAATGGACAAGCAGAACGTTTCGTAGACACATTAAAACGAGCACTGCTAAAATTAAAAGGGGAGGGAAATACCAAGGAAATTCTTCACACATTTTTATCAACCTACAGATCAACTCCAAATTTTATTCTACCGAACAATGCAAGCCCTGCAGAAATATTTCTCGGTAGAAAGTTGAGAACATCACTAGAATTATTACGACCTTCAAAAAAATCGTCAACACATAATTCGAAGATGGAAGATCAATTTAACAAGCACCATGGAACTCGCAAATGTTTCTATCGCGTTTGCGACCAGGTATATATTAGAGACTACCGTAAAAATGGTTGGCTGGAAGGAACAGTCATGAAACGAAAAGGAAGTATGTTGTATGAAGTTGACGTAAATTCCAAAGTTGTAACACGTCATGCCAATCAGATGCGATACCGATTCACCACGCCTGGACAAAATGATCAAAATGATCGTAATCTGCTGTCAATTTTTGCTTATGCTGATCTTATTCCAGTCCCTCTAGTTGATCCTATCACACCTGATGTTCTCTTCCCAGTTACTCCTGCTGAACCTGCCAGAGAAGTTGGTTCTTTACCAACAAAAATCCTGCTTCGCAGATCAACACGCGTTTCCGTACCACCGTCCCGCCTGATGTACCAATAAAAAGGGGAGGTGTTGCGTAGCGACAACAGATTGATCTGACGTTGATCGTAACTGGGACAACACATATATAAATATGTCATGTCTTGTTTTCTCCTGTAAATAACAGGAACGTATTTTATTGTATATAAATATAGATTCATATAAATATATTATTTCCCCCATAATATTAGTATTATTTGTTATATTTAAGAACATAACAGATACATTTCCATTTCAAAATTATTCATCGTTGCATAAACTACAACGAATAATGATCTATTGCTTGAGGTTCAAATCTAATTGTACAAAACCCAAATCTGAAAGAATCTACGGCTCTCTTAGAACTGACGAACTGCAAAATGCACTAATGACTTTAGCTCGTTTATCTCAAATAGAGTCCTTTCCCTTGGAATATAATGATTTAAAATGCGGAGGTCATGTTCACATAAAGAGTAAACTTCTCAGCTTAAGTCCATTCATGGACAGAATCGGTCTGATAAGAGTAGGAGGTAGATTCCAACTGTCTTCATTTTCTTTTGATAAAAAGCATCCTATCTTATTGTGCAGTAAGCATCATTTAACAAAACTAATATTTGAATGGGAGCACAAACGACTGCTCCATGCTGGTCCTACCCAGTTATTAAGTTCAATAAGAAACCAATTCTGGCCTATTTGCGGACTTAATATAGCAAAGTACACAGTTAGAAAATGTGTCAAATGTTTCAGATATAATTCAAGGGCCATCAACCCTCTCATGTGTAATTACGCCACAAAATAGAATCACAGCAATGCCCCCATTCCATGTAGTAGGTGTTGATTACGCTGTCCCTCTGCAAATAAAGAACAAACACGGTCGTGGAAGTAAAACTTCAAAATGTTTTATTAGTCTTTTTATCTGCTTTGCCACGAAGGCAATCCATTTGGGACCAGTAACGTCACTGTCTACTGATTCATTTATAGCTGCATTTAGACGGTTCATTGCTAGACGCGGAAAGCCCTTGCATGTCTACAGCGACAACGGAAAAACTTTGTCGGTGCTAACACTGAACTAATGAAATTGTCGGAATTTCTTTTAAACAATAATGCTGCAATAGCGGAACAAATCTCGTGTCATGACGTAAATTGGCACTTCATTCCCGCCTATTCACCACATTTTGGTGGTATCTGGGAAACTGGGGTGAAGAGTACCAAATATCATTTAAAACGAGTTATGTATGATGCCTCTTTAACATTTGAAGAACTGTATACTGTTTTGACACAAATAGAGTCTGTGCTAAATTCCCGTCCTTTAACCCCAATGACTTCCGATCCGAACGATCTCGAAGTGCTAACGCCAGCTCACTTTCTGATTGGACGATCATTTACATCAGCAGCTGATCCAGATATTAGAGACATAAAATTATCTCGCCTCGATCGCTTCCAGTATTTACAACAAATCAACCAGCATTTCTGGAACCGCTGGTCGAAGGAATACATCGCACAACTCCAACAAAGAACAAAATGGAAACAAAATAAGGACAATTTACAAATTGGTTCGTTAGTTCTTATCAAGGAAGAAAACATGCCACCAGCTAGATGGCAACTAGGAAGTATTGTCAGCGTTCATGCAGGCAAAGACAGTATTGCAAGAGTCGCCAGTGTGCAATGTGCAAGTGGTGTAGTGAAACGGTCATTTGCAAAAATATGTGTTCTCCCTGTTAAGTGCTAATAACCTCTTTTGCCGTAGACTATATTCATTATAATTACAATCTATTTTGTTCAATTTTGTAAATATGTAGCATGTATTCTTATGTTTTTATCATATGTTGTAATGTCTTTTAGGCATTCCAAGGTGGCAGCATGTTAAGGTTTATATGATAGGTGGCTCTGAGCCCACCCTACTATCATATATTCCTGTAACCATGGAACCGAATAAAAACAGAGCGTTTTGTATGACAAAATAAAAACACGTAAAACTTGAAAGCAGTATTAAACCTCTCAACAAAGAGCTTTTTAGCGGAATGGGATCCAAACATATTCTTAATTTTCCATTTAATATTTTTTGAGGCTATGAAAGAAAAAGGCCTCAAAGAAAATTAAATGGAAAATTAAGAATATGTTTGGATCCCATTCCGCTAAACAAAGCATTGAAAAGTATTGATTACCAAATACCCACATTAGATGAAGTATTACCAAATCTATCTGGAGCAAAAGTATTTACTGCGTTAGATGCGAAAAATGGATTTTGGCAACTAAAACTTGAAGAAAATAGTAACAAACTGACAACGTTTTGGACACCATTTGGAAGATATCGTTTTTTAAGATTGCCATTTGGTATTAATCCTGCGATGTAATTTTTGCAAAAGAAACATCATGAAATTATACATGGTTTAGAAGGCACAATATCACTTGCAGATGATATTTTAGTGTTTGGAAAGGGAGAAAATTATGAAGAAGCACTGGAAGATCCCAACAAAAATTTTGAAAATTGAATGAAAATATTAAGAGGAAGGAATTTAAAACTTAACAAAGAAAAAATGAAGTTATGTAAAAAAGAAGTAATATTTTTTGGTCATATTCTGACAGACAAGGGCATCAAGACAGATGAATCTAAGATTCAAGCGATATTGCGTATGAAACAGCCCGAGAATAAACAAGAAATAATGAGATTTCTTGGAATGGTAACTTATATCAATAAATTTATACCACGAATGTCAGAAGTAGCAGAACCATTGAGAAATTTGACAAGAGATAATGTTGAATTTGTATGGATAGAAACACATACGAAAGCTTTAGAAAAATTAAAAAGCTGATTACAAGCACCCCGATTTTGCAGTATTATAATCCAAAGAAACCTTTGAAAATACAAACTGATGCTTCAAGTACAGCAATTAGATGTACATTACTTTAAGACAATTTACCAGTAACTTATGCTTCAAAAACTTTAACAGCAACACAAAGGAAATATTGTCAGATTGAGAAAGAAGCATTAGCTATTTTATTTGCCTGCACAAGTTTGACCAATATATATGTGGTAAAAGAAATATTATTGTAGAGACAGATCACCGACCTTTAATAAATATTCTTCAAAAACCAATACATAAGTCACCGAAACGCTTACAAAACATAATAATGAGTCTTCAAAGGTATGATATAAAACTGTGCTATATAAAAGGACAAGAAATGCACATAACCGATTTTCTATTATGATTAGAGACGAAATATGATAACGAAGATATTATAAATATTGACGTCTATAAAATTGAAAAATTAATAGATAGTATTGATCAGGAAGAAGATTTAAGAATTAGAAATATTACATTGGAAAAAATTAGAGATTCGACAAGAAAATGTCATCAAATGCAAAAGCTAAGGAATATTATACAAGCAAGTTGGCCTGCTAAAATAGAAGACGTTCCAGAAGATTTAAAAATATATTGGAACATTAGAACAGAATTAAATACGCAAAAAGGAATAATATATAAAGGAGAAAGAATACTCATTCCTAAAGAAATGAGAAAAGAAATAATTAGAAAACTACATTCAGCACATCAGGGAATCGAAAACACTACAAAACTGGCAAGAGATACCGTATATTGGCCGAATATATCGCAACATATTAAAGATACAGTGTCAAATTGTGAAGCCTGTAGTAAGTACAGAAGTGCTCAACAAAATCCTAAAATGATGTCACATCAAATCCCTAACAAACCCTGGGAAACAGTTAGCATGGATGTTTTCGAATTACACAATAAACATTATCTAATTACTGTTGATCACTACTCTGATTTTTTCGAAGTAGATAAAATGACAAATTTGACAGCAGAACACACAATTCAGTTGTGCAAAAAAAAATTCAGTAGGTATGGAATACCAAAAAGAGTAATTTCAGATAATGGTACGAATTTTATATCAGAAAAATTCAAACAATTTTCTATTGAGTGGGAATTTCATCATTATACTTCTAAAAGAAAAGCAGAAGCTACTGTAAAAATTATAAAAAACCTGATGAAAAAAGCACACGAGAAAAAAGAAGACATTTATCAAATGTTGCTCATACTGAGAAATACTTCAAACAAAATTAATCTGAGTTCTGCTCAGAGAATGTTTTCTCGAAGATTAAGATGCAATGTACCTATTAAAGAAAGTAAATTTAGTAAAGTATTAAAGAAAGAACAGAAATACAAAGAAACGTACCAGACAGAATAAGAAAGCAAAGAATCATTCAAGAAAAGTATTACAACAGAAAAACCAAAAATATAAACGAACCTAATACTAATGACAACATATGGTTTAAGAAAAATAACAAAAATTACTGGAAACAAGGAAAAGTCAAGAAAAGATTTGATAAAAGATCATTCGAAGTAGAAGATGTTGATGGTACGTATAGAAGAAATGTAGTACAGATTCGATATAATAAAACAGAAGAACATCTAAAAGAACATGAAATAAATCCTGAGGCAGATAAACTTGCAGAAAACGTTAATAGCGAAGAAAGACCAGAAGAAATAAAGACATGCAGAAACGAGACAGTAAGACGATCTGCAAGAGAAAGAAAAACACCAACAAAATATAAAGACTTTATAATGAAGTGAATTTATTTATTTATTTGTGTCACTTATAACATTTTCTTAAAGACAGAAAAAAGGGGATGTTATATGTGATAAATGTATGTTACTAGGCAACATAGATGTTAGAGAAGTGTCATGTTGATTCAGCTTGACAATATCTGTAGACGTAAACATAATACAATAATAGTAATAATAATAATAATACTTTTATTCCAGTCGATCTGTACACACAGATATAGGAAATGTGAAAGAAAATACATAATATGATACACAGTTATAGTTACAATAACTTAGATTAGTTTTAAGTATTAATAGATGGGATCTTTTAGCACAATTTACTGGTGAGTCAATTATAACTTTTAAAAAATTAAATCCTACTAGATGGTCATCAGGATAAATTCAATAAGAGCAATAAAATTAAGATTTTTGGATGTCATTAAAGCATTGACAGAAATTTCATTAAAAAGTGACAAACAATCTGAACAAACAGAAGCATTTAGGATTAAAAAAGAAATCACTTCGTTTGAATTTGTATTTGTATGTAATTTATTACATCATTTATTATCCGAAATTAATTATGCGTCAGAAATATTACAAAAAAAAAGAATATAGAATTAGATGAAGTAGTAACTGTGTTAGAGACAGTAAAATCTAATTTAAATAATTTTAGGCCAAAATATAGTGAAATAAAATTCGAATCTGAAAGTATTTGTAAAAAATGGGAAATAATACCCGAGTTTAAAGGTACAAGAAAATCAAAAAGAAAACGTCAATTTGATGAATTATGTGATGACTACGATTTCGAATTTCGGTTAATGTCGAATATAAATTTAAAGTTAATGTTTTTTATAGAACAGTTGACATAGTCAATTCACAAATTAAAAATAGATTTGAAGGAATGTTAAAAATTGCAAATCTTTTTTTTTTAAGGCCAAAAAAATTGCTAACATTATCAGAAAAAGAACTTCTAAAGTCGGCAATAGAATTACAAAAACATTATTGCAATGATTTATCAGAAAATTTTCCGATGCGGTATATTTTCTTAAAAATGACATTAATACCAATACAACTATACAGGAAATGACAGATATTATTTTAATCAATTATTCCTTTATAGAAAGTGATTTATGTGAAGTTTGCACTGCCTTATTACTATTTTTAAGCATTCCTGTCACTGTGCCTACAGCAGAAAGATTCTTCAGCAAATTAAAAATAATTAAATCATATCTTAGAAACAGCATGAATCAAGATAGATTAAGTAATCGCTCTTTTGGCAATAGAACATTATGCAGCAGAAATTTGTTTAAAAAAAGTGATTTATTATATATTTTTGTTATTTTTTTACCTTTAAGAATTATAAAAAATATTGCACTTATTACTTTTTTCCTTGTACCTAATCATTTAATTTTCAAAAGTTTATCGGGGCCTACATTTTGTTTTGCGGGGGGGGGGCACCAAATCCTAGTTACGCCACTGTTGGTATATAACACAGTGATAAGACCAGCGCTGTTTTCCAATGATGTACTGATCCATGTATGTAAAACAATATCTGAATAAACTCATTTTATATATAGGTAACCCCTGTTAAGATTGCAGCGCCAAAGTGTAATCTGACATTTAGAAAGAATTAATTAATATTTTTATCTTGATTTGTGTTTTCTTAATAAATATCACACTTATGCCAAACAGATACAAGTTCTTGAGTTATGTTTCGGACACTTACAAAAGCCTTTTTAAAAAGACAATATGTACGTGTACTTAGTACAGTGGTTACAAGAAAGATTATGAGATTTTAACAAAAAACAAGTATATATAGTATTTCTTAGTCTTGCTGATGCAGCTTTTTGTCCGGGTGTCCTATTCCGTTTTATGGAATATAACTCCTTGGGCCTTAGTGAAGAACTATGAGGTTACCACAGAGTTCGATCATTTTCTTGAGATGCTGGATCGACTGATGTTTCTTCTTTGGAGTCGGTGCAAGTGGATGCCTTCTTCTTCATAAAGTAATATCGATATGTACCGATGATGACTGAGATACCAATTAAAATGTAGATCACTATCGTGTATATGTCGACTTTGTCGTAGTAGATAGGGACATTATTAATTTCTTTTAATTTTAGATTTTGTTCATTTAGGTGGTTATGCATAAGTTAGTCCGTTCATATTAATTGATTTTAGTTTAAGTGTCCCAGACTTGATAGGAGTTTGATTTAATATTTCACCTTTAAATTTTATTTCTGGTAAATTAATTTCATTAAATTTGCGTTCCGAGTCTTAAACAGTTTTTAATAGAAAGTCTCTAACATGCACTTCACAATTATTATCAAGTTCTATTAAGTAACTTCCATTTAGGGGAACATTTTCCTCATTTTCTTAGCACATTTGCGTGGCTACTACGCTGTTAGAGGTAGTGATAATCCATTTATTCCGGTCGATTTGACTAAATTCTATTTCTTCTACGGTGACTGGTAGCTGTAAGCAGGCGTTTGTATCGTTCAATATCTTAATAGTTGCAGTTCACAGGGCATTTTATGAACTCTAGTTTTCGTCAGATGCACTTCATTACAAAGGAAGTTTCCTGGCTCGATTTCTTGGCAGTAATCTTCTAAGTATGCGTAATGTTGCTCATTGGAAATTATGAATTTGGAATTGGGTATAATGACCTTGAATGAATGTGGTTTATCGGTTGGTGTCGGTAATGGATATAATCGGTAATAGTCAAAGTTTCTCAAGTCTACGATAGGGATTTCCATAGTAAAAATTATTTCGTTTCCTTTGCTGTAACTTTTAACTTCATTAATTTTTTCCAATAATTTTATATTATTCAAATTTGGTTCGAAAGGAAACTTACAAATTAAAAATTAGGAAGTCTTTTGTCGCGTTGTTAATTTCTGTCAGGAAATAATTTCAGGTCTATGATAGAGTCATGTAGTATGTTTAATTTTGCAAATGTGACTGCAACTTCTATTTTTTCAAGATTATCGTATATTATTTGTTAAGAGCTATAAATTTGGGAAATTACTATTTCTAACAAGAAGTATAGAGAATTATCGAATTTTGTTACGTATGTAGTCTAACCTAGAAAAGGAATAACCTTTTCTAATTGCAAAATTCTAGACGTTAGAATTTCTTGATTATGACTTAAAATTTTCGAATTTTCTTGCAAATTGTTTTTTTTTTTTTTTAATTATTATTATTTAGTGTTTTTTGGGTGCTTCAGCTACTAGGCTATTAGCACTCAGTACATTAGTTTATATACCGAGTCGTTGGATTATAATAATGTATAAAAATAATAGTATTTAGTAATATTTCTAATACATAGTAACAGTGCTAATATATTACAAAAACTTTAGTGAAAATTACAAATCTGTTTATATCAACTTATATATATTTATGTCTTTCGGGTAGTTTATGATGTTTGTTTCTGTGGTGTCAGTGGGTGAGAGTGCTTGTTGTAAGTTATTGGGTATGTTATGTAGTTGTCTGTAGTGGCTGTATTTTGTGCATTCTGTTATTACGTGATGGGCAGTTATTGGAGAATTGCATGTGTCATAGATGTCTGCTGGTGTTTTCTGTATTACGCTTTTGTGTGTGAAGGCGGTGTGTCCTATTCTAATTCGTGTCAGTACTATCTGTTCTCTTCTATCTTCTCTTGTTGGCCATTTAGTTACGTGGTCCTTAATTAGACTTAATTTCGTGTTGGTGTTTTCCCAGTATGTGTGCCAGACTTCTTGGATTTTTCTTCGTATGAATTATATGAAGTCAGTTTTGGGTATATGAATACTTGTTTCTGGAGTTTCTATTGCCTCGTTAGTTGCTGTGTGCCATTTCATTCCCTTTTATTCCACAGTGTGAGAGAATCCACATAAAAATAATTTTGTAATTATTATTATATAGTTGTTGAACTTTCTCTTGGATATAGGTGATGGGTTTGTTTTGAAGGATGGTTGACAAATGCTCTGGATAGAGCTCAGCGAGTCAGTACATGTAATATATTTTTTTTGTTTGGTATCATTATTTTCATTTTCTTCAATGGCCTTGTATATGGTAAATATTTCTGCTGTGTATGTGGAGCCTGCTTCCGGTAGATGGTATTTGAGACTTTTTTCCCCGTTTATCACTGCAGATTCTACTTGGTTGTCGATTTTGGAGCCGTCAGTATAAATAATGTTGTATCCTAAATATGCATCGCATATTTCTTGGAATCTGCTGCGGTATAGTACGGGAGGCGTTTCTTGTTTGTGGTATAAGGTGAGCTCTAGATTATGTGCCGGTGGTTTGAAAATCCAAGGAGGTATTTTACTGAACGTTTTTTGATCAATTTGTGGGAATATTATATTAAGGGTTTCTATGGATTGACTGATGAGTTTCTGTAGAGGGGTTACAGGATTTGCTAGGTCGTTGTTTTCGAAAAAGTAGGAGTGTGCCGGTATATCTGTGTTACTTGCCAGGTTTGCTAAATACTTTAAGGTTAGCTGCGTCCTTCTAGTTTTCAGAGGAGGTTCGATTGTCTCACAGAAGATACTATCTAATGGGCTGGTTCTGTAGGCTCCTGTTGCTATCCTCAGGGCAGTCGTATGTATACTATTGATTAGGTTTAAGTTGTTTTTTTTGCCGTTTGGTAGACTATACTGGCATAGTCCAGCTTAGTTCTTATAAGGGCTCTGTATATGTTTAACAGCGTTTCTCTGTGTGCTCCCCATTTTGAGTGTCCTAGTATTTACATGATGTTAAGCCTTCTTATGCAATCGGTTTTTATGTTCATTAAATGTTGTTTCCAAGTTAATTTGTTGTCGAATGTTACACCAAGAAATTTTACATTGTTAGTGTACTGTATGTCCATGTTATGTATTTTTAATTTAGGGTTTCCGCGTGGTTTCCGAAGCTTACAGAAATGGATTGCTCGGGTTTTTTCTTCTGAAAGTTTAAGACCAGTTGTGTTAGTCCATCTTGTTAACTTGTCAATTGTATTTTGTAGACAATTTTGAAGCTCACTAAGGTCACTTCCTCTTAAGTAAATAATTAGATCATCCACCAAATAGAGACCATTTTACTTGGATTGGAATGCATTATGAGATTTCATTAATTGCGATAAGAAATAATGTGACACTTAGAATTTCACCTTGCGGTACTTAGTTTTGTTGTGTTCTTATTTCTGATATATTTCCATTTGCTTGTACTTTAAATTCCAGTCAGCCCGAATTCTTTCATTGCCTGGATTATGCGGTGTCGCCAAATGGTATCGTATGCCTTTGCGGCATCAAAAAGGACTGCAATGAGGTGTTGTCTGTTGGCGAAGGCTTGTTGTGTTTCCTCTACTAGAGCTACTATATTATCCATCGTAGATCTTCCGTATCTGAATCCACTTTGGTTTTTGTTGAGTAATTTTTCTGTTTCTAGGAGCCATAGTAGTCGCTTATTAACTAATTTTTGCATAATCTTACTTAAACAGTTTGATAGAGATATTGGTCTATAGCTTTGAGGATCCGTGTTATCTTTACCTTGTTTTGGAATTGGTATTATTATAACTTTTTTCCATTCTTTTGGGTAGATATTTTCTCTCCATATCCGGTTGTATGTTATCAGTAAAACATTTAACATTTTAGACGGTATGTGTTTGAATAAATCGTATGGGATTCCATCTGGTCCTGGGCATTTATTGACTGGTAAACTTTTAATTATTATCTCTAGTTCCTTCCTTGTGAATGGTTTGTTTATATCGCTGTCGTTATTTGTTGGTAAATTTTGGATATTTTCGGCTTGTTCCTTAATGTTTATCATGTCTTGGCTGTAATGTGCATCGCTTGAATTCTTTTGAAAGTTATCTGAGAGTATATCTGTTATTTTCTGTGAGGATGTTATTACTTTGTCATTTATTTTAAGGCTGGTATTGAATTTGATGGTTTTATACCCTTAATTTTTCTGACTTTTTTCCATACAGATTTAATTGGTGTGTTTGGACATATGGACGACACAAATTGTTGCCAAGAATCCCTTTTGCTCTGTAATATTGTACGTCTGAGTTTTGCTCGAGTTCTTTTTAAGGCATTCAAGTTTTCTTCAGTTTTATATTTT
This sequence comes from Liopterus haemorrhoidalis, assembly GCA_963971575.1. Lineage (NCBI taxonomy): Eukaryota > Metazoa > Arthropoda > Insecta > Coleoptera > Dytiscidae > Liopterus > Liopterus haemorrhoidalis. The sequence continues at coordinate 22,539,433 of OZ020615.1, read as the reverse complement.
TTATAGTGGTACAATGTTTTTTTGTTTGCTTTTGTTGCCTGTTGGCATTCCGGATTCTACCATGGTACAATTTTATTTCTATTCTGGATTTTGTTTTTTTTTCAATGGACATATCTGCCGCGTTTTTTATATGAGCTATAATGTTTTCAATTTGTTCGTCTATTCTGCCTGAAAATATTTGATGCAGGTTTGTTTCTATGTGTGCAGCAAAAAGCAAAATTCTAGACGTTAGAATTTCTTGATTATGAATTAAAATTTTCGAATTTTCTTGGAAATTGTTTATAGTAGTCGGTAGTAGCGTGATTTGATCTTAAATAATGGTTTTAATTGTTTTTTGGTTTTTCTTTAGAACGTTGATGGCTTTATCGTACTTATCCGCATCTTTACGGGCGAGATTTCCAGTAATCGATTTAATAATTGATCCGAGACCATCTATGAGTGATCTTTTGGGTCTAATTTCGTGAAATGGATTTAAATTCGTGAATTGGTTCTCAATTTTATTCTGGAGTACTTCAATAATTCTATAAGAATTTTGAAATTCTTTTTCATAGTCATTGTGCTTTGCATTTTGAATAGAAGTCTTAATTTTTTCAAATTAATTTGTAATGTTGAAAATTCAGAAATTAATTTAGAAATGTCATATACTTGTACATAGCTCAAAAAAATTTGTTATACGCTTTTCCGAGTTTTATTGGAAGTAATCCGAGGTTGCTATTTAGTTCGTGGAATCTTGGTTCAGCTGTCTCGGTGCAGATGAGGTATCTGTGAAACCGGGGGGTTTTCTTAATTCTTTTATATGTACTATATTTTATATGTTTTTCTATAGAATATTTCGCTCTTTGACATATTGCGCAGGAATTAATGAAATTTGTAATTGTAGCTTTCATACTTCTCCAATAATAATTCGTTTTGTGATATTCAAGTGTTTCTGTAATTCCTCGGTGGTTGGTCTTACTTTCATGGTGGTGTTTTATTAACAAGATTTGTTCTTCTTTGTCTGTTTTAAGTATGTTCTCAAAAAGATTAAGTATAATTTATCGGTATGAAAATGCATATAGTCTAAATAAATCTAATAAATGTATGTCGTTTTATTGTCAGTATATTTTTTTAGTATTTCTAGTATTAAATTTTTGTTTTCTGTTTCGGGAATTTTTAGAATAGTGATTTTTTAATTTTCATATTTTTCATTTGTAACTTTAGGTTTGAAATATGGACTAGGAAGTACTATAATTTGATTGGTTTTATTGTTAATAATTTCGTTTAAAGAGGGTATTCCGTCATTTGTGGTTTCATTTTGGTTTGAATGTTGGGTTGAATTACTGAGAGTTCTTTTACTATCTTCAGCGGTATCGGTTTCGCTGTTTACGGGTTCATTATACGATTGATTATCATTTTGAGATGCGTTTTCAATAATTTGGTCATTTTAATCATTAATAGGTGGGTTGTTAATATTCTCATATATGGTAGGTACTACTTTAAATTAGAAATCCCTAGAATTGGATTTTTTTTTTTCTTAAAACTTTAGAAATCCAAAATTTTCAACATGACAAGATGAAATGGGGCCGAAAATGGCCCGTTGGCCCCTATTCATCTTTGAAAGATGATAGACGTTCGTGTTTAGTATGTGTAAACAGTCAAATCGAACAAAAAAATAATAATAATAATTTAGAGCTTCTTGAAAGGGGAAGCTCAAACTCTTGACCCCCCGAGTGCGACTTATTGAATAGTTGATAAAATTACTTGATGAAACTCGAATATAGGTAAAAGGTTTTAAGTGAAACATTTAATTAATAAGTTTAATTAATATCTTTATTCTACTTTTGACGGTAAGGCTGCGGTTACAGTGGAAGCGTGTTCGCCCGAAGTACATTTCGCACGTATGCGAGTGAGTAGATAGGTGGTGTTTAGGTCTAACAGTTTCGCGCGATTGATAAGCTTCTACTACAACCACATATGTGTACTTCTACATGCTTGAATTAGTCGGCCGAATGCAGTCGAGTACGAGCGTAGTACAGTTCGGGCGAACACGCTTCACTGTAACCGTAGCCTAACCATTATAAAAGTTACAATATAGTTTGTTGCTACATTTGAAAATAGTTAACACCATGCTACTATGAAATATTTTGATTAATTGAAATAAAAGAACAGTTGGCATTATTGGTTAAAATGTAGGATGAATGTGAGAATGAACATCTGAAAGTAATTGTTTTTTTTTTTGATATGTTAATAACATTAGTGAATATTAAAAATCCATTATATTTGAGCATGAAACTAACTTCCAGATATATCTTAAGAAGTTGTTTACAAATCCTTTGGATTTGTAATTTTGTGTGCGTCCCTTTAACTTTGCCTATTACCATCAGAGCCGTAGTAATATTTTCGGCGCCCTTGGCAAATAAAGTAAAGCAAGGAAAAGGTCCTCACCTCCGCTTTTAATGACCAAGTATATACAATGGCGCCCCTCGTCAGGTCACGCACCCCTGGCAAGTACCCGATGCCAACCCGTTCTTACGACTCTGATTACCATATTATGCTACAGATTGTACTTAACGTCACTATTGTTATTATTTGTAAAAAAGTTTGATAGCTAAATTATTAAAAAGAATTTTAAGGGAAGAGTGATTATATATTTTAATTATTTAATAACCTATATTCAGGACTGTAGTCGTAAAATCAGTAGAAGGTATACAGTACATATATCGTAAAAATCGCCTATATCGTCTCATCTAATCTCGTTTAACACTTAGAAATATTCAAAAGCACAGAGTATACCCTATTCATTCAAGACAAAGTAGAAGTTATATGCCGTATAGCGTCGTATACACGGCACTATAGCCCTGTTTATATTATTGTTAAATATAATTTCTAATGTAGGTAGGTAATGCCTATCTCTTGCTCTCCCCTTTCTATAGAAGTGACCAATATAAGGCCTGAGAGCCGTTTTCGGCCCGAAACTAAATTTTAAACGTCTCGCGCTTAATTTTTCCTGTACCGTCCATAAGTTACATTTTAAATTTCGCCCCCCTCGGTCCTAAATGATTTTTTTAATTTAGACTCACGTTACCAAGTAATTTTTGAATTTCTGTCCCCATCAAGTGATTTTTTTAATTATTACTCCCATCCCCAAACAATTTTCTGATTTATCATTCTCAAGTAATTTTTTAAATTTCTACCCTATCAAATGATTTTTAGAATTTTGTCTGTCTCCGCTTCCAAGTGTTTGTCTGAATTTTTACTTTCCCCGTCCCTAATAAACTTTTAAATTCTGCTCTCTTCAAGTGCTTTTTGGAATTTTTACCTCCCCCGTACCCAAGATATTTTTCTGCGTTTCCCCTTGCTTAAGTATTTTTCTCTTAAATTTTTATCCCTTTAAATTTTTTTTTATTTAACTCCTGTTTCTTCAAAATGATTTTTAAAATGTGTGCCTCCCCCGTATTCACAAGTGATTTTCTGAATTTTTACCTGCCACCACGCCATTGTAGTTTTACGCTTGCACGTCTTCAAGTGACTTTAATAATTTCTGCCCCTTCAAGTAATTTTTTAATTTTTGACCCCTCCGACCCAAAGTGATTTTTATTTCGCTTGATGGGTCAAATAATTTTTAGAAATTTTACTTCTCCCATTCCCAAGTAATTTTTTCTACGCCCCCCCCCCTCGGCTTTATTTTCTGCCTCCTTTGAAGTGATTTTTTTATATTTCAGCCCCTAGTGCTTTTTAGAATTTTTGTCCCCCATTCTTAAGTAATTTTCTGTATTTTACCTATTCCCACACCAAATAATTTTTTAATTTCATGTCCTTTCGTCTTCAAGTTATCTTTTAATTTCGGTTCCCAAGTGATATGATAATATTCTTCGTTTTTATAACATAAAAAACACTATTTTTTCCATTAATCCATAATTTGACAGATCCTACCAGTGGCGCACCCAGGAATTTTTAAGGGGGGGGCGGAAGACAAAAAAAAGTTCCTCGCTTTTGAAATACAAGCGATGACCTAAAAAAAAAGGTTCTCATCTCTTTTTAAATCCTTATATTTACCTAAGAATAAAAACGGGTTACGGGTTGTAAAGAATTGGATTTTAAGCGTTCTGATTTTAAGATGCCTACAGACGTTCTTACGATCACTATGGTTCTACACAGAATTGAAACATTAATTGGTTTATTTCATAGTTGAAGTATAAGAGAATATTTTCTATAACGGAGTTCATGTTAAAGAGCAATAAAGAAAGCTTCTATTAATACTACATGACCATTAATAAAACTCTCACTATGTCAATCAGAAATGGCAACCCTTAATTTAGTTTCTTTTTAAAAATTTTGTTATTAAACTTGTTAACAATACATTCAATAATAAAAATAATTGAACTGATTATAATTGTACAGAAATACAACACAAGCATCCCTTTTACATGCTGAAAAGTTACTTCGTTATACGATCTTCCGAAGTCATCATCTGCAAGATCTATAAGCCAGTCTCTTTGTAGCTTTTCAAGAATACCATTACACCTGATTTTTTCTAACCTAAAATGGAAAAAGTAATATTAAACATAGTTTTGATGGAGTAAAGCAAGAACGTTCTAAAGGGGTAGAAAATCTCTAGCTTGAGAACCAGTTGCAAGCAATTTTTTTAGATAGACAAAAATGTTTTTCTTAGTTTTTCATATTATTTACGAAAATAAAATAGGACTTTTATATATGGCTGAATAGCAAAAAACTTTATTCAAAATTATCATAACCTACTATAAGCTACATATCGCTACATGAGTTCAAAACAGAAATAACTTGAAATTTTTACAAATTGAGTTATTACTGAAAACCTTCAGAAAATAGGATCCAGTATCAATTTAAAAAAAAAGAAATTCTGTCAATTAAAGATCGAAAATACCGTCAAATACCGATATTATGAATTGTTTCCCTTATAAAACTGATACTGGTTACTATTTTCTGAAGTTTTTCAGTAATAACTCTTTTTGTAAAAATTTCAAGTTATTTCTGTTTTGAACTCATGTAGCGATATGAAAAATTAAAATTGACCCCGATAAATTAAAAACGGTACGCAATAAAAACAAAAACCTCTGTAAATTCACAATGAAAAAGTGCTTGAAGAAAGTGCACACCAAAATTACTTAATATTTTAATTTTGGAACTTATGTGCAAAAATTAAAAACCGTAAAATTTACATTTTCGTTCATATCTAGTAACCTATGTATTTTTTTAGGAAAACAAAGACATCATTTACCCATTAATGGCCAAAGGTTCGTATACGCAACCTTTTAGAAATTATCTTTTTTAAGGAAAGCAATTATTTTATTGTTTTATTGCATAATTATTTTACAAGCATTACTAGGATACAATAGCTTCGTGAATATTTTATTTCCCAGTTTATTTAAAGAGTATATTTTTTTAAATATTTTGAAATTGGTCATTTTTTGAAGATTTTACTGATGTATAAAAGCAGGTATTTTCTATACACTTGTTGGTAATTTAAAAAATATATATATAGTCAAACAGTATGAGAACTTTGTTATGAATTATCCTATTTTGAAAAAATATAAATTTTATCTGTCATGTTGCTCTGTACATCATTCAAATTTATGGGGTGCGTATACGCACCTTTGGCCAAATCAGTGAAATGTACAGGCGTGATTCATCATCGACAAGTCTCATCTTGTCTTAGCCATTTAACCTGTTATTCATTTCTACTGTGTGTTCTTTCATAATTCAATATATGTATTTACAGAATAAGTATGGTGAAAATAAAAATTAGTTGTACAGTTAGTACAATGATAGTAAAATTTCTTAATTGGTCACGACTAGCAGTTGCTCTTATGAAGTATCAGAGTAATGCAGATACTAATATAAAATCAACAAATTCAAACTATGGGCGTCCTTCAAAAAATAGTTTGTCAGATGTCATCAGATTTGACAATATAGGTCATCTAATAAGAGGCATGAAACGAATGTAAAAAAAATTGCAGTTTGTATAAGAGCAATTCCATTTATTTATGTGTAAAATATAAAGTACATCTGTGGCCAGAGTGTTTTGAAATGTTTCATTCCAAATAAGTTCATATTTCATTCATAAATAAAATAATTTGCTTATTACATGTTTACTGTTTGGACAACGCTATTTCTAGCAACTCCATGGCTACCTTATTATTTATTGTTATATATTGTTTTATGTTTTTTAAGGTAGCCATGCAATATTGTTTTATTGTTACACTCTTGTCACTTTTTTTGTAGTAAAATATTGTAAATAATCATCTTAGAGTCTGTTCTGACAATAAATAAATATATATCACATTTTTGGTCTCTGCATCTACATGTGTGTGTTTCTACATTTACTTGTGATTTCAGCATCGTTTCTGAACTTCGCTATTCTAGACATTAACAAAGATAAGTATTAGCTTTAAGTCTCCCAGCAGCATCTAATACTTATTCTTTTGAAACATTTTACAAACGCCACGTCTCTACGTGGTTTTATTGCCAGGCAGACCTCGTCTAGAGAGTTGTTTACAGCTGAGCTTCGTGGTATTTGCTGCGGTGTACCAAGATCATCCGCCAGCACCGATCCTTCATCAACAGTTAATTCGCTCTGTGGCCGGCGAACATCCAAAGGGGCACTGGTCCTTCGAGTTGGCCGGCCGAACATGTAGCTGGTACGGGCGCACCATTTGGCCACACGGGCCATACCACTCGCCGACCCAACATTTGGTCCCTCGAGCCGGATCAGACAGGTCAGTGTCGTATTTTCTGTATCTCCCTTAAGGAAATAACGCATTTGGCGTGTGTCTGAACCAAGATCTTGGTACCTCAGCTTTTACTCACGCACTAAAAGGCTTCTCACGGCCGATTGTAACGGCTTCTCACGGCCATCGGATTCACATCCATTCAGCTCAGTTTTTACTTACAAAATAAGCGGCCTCTCAAAGCCAACAGAATCTTACTCGACTTTAAGGGCTTCTGACAGCCCACAGATACTTTTCTGTTTTCTACGGCTTCTCAAAGCCAACGAATTTTATTCGATTCCAAAGACTTCTCACAGCCAACGGACACGTATCCAATTTCTACGGCTTCTCACAGCCAACGGATTTTATTCTATATTAAAAGCTTCTCGCAGCCGACAGATATTATCAGATTTTTACGGCTTCTCACAGCCAATGGATCTGATTCTATATTAAGGGCTTCTGACAGCCCACAGATACTTTTCTGATTTCTACGGCTTCTCACAGCCAACGGATTCTATACTATATTAAAGACTTCTCACAGCCGACAGATTTTATCAGATTTTTACGACTTCTTACAGCCAATGGATCTTATTCTATATTAAGGGCTTCTGACAGCCCACAGATACTTTTCTGTTTTCTACGGCGTCTCAAAGCCAACGGATTTTATCCAATTCCAAAGGCATCTCACATCCAACGGACACGTACCCGATTCTTACGGCTTCTCGCAGCCACCGGATTCTATTCGAATTTAAGATCTTCTGACAGCCCACAGATACTTTTCTGTTTTCTACGGCTTCTCAGAGCCAACAGATATTATCTGATTTCTACGGCTTCTCACAGCCAACGGATTTTATTCTATATTAAGAGCTTCTCACAGCCGTCTGACACTTATCCGTTATCTACTGCTTTTCAGGGCCAACATATTTTCCACAGATACTTTTCTGTTTTCTACAGCTTCTCACAGCCAACGAATTCTTATTCGAGTTTAGCGGCTTCTCACAGCCAACGGATTCATATCCTTTCTAAACGGTTTCTTACGGCTGGCGGATATATATCCGTTCTTCGCATTGGCTTCATAGCAGTTCCTTCAAATCCACATATTGCATATCACTGATAGATACCATTCTGTCACTTTGGATAATTTTTCATAATGGCGAATATCACGTTTCTGAAACGAATTTGTGATCACGCTTTCAAACAAGCGAGTCGTCTACTAGACTTTGGAAATCAAACATTCGGCAACCAATCTGCCATTTTTAGTTTTTTTCATCAGGTTGATGAAAACCTACCTCAGTTTGAAAGTAATTTTCGAAACGCTCATTGTAAATTAATGGAACTCAAGGCCACAGATTCTCTAGATACTCTGGTTGACTTTCATGATGAATTTATTGATCTTACAAATCATATTCAACTTAAAGCTCGTAAGATTCTAGAACGCAACGAGATTCTTAAACTCCCTCTAAAGGCCGAATTAGCTACTCGCTCACTAAATCTTCTCAAGATTCGTATTGAAGATGCTCTTACTGATGAGTCCAAAATACCCCTAGCCCTAATTGCAGCTGATTCTTTTCCCAAATACGTTGCACAAGTTGAAAGCATCGACGCTAGCTTGTTAGAATTATCATCATCTCTAGACGAAAGCGACACCCTCATACGATCGTTTCTTGCCAGTTATGCATCCATTAAGTTTATCATCTCCAAACTTAAAGGATCGCCCTTCAACAAACATACAGCATCACTGCAACTAACACGGTGTCTACCAGCATACAAAAACGATCAACATGAAAATATTACATATTCACCGTCACCAATCCTCAAGAGAGAGACTGTTCAGATACAGATACAGACACCATCGCTGGCTTCATCAATACCACGCTCTCCATTGCTTGCGCTTAAGTCTGACATCGTCTTATCTCCATCGCAAACATCATTGCTGGCTTCCTCTCTACAACACTCACCGCTGCCAGCATACAAGCCGGAGATAGTCCAAACTCCGCAACAGAATCCACCGCTGGCTGCCCCGTTAGAAAGCTCACCGCTGCCAGCGCACAAGCCGGAGATCGCCCAGACTCCGCAAAAGAAGCTACCGCTGGCTGCCTCTCTTTCAAGCTCCCCATTGCCAGCGCACAAGCCGAAGATCGTCCCAACTTCGCACCAGATACCACTGCTAGCTGCTTCGTTAGAACGCTCGCCGCTGTCAGTTCACAAGCCGGAAATCGTATCGACTCCGCAAAAGAAAGTACTGCTGGCTGCCTCTTTTTCAAGCTCGCTGCCAGCGTACAAGCCGGAGAACGTCCCGACTCCGCAAGAGAATACACCGCTGGCTTCCTTTCCACAACGCTCACCGTTGCCAGCGGACACGCCGGAGATCGTCCAGACTCCACACCAGAATCCACAGCCGGTTGTTCCGTTAGAACGCTGGCCGTCGCAAGAGTACAAGCCGAACCAGAGACTACCGCTGGCTGCATCTCTTCCAAACTCGCCGTTGCCAGCGCACCAGCTGGAGATCGTCCCCACTTCGCAACAGAAATTACTGCGGGCTGCCTCATTAGAACGCCCGCCGTCATCAACATACAAGCCGGAGATCATCCAGAGTCCGCAACAAAATCCACTGCTTGTTGCCCCACTAGATCACTTGCCGCTGCCAGTGCACAAGCCGGAGATCATCCAGACTTCGTACCAGAGAGTGCACAGACTATCGCTGGCTGCCTCTCTACAACACTCGCCGCTGCTAGCGCACAAGTCGGAGATCGTCCAAACTCCGCAACAGAAACTGCTGCTGGCTGCTTCTCTACAACACTCGCCGCTGCCAGCGCACATGTCGGAGATCTTCCAAACTCCGCAACAGAAACTGCTGTTGGCTGCCTCACTAGAACGCTCGCCACTGCCAGCGCACAAGCCAGAGATCGTCCCGACTTCGCAACAGAAACTACTGCAGGCTTCATTTCCACAACGCTTGCCGTTGCCACCCAACAAGCCGGAGATCATTCAAACTCCGGTGACTCCACAGAAACTCTTTCTGGCTCTCTTACTACAGCGCTCTTTATTGCCAGCACACAAGTCGAAGAACATCCATCCTTCGCTAAAGACATCCACAATGGCTTCTTCTAAACTAGAATGTTCAGCACATCACATAACATCGCATCATTTCGAATCACCTTGCCCAGCTCCGCATCCCATCTCATCGCCTCGCATTGTACCCCATCGCATAGCATCGAATCGCATCACATGGTATACTTCACTGCCACCCTTCCGCAGAACGCCTCATCTCCATATATTAGACGAATCAGACAGGTACTATTCAACAACGATGGAGGTACCCGAGTCGCTATGACTAAAAACCGATACTTACGTCTTTACAAATATCGGCGCCGCAAGAACTCACATCCAAACCTCATAATCCGTTGCCAATTTTATACTATTAAAAAACATACGATTTTGGCCGGCGGAATGTTTGGACAACGCTATTTCTAGCAACTCCATGGCTACCTTATTAATTATTGTTATATATTGTTTTATGTTTTTTAAGGTAGCCATGTAATATTGTTTTATTGTTACACTCTTGTCACTTTTTTTGTAGTAAAATATTGTAAATAATCATCTTAGAGTCTTGTTCTGGCAATAAATAAATATATATCACATTTTGGGTCTCTGCATCTACATGTGTGTGTTTCTACATTTACTTGTGATTTCAGCATCGTTTCTGAACTTCGCTCTTCTAGACATTAACAAAGATAAGTATTAGCTTTAAGTCTCCCAGCAGCATCTAATACTTATTCTTTTGAAACATTTTACAAACGCCACGTCTCTACGTGGTTTTATTGCCAGGCCGACCTCGTCTAGAGAGTTGTTTATAGCTGAGCTTCGTGGTATTTGCTGCGGTGTACCAAGATCATCCGCCAGCACCGATCCTTCATCAACAGTTAATTCGCTCTGTGCCCGGCGAACATCCAAAGGGGCACTGGTCCTTCGAGTTGGCCGGCCGAACATCTAGCTGGTACGGGCGCACCATTTGGCAACACGGGCCATACCACTCGCCGCCCCAACATTTACTTATGTTTGATATTGTTATTAGCCAAGGGTGCGTATACGCATCCTTATATTCCTGTAGAGTTAAGCATATATATATTTTAATTAATTTGCATTACAAGTTTTGTGGAAAATATTTTTTCTTAATAGCTTGGTCATTAATGGGTTGGTCTCTTAATGCGGCAACTTTGGTTGAATTTAACCAATATTTCTAATAAATTTCTAAGCAATTATTGCACTAACAATACAAAATTTAATTTACTATAAATTTACGAAATTAAGGTTTGTTTTCTTCTTTTGTGGATCAGTTTTTTTGGACAACCTGGAGCCATCTTTGTAAGACGTAGGCCGGGTGAAGCTTTTCATTCTGACAGCATCATCCCTACGGTCAAATTTGGTGGTGGTAGTATCATGATCTGGGGGTGCATGTTCGCCAGTGGCTTAGGCGAAATCTTTTTGGGTGAGGGACGCATTATTCTGCTCGTTATATTACCATGCTTAATGAAGTTTTGGAGCCATCAATATTAAAATTATTTGATGAAGACAATCCAGAATATGTTTTTCAACAAAATAATGTCCGTTGTCACAAAGCTAAAGCTACAAATGAATAGTTTTCCAAAAACAATGTGTCACTTTTTGCATGGCCCTCCAGTCACCAGATTTAATGCAAATTTAAAATGTACGGTCGATTCTGACACCAAGGTGTCTCTTTACAAATGCAAATCAAAAGATGAATTGAAGAAAATTATTGTGGACGAATGGTTTAATGTACAATCCGATGTACGTAGAAAACTTGTGGGCAGTATGCCTAAAAGGGCACGTGCGGTAATTAAAGCACGCGGGGGTACCATAAAATATTAATAATTTTGATTAAAGTTGTCATTAAAAGCTGTATGTATTATTTTATTTACCATTTTTCCAGTATAATCCTAAAATTAAAAAAAAAACAAAAAAAAACGTAGGGTGCTCCATACATTTGTCCAAGTCTGTATAAAGATGTATAAATGAAGTGTTTAATAATATTCAATTCGTTAGTCCATCTCAAACTTCTGCAATGACTACTAAAATTTATTAAATATGAAATAAATCGATATGAATTGTGAAACTTGCTATTCCGGTTCGTAATTTGTTATAACACTTTTTTTTGAAATTTGTAGAACATCACCTCTAGGTAATAGGATGGAAGACATTTTTATACATAATTAAAAGGATGGGAGACATTTTGTTTTTTTCAAATATTTTTGATGAACAACTGTGATTTAAAATAATAAAATTTTTAAAATTTGTTTTTGTTCGTTAAACTAAACTTCAACGGCTTTTGTTTCATATCACACATTAACCTTTAAAAAATTAATAATTTTTTTGAAGAAGACAAAAAAAATCCATAATTTCCGAGTAGAATATTTCATTTCACATCAATGTGTATTGTTCTGATCTTTTTCAGATTTTTAAATCAACTCTTCAGGGATATAGGGTAGATACAATATTTTTAGGGCAAATATTTTTGAAAAATACGTATATACTTGTTAGGATCAGGACTAGTTCTTGGACGTCCTTTGTAATATGTTACGATAGCAACCATAACATGATGATATATATGTGACAGATTGTAATTAGACGTTGTAATAAATGCTCGTTTGTGATTAAATCTCCCCGTTTTCATTGATATTATTACAAACGCTAGAAAGCGTTTATCATACATATATTTTTTGGGCAATATGCTTTTTGGAAATGTTATTATTTTTCACATATAAAAATTATAAAACTATATATGCATGCAAAATTCCAACCCTCCAATGCGTCTAAGTAGAAAAACCGGTTAACATTGAAGTTATAAATAATCCAGACTGGGTACCATGGCACATGCGTATGCCAAGGAAGCGGGTATCGATCTGCCTCTGGTGGCGGAGCCTAACTGAGCCTTGACTAGAAGAGACCTGTGGATTGTTGATGGGCCGGGGGATGTAGCGGTGCTACCGATGAGAGGAAGGTTGAAAGTGTCTAGTATTTTACAGGGGAATGGGCATCTCTGCATTGGTCTACGCAGCTACGATCTTCCGTGGTGTATATTTCGACGAATATACCCATGGAAGAATACCAGCGTAGAGTCAACTCCATCATGAATCTCTTCAGGACCAATGACAGAGAAGCCGTGATTGCAGGGGACATCAACGCCAAATCACCGATGTGGGGCTCCCCAGAAGTCGACGCGCATGGTGAAGTCTGGACGGAGTGAATAGCCGCACTGGACATTGTGGCGCACAACTGTGGAGATCTTCCAACGTTCGCCAGAGGAACGAGTACCTCCTTCATAGATGTAACATTTACCAAGCAAGAACTGGCATGACACGTGGCAAACTGGAAATTCCTCGTGTTGGAGAACCTCACCCTCCACCACTACATCCGCTTTGAATTAGCAGACAGATCAGGAGCCCAACAACGGGAGAAGGAAACAAGAAGAGTCGCGGACTGAAGTATCTTCAGGTCCTCTATCGCACTGCTAGTGAACTCCATGACCGAGATGCAGAAGAGGTCTCACAGTAATGTCGTCGAGGTATTGGCGGAGGCGTGACAATGGGACTGAACGGCTAGTCCTATGCCTTAATGGTGGGATCACAGCATTGAACAACTCAGTGCACTGAGCACCAGATCCATAAAGAGGTTCACCAGAGCGAATATGCTATAGAAGAACTATGCAACGAGTACAAGAACTCGCGCAAAGACCTCAAGAGGACGTTTGTTGCCTCAAAGAGGAGGCACTGGCGGGAGCTCTTACTCACACTGGAAAAGGACATATGGTGTACGGAATATAAAGTGGTGGTGAAGGACCTAACGAGAACTAGACCTATCGAGGTCCCAGCGAACAGAAAGATAGAGATTCTAGGCCACCTGTGCCCGCAGAGGAGAGAAGAGTAGCCTAGCATTCCTATAGTAAGGGGAACAGCAATACCCTTTATGGCAGAAAAGCTCCTAGTCCACACGGGCTACCGACTGAGGCAATGAAGGTACCCCTCGAAGTCCACGCGGAATGGCTGCTAGGAATCTATAACGAGCTGCTGCGTAAGCTCGAATTTTCGAAGGAGTGAAAGTCAGCATCTGCCATCCTCATCAAGAAGGTAGGAAAGAACCCCGACGAACCTAGATCATATTGACCCATCTGCCTGTTCAATACAAAGTCGAAGGTCTACGAAGGTTTACGACACCCCTTAGAATCATAATGCTAAGTAGCATGTCCTCATCACTCAAGATGTCAGGAATGAATTCAATGTGGCAAGCTGGGCTCTGATTCTAGAAGAGCTCAACATACTGAACATCTCGACCATTATTGCCTACCTCCAGGCAATAATGGCGGGCTACCTTCGGGATGCACACGTCTGTCGCGAACGTGCAAGAATGCCGAGAAAATCCGAGCCACAGTGGGAGCTCCACAGGGTTTTGTCCTAGGCCCAATTCTGTGGAACTTACTATACAATGTCGTCTTGAATCTCGTACTTGAAAAGAACTCCAAGTATATTGGTTTTGCTGTCGATATGGATTCACAATGACGGCAAACGACGAGGAAGACCTGATGTACGCTGTGAATGTGAACCTCCGGAGGATCAGTGGCTGGAGGCCCACAAACTCCATCTGGCTCTAGATAAAATAGAAGCCGCAACCGTCAAAGGAAATCGGAAAAGGGAAGACACAACCTTCAAGCTGGCCTACCAAATAATTATTGTTATTTTAGATTATGTAAATAAAAAGACGCGACACTAAACAGATATATCTATTTTTATTGATGAGATTATTCGATCAATATAATTATACATTATAGCAACATAACTGAGATAATGTTCATATAAATATTAAATTGCTATGGAACTGATAAATCAACAGCACCTTTCAATTTAACATTTGTTTTAATTATTTAAACCAATAACCCCCTATCAATTTAATTATTTCTTTTAATTCTTTATACCAAAGTTTCCCAAACTTTTTGAGCCTCGGAGCATTTTTCACGAGAAAAATCGGCGTATTATCGTTGTTGTATGTATAGCAACACTAGTAGATCGCGGAGCACAGTTTGGGAAACTCTGCTTTATACCAATACTAATCTTCAATTTTTTATAAGCTTGTTTTGTTAAACCCTTTGTTAGTACATCAACTAGCTGCTCATTAGTCGGAACCTATAACAATTTTATTTTTCCATTTTACATTTCTTCTTTTATGAAATAATAGCGTACATCCATTTGTTCCAGTCTAGTTGATTTTTGATTTCTTCAGCTAAACGAATGCAAGCTAGATTGTCCTCAAATATTACGGTAGATTCAATACTATCAATATAGACTTCTTTTAATATGTTTTGTATCTATAAACATTCGGTGATTGCAGTACTCAATGCTACATATTCGGTCTCTGGCTAAGAAAGTTCTACGCAGCCCAAGCGATAGTTGAATCAAAAACTCTGAATAGAAAACCACTAGTAGATTTTCTATTGCTCGCATTACTTGTCCAGTCAGGGTCAGTATAACCCAAGAGAGAATTTTCTCCATGTTTTCCATCAAAATTAGATCTTTCATTTCAAATTGTGTCATTTATTTCAATTTTGTAGATTTAGTTCATCTTTATTATTTGTGATTATTTACAAATCATCAACATAAAATAAAATAAACATTGGACTATCTTTATCAAACTTTTTAAACAAACATTGATCGTTTTCGGAATTTATAAAATCCATACTTAAAATAAAGTTAATAAATCTATATACCAGCCTTTGGGGAGTGTTTTAATTCATATAAAGTTTTATTTAATTTGTAAACTTTATTACCTATTATAAAACGTTCTGGTTGTTCTATGAAAATCGTTTCTTTCAAGTCGCCATTTAGAAAGGCTGTTTTAACATCCATGTGATGAATTAAATATTTATATTTATTGGTAATAGCCAGTGGCGCAGCCAGGATTTTGTCTTGGGGAGAGCCGAATAAAATTTCGAGGGCACTCGGGCCGCATATGGCCCTCAACCTCATTTTTTGTGACCCCTGAAGCGGTAATCAAAATCACTTGAGCTTATTTAGGGGCAAAATATATTTAAAAATGTAAAATAGATTTTAAGAGCGCGATTGTCTCCAAAACTACTCTCTTTATTATATTTCTACTATTTCTAATCTATTTCACGTTTGAGGTGTCATTTTAAAATTACATTCTGAAGGTTATACCGAAGTCAGATTTCCACTTTATCTTATCTGAATCGAGTAATTAGTTGTTTAAAACAGTTTTATCATTTGACTGGGCGAATATTTTAGTCGATGTGTCAGGGGGAAAAGGATCAACGCTCCCAACGCTTCATATAATTCGTTGGAGCATATTTGGAAAGTGATGTATTTTCACTTGAACAATAATTATGTCACTTTATCAAAAGTAGGCAATCTTAAAAAATGTTTATTTATACGAAAAAAAAAATGCCAATATTGTTTACAATGAAGTAATTTAAAAATTAACTACTGTTGTAACTACTGCTGGTCCTGAAAGGATCCCAGGCCCGTCGCTCCCTCTCTTGGCTGCGCCACTGGTTGTGGTTAACAAATTTTATCTTCAACTCTCCGAGCAGCGCCGTGTAATCTGCTGGTCCTGGGAGGGGCCTAGGCCTGTCACTCCCCCTTGGCTGCGCCACTGGTTGTGGATAACAAATTTTATCCTCAAGTCTCTGAGCAGCGCCGTGTAATCTGCTGGTCCTGGGAGGGGCCCAGGCCCGTCGGCCCTCCCTTGGCAGCGCCACTGGTAATAGCTAAAAGAATACGTACCGTCAAAGAACTTCATTACCGCATGAACTTCATTATAATCGAAACCTTTTCTTTGAGTATACCCTTACGCTACAAGCCTGCCTTTATATCGCTCTATTTCTCCATTTTCATTATTCTTTATTTTAAAAAACCCATTTGCATTCTATCGCTTTTGATTCTTTCGGTAAAAATCTGTCAAAGTCTATGTTTTATTTTTGTGAAGAGTCTTCCATTTATTCATTGATTGCCTCTTCCCACAATATTTTATCAGGTCTTGTTTTAATGTCGGCTATTGTTTCAGGAAAGTTTTCTACATACATTTCTGCGTTTAGTGCAAATTCAGCATATGTACTCATGTACTCACATACTCATTTGCCAAATTGACTTTTTTTTTCTCTTTTGACTTTCATTAATTTCTTTATTCTTTTCATTTTCTTCATTCTCTCCATTTCCTTCATTCGCTTCATTTTGAGTTTCAGCAATGCTCTATTTCATCTCTGCTTTATTTCTGCATCTATTTTATACAGAGCTATTCTCGATTTCATGTAATTCACTTTCATTAACTTTATTTCTTGCGTTGCTTATTTGTTTTTAATTATTTATATATTCGTCAAATATAACATTTCTTGAAATTTTTACCTTTCTACTTTCCATATTCCACAATCTATATCCACTGTTACTGTAACCAATCATTAACAATTTATTACATTTGGCACCATTTAATCACATTTTTGTTCTGGCATATGCGTTATACCACATTTCTGCTGGTGTTGCTTTAATTCCATTCTGTTTAATTCCATAAATGCTTTTGTTGTATGTAACCAACAGGAATTGGTTACATACAACCTTGCGGTCGGCGAGCTAGCGTTCAGCTCAACTCCTCGTCATAGTGATACGATTGCGCCAGCAGAGCGCGTCGCTTGGACGGCGATTCAGTGGACTATTGTCCGCTACAGTTCTGCTGGAGGACCAAGAGCTAGAGCTGGCTTCGCCTGTACTATGGTTATCAATTCCCTGCCTCTACGGTGAACGCCTCTTGCCGAGGGGTGATAGACTGGACAGAAAGATGCTCGGAAGACCCTGCATCAGCTCTGCAGATGCCCGAATGATTAGTTAGACAGAACTAGCCTGTCTGCTGAGAAGTCCCATAACATAGTTCCTCTGCGGACGTAGAGGCTAACATGGTTTTTGGTCGGTAGGCCTCCGAGGGAATCCGACACTACCAGCGTACTGGTGCTTATAAAAAGTTTCCAATGTTAAAA
Organism: Liopterus haemorrhoidalis; assembly: GCA_963971575.1. Lineage (NCBI taxonomy): Eukaryota > Metazoa > Arthropoda > Insecta > Coleoptera > Dytiscidae > Liopterus > Liopterus haemorrhoidalis. Next base: position 22,521,658 of record OZ020615.1, on the reverse strand, counting down.
ACAAGACACCATTTGAAGACACCATTGAGAGGGGCACCATTCAATAAAAAAACAGATGCTCCGCGACAGTCCTGTGTTGGTCACCGTACAACTAAAAAAAAAATGTCCCGTCTACTTCGGTAGGACATTTCATTTATTATTATTATGAATATTATATTAAATATTATTCGGTAAAAAAGTATGTCAGAATTATGCGTTAACATTATGCCACAATATCCATATTTGTGATTAGTGGTATGTCTTTCGAATTAAGTTCAACATTGTTAAACCACAAAGAATACGGATCAAAATTGTTTATGTATTAAATTTTTTGAAAGTATCTATCTCTACCAGCACCTACCAATTTTGTAAAATTTACATTCAATACCAGCACCTTTCGATCAATCCATTACATATAGGATGATATGGAGTGGTTCTTTGTTTTTTTATTCCTAAAATCTTTAATAATTCTTTCCAAAGAGAACTTTCAAATTGTCTACCTTGATCGGTAGTTAATTCTGTTAGAACGCCAAAACGTGATATCCAGATATTGATAAAATTTTGCGCGATTGTATATGCACAAATATCTTTAACTGGAATAGCTTCTACCCAACGTGTGAAACGATCGATACACGTTAAAATATATCGATATCCTTGTGATGGTGGTAGAGGACCAACGATATCTAAATGTTTACTATGGAATCTCCTGTCTGGTGTAGGAAATGTTTTGAGAGTAGTTATGTTGTGTCTAGTTACCTTAGATTTTTGACAAGGTAAACATGACTTTACAAATTTATGAATATCTGATTTAATACCGGGCCATACATATTTTGAAGAAATAAGTTTATAAGTAGCTTTAGTGCCGGATGAGATATTGAATGAAATGAATTAATAATTTGTTGTCTTAAACAATTTGGTACGAAAGGTCTAATATTTTTATTGGATGTATCACATATTATCGGCAGTTCTACATTTTCGAAATTTATTGGCTCCAAGACCAATGATGTATTATTATTTTCAAGTATTCCTTTTAATTGAGGGTCAGATTTTTGTTTTTCTGATAACGTTGTGGAATCAATGTTTGATATGCTATTTACATAAATTCGCGAAAGTGCATCAGCAACTTGATTTTCTTTGCCCTTAATGTGCCTTATGTCTGTGGTGAATTGAGCAATATAATCAAGATGCTTAATTTCACGAGGAGAATATTTATCAGAACCTGATCCTATAGCGTATGTAAGAGGTTTGTGGTCGGTTCGAATGTATAATTCTTTTCCTTCTACAGTATATTTAAATCTTTTAGTAGATAAATAAATAGCTAATAGTTCGCGACCGCTAATAGTTAGCTAATAGTTCGTACTATAGCGTTGTTCAGTGGATGTGAATTTTTTTGCAAAATATGCAAGCGGTTGTAGTGCAGATGATAATTTATCACACTCTTGTTCAAGTACTGCGCTTACTCCAAAGTTTGAAGCATCAACAGTGAGACAAATTTTAGAATTTGGAAATGATAATAGCGTTTCTGTAGCTAATGCATTTTTAATATTTTCAAAGGAATCTGTTGCTGCCTGATTCCAAATTATTTTTGAATTTCCTCCTTTAATGATCAGGAGTTTGTTTAATGGATTCAATATTGTTGCACAATGTGGTATGAATCTGTGATAAAAATTTAGTAATCTAAGGAATTCTGATAACTTACGATGTGCTTCAGGTTTTGGAAATGTTTTAATAACTTCAACTTTGGATGAAAGTGGTTTTAATCCTAGCTCGTTGATTTCATGAACTAGAAATTTTAGCGATTTTTTTCCAAATTCGCAAATTTTTGGATTGATTACTATTCCGTGTTGGTTAAGTCTTTCAAGAATAGATGCTAAATGTAATTTATGTTCAGAAAGACTTTTAGTTGCAATTAGAATATCATCAATGTACGAAAAATAAAAATTTAATTCTGAGCACTTCGTTCATGAAACGTTGAAAGGTCTGAGCTGCGTTTCGTAAACCGAAGCTCATCCTTTTATATTCAAATAATCCGAAAGAGGTTGTAATGGTCGTTTTTGGAATGTGTGATTGTTCTACAGGAATTTGGTGATAAGGCCTATCACCAAATTGATGCGCGAATGTATTAAATCAATTTATGAAAAAATAATTGCACCGTGGCAATTTGCAACAAAATCATGTATATGAGGTAGTGGATAACGATCATGTATCGTTATTTTATTAAGGGCTCGATAATCTCCCCACGGCTCCATTCTCCTGTTTGTTTGGTTGCCATGTGTAAAGGCGAACTCCAATTACTATTAGAAGGTCTAATAATTCCTAAATCAAGTAGATTATCGAATTATTTTTTAGCAAAACTAAGTTTCTCAGGTGTAAGACGTCTAGGTTTACTAAAAACTTGAGGACCTTTTGTTTCTATAAAGTGAGTTACTGAATGCTTCGTTGGTGTATTTTTGTTACGAGGTTTAGCAATATCTGGAAAATCGGCTAATATTTTTGAAAATTCGTTCTCATTTGACATTTGAGAAATGTGACAGATGGGTTTCAATTGTTTTTGAGAACCTTGTGTGGTTTTAAAAGTTATTACATCAATGAGTCTGTTAGTACCTAAAACCACCATGATTTTAAAATGCCTTAAAAATCCGCACCAATCATTGGATATTTTATATCAGCAATAATAAAAGTCCAAATGAAAATTTTGCTTAACCCGATATCGATGTTTAAACTTTGATAGACAAATGTCATTATGACAGTATTATTGACAGCATTCAAATTTTTGACAGGTTTATTTTTGTTAGTAAATTTAGATTTAGGTAATATACTAATTTCTGCACCAGTATCAATAAGCAAACGCAACTTACTTATTTTGTCGAATATAAAGAAAAGGTGGCCAGTATTGTCTTCAGAAGAACAGGCCATTAACTCGCAGGGAGGCTGGCAATGTTGAGCTTTTTCTGCGTATTGGAATGATGCTGACGTAAGTTGCTAGATTTGGACTCCCGGGCTTTACTTCGAGATCTGGATCGATCTAACTGGTCGACTTTTCTGGTTATGTCCTGAAGAGTAATTTTCATTTCTTCCAATTGTTTTATAATACCTTCGTTTCCAGTGTTCTTGAACGAGGTAATCGACGCAGCGACAGGACGGGAAATTTCTAAAATTTTGTTGGCGATGTTGGCGTCTCCTTGATTATTCATTGTCGGGGGTCACCAATTTGTAACTGCTACTTGTTACAATAATATAAAATAATTATTTTCTTAACAAAAATGAGACACGACGTTGTCTTTTATAAATATTTATTATTTTTTTGTTTATTATTATTTTTTGGTAACTATGGTTGAAAACATAATATACATAGTGACAATAAATGTACATATAAAAATTAGTAGGCGGTGCTACATACGGTGCTACAATGTCACATATGTAATAAATAAATCATTTAAAAGTATGGGTATTATTTTGCGCGTAACAAGGGACTTTCGTCATGTAGAATCATATGTAGTGCTGTTTAACTCTTATGTACATCCTATTCTAGAATACGCGTGTGTGGTTTGGTCTCCTTTTCAAGCACTTTATATAAACCGCATAGAGATTATCCAAACCAGGTATTTCCGTGTTGTTGAATTAAGATTAATAGGAACATAAGTTCATATCATCGGAAAACGCTGGCCAGGTGGAGAGATATGGCTTCGATGATCTTCCTCTATAAATTATTTAATAACCTTGTCGATTGTTCTGATATCTTGTCTTGTATTTGTATAAATGTGCCATCCCGGGAATTTAGAATTAGGGACAAACTTTTTAATTGTAAAAGAACGAACACTGAATGTTGTAATTGTTTAAATATACGAATTGTAAACCGCATGTTATTGTCTATGGCAACAACATACGGTATGAAAATATTGTTATTATAAACAAGTGTTTTGTTTTTTAAGTAATGTCAAATAAATAATTATAAAAGTTGATTAATTGCATCTGAATTTATCTATTACACTTACAAATACAACAGTTTTGGCGACGAGGATTAGTAGAAATTCACGCAAGTATAAAAATTACAAAAAAAAATAAGAAAAAAAAAAATACTTGTAATTGCAAAAAAAATGTCTACTACAGCTTCGGCAAATACAAGTGTACAAACCGTCTTTTACATAGACAAATACGATTGCACAAGCCAGTGGAAAAGGTGGGTGAAGAGACTCACAAGCGCATTTAATGTCTTCGAAGTACCAGCAGAAAAACGTACAGCATACTTACTGCATTACATGGGGGCGGAAGCTTACGATATACTATGCGACAAGGTTGCACCACAGGAGCCCGAGCAGAAGAGTTTCGAAGATATTGTTAGTATAATGCAGCAGCATTGGAACCCGGAACCACTGGAGATATCGGAGAACTTCCGTTTCCGACAAAGAGAGCAGAGAGAGGGGGAGTCAGTTATGGAATACGTCGCAGCCCTACAGAAACTTGCATTACATTGCAAATTTGGTGACTACTTGAAAACAGCGTTACGCAACCAACTGGTTTTTGGTTTACGAAACCATAAAATTCAAAGCCGTCTATTGGAATGTAGAGAATTAACTTTCGACAAAGCGTTGGAGACCGCAACGGCAATGGAGCTTTCTGCAAAAGATTCGATACAACTACAGCGATCCCAAGCCGTCCAACACGTAAGTGTCGGACAAAAAGGTAAGCCTTACAGCAAAAATACTGCAAATAAGACCAAAGAAGCTAACAGTTATAAAAGAAAAAATGGTAAAAACAATGAAAATAAATGCTTCAGATGTGGTCTCACTAACCACTTAGCAAACATGTTTGTTAGTGATAACGGAAGGCAATTTACTTCGTACAAATTCAAAGAATTTTTGAAATCAAATGGCATTACACAGAAATTTAGCGCTCCGTACCATCCAGCAACAAATGGATTAGCCGAAAGATACGTACAAACGGTGAAACATGCCTTACGTTCAATGAATTGCAATTCTGCTAATATCGATATTCAGTTACAAAAATTCTTATTACAGTACCGAAAAACACCTCACTGCATAACAAACGTTAGTCCATCGATTAAAATGTTCAATAGAGAAATACGATCGCGATTAGATTTTTTGCACCCAAATGATACTTCAAAATATCGAGCAGGGGGAGGGGATCATAACAAGAATTCAAACATTTTACGTATTTTACCTGTAGGAACGCGAGTAGCCGCTAGAGATTACATTCATGATGAAAAATGGCGATTTGGTAAAATAAGCGAGCGTTTAGGTAAGCTTCATTACTTAGTTAAGTTAGATAATGGCACAATATGGAAAAGACATATAAACCAATTGCGCGAAATTGGAAATAATACCCCTCAAATAATATTAAACGACCCTACATATATAAACAGTCAGACTGATTGTCAGACCCAAATTCATAGTGACACAACAGATCAGTTTAACACTACTACTCAGAGAGTGGAAGGCGGTACTTTTCAAAATGAAACTGATACGACAGATCCACCTATGGAAGGCGGTACTTTTCAAAATGAAACTGATAAGACAGATCCACCTATAACTGAAATACCAATAAACGTGGAAAAACCTACGCCTATTTTGCGAAGGTCAACCAGGGTCAGGAAACAACCCCAACGTTTAAATTTGTAAGCCTATGTGTGTTTACTATATGTATGATATTACTATGTATTTTCCCAGCAAGGGGAGAGTGTTATAATTGTTTAAATATACGAATTGTAAACCGCATGTTATTGTCTATGGCAACAGCATACGGTATGAAAATATTGTTATTATAAACAAGTGTTTTGTTTTTTAAGTAATGTCAAATAAATAATTATAAAAGTTGATTAATTGCATCTGAATTTATCTATTACACTTACAAATACAACACTGAACACTGTAGAATGAGTCCACTGTACCGACTGCCTTGTTTGTACAATATGTTTCTTTATAGAGACAGATCACTGGATATATTTGGACAAAGTTTTTCACAGTTTCGCAGATTGTTAGGGACGTTATTTTCTTCAACTATCTACATTTCAATCTAAAACTATTGATGAATATGAATATAATGAGTGGTATTCGTATGTTTATTTTATATTCTTAAATGTTAGTTTAGGTTAAGTGTACCAATTTGTTATTTTTTTTTTGTGTATGCATATTTAAGTGCAATATCATAAATGTAATTAAATAAATATATGTTAATTGTACAAATGGCGTATGTATGTATATGTGTATGGGCAGAAACAAGGACAAATTGTCTATGGTGTCCCTTAATAAATAAATAAATAAATAAATAAATAAATAAATAAATAAATAAATAAATAAATAAATAAATAAATAAATAAATAAATAAATAAATAAATAAATAAATAAATAAATAAATAAATAAATAAATAAATAAATAAATAAATAAATAAATAAATAAATAAATCAATAAAATTAAAATACAGTAGGTAATTTTACTTAATATAATAGTGAGAAAACTGATAACTTAATTAAAAAATCTAACTGAAATAAATTTACGGTTTATATTACTTACATTAAATATATGAGTTTTCTTTGCTTAAATCCTTTAAAAAACATGAGTGAGTTTTCTCTTCGAAATAATCTATCACCACCGAGTATTAGAAGACCACACGGCCATTCCACGGAGAGTGCTGCAGTCATCACACTCACTGCTTCCCAAATCATTACGTTTTTATTACATATACTGTCTTTCATACTTTTTATATCATATTTCCGAGGACAACCCGGGCCGTTAAATACTTGGCCCCAACTGGAATCAGCTTTTGCTTGGTTCTGCAAAGTGGAAATTGAATAATATTATAGATTAAAACAAGCTAAGTAGAACCGGCGAAAATAACGATTCAAGTATTATACAGGACGTTTCAAGTTAACTCAGAATCATTGCTAATTTTGTTATTAGTAGAGTTACGATTATGATTAAATGAACAAATTAGTAATATTTTTTACGCAGATCATCTTGGTGAAAATATCGAAATTTACTTATTTTTCGTGTCCGAAATGCCACGATACATTTTGCCAATACGTTGCGGTTTTTATTGCTTGACAGTTAGCAGTAATTAGATCCTCCATAGTACAAGGAACACTCATGCCCAGACAGATGAGCATGTGGTCATCTGTCACATGACATGCCATGACACATGCTTCTGACACATGCATGTCATGACACATGCTTCTCACGAAGTATTCAACAAAGCATATGATCTTTGTAGGAATTTCTTTAATTATGCTAAGGTAGCTGATGATGATATAGCAACTCATTTATCAAAATTGAAAAAAAAATTGAAATTTGGAATGAACTTATCTTGGAAATTCGTAAGGACAGTAAGAGTAATTATAATTTGACTGATCTTGGAGAATGAAGTGGCTTCGTCATCAGATCAGCTAATTGATCTTCAGTTGAAGTTCGTTGGATAAAGATTTCTCCTCGAGTTACCATTTCTCTAACAAAAAAGTGCCTAATACGTGTGATGGCTTAACACAATATTTAATTTTTGTATGGTTCTATGTATCTGTAAAAGGTTCTCAAATGGGTTTATTATATAAAAAGTTAATTCACTTGTGAGGTGTTTTATTTCTGTTAATATTACAAGGTTTTTACTTATATTAATTTATATTTATTTCAGTTAATGTTAGTTAAAATTACGAGATGGAATGAACTTTTGAATACGGAAGATAGAAATGGAAATTGACTTGATTCTACTAAGGTTGAAATCGAATTGTATTTATGATGCTAAGTTTTGTATAAATATGAAGTATGTTTTGCTTTGTCAGCACGAAAAAGTTCTCAATTATATTTGGAGTTAAATATTAATTAGTAGCGCGTGTTTATTGTTCAAAACATTGGATATCTAGGAATGAAATATGTATCCTGAGATGAATGAGTTCATCGACTTATATAGCGCGTGTTCATTACATACGTATATGTTTCGTTCTGTGATGAAACTCGGGATTCATAGCCAACCTTACAGCAGCTTCATTATCTACGTGTAAACTAGGAACAGATTTTAAAATTATTAGTTCATTGAAAAGTCTCGTAAGCCATAATAGTTCTCTAGCAACTTAACTAGCAGCAACTGTTTCTGCCTCAGTAGTGGAAATGGCGACGGATTGCTGTCTTCGACTGAACCAGGAGACAGCTCCCCCAGCAAAAATAAAGACTGCACCAGAAGTGGACCAGATGTAAAGTGTTTAAAATTGAAATTATTGATATTTTCTTTTTCATTTGTCCATTTACTTAAATTATTTCACAACTATATATATTATACTAGATATATTTATTTTCTTAAAATTATTATTGATGTCTCTCAATTTTTAGATCTATCGGTGGTAAATATTCTATTCTTATTTTGTTTGAAAATGTTCTTTTTGGTGATAAAAGAGTTGATATTCTACATCAACTACAAGCAGAATTTAGAGAAATAATGTAGAATAATGTAGAATAATTCCTGGATTATTTAATTTAACATCGATAGTACCTATCTTTTGAGGACTTGCAACTTATACTTAATGTTTCTGGATTTGCTAACAAAAATAGCCGTAGGTCTGTTGTGAGTTAAATGTAAAGGCTGTGTTTGTTTGCAAACATAATACTTAAAATTAACATTTTTACAATATTTTATATCGTTATGAATGACGAGATAATGTTGTCTATTATCGTCGATAGCAAAGAATTCACTAGATGGTTGAATAAACAAGTACTTGTTCGATTTTTGTTTTACTGGCATTGGTCTTAATCGATGTGCATTGAAAATGAATGGTTGAACAAGTGGAACTTGAATTAAATAAATTAACTTATTTAATATTTATTAATTATTTATTATGTTAGATTTATTATGTTATGCATTTTTTTAATCGATTAGCGTGAACTTTTACGTGTCGATTCTTTATTTTGATTGTATAATTTACTGGAGAATTCTTTTCTATGATCTCATGTGGACCGTTATAATGAGGAGTTAACTTTTTACTTTTATTTAAAGGAGTTTGTTCATTTAGTAGGAATATTTTATCTCCGATTTGGAATTCGGTTACATTTACCTTTTTATCGTATATTATTTTGTTATTATTTTTAGAATTTATAATGTTATCTCTTGCGATTTTATTGGACATTTGAAGTTTTAATTTTAAATCAGATAGATAATCATCATAGGTATATTGAAAATTAGGCTCCTGTATTATCGTCGTAGGAAGTTCTGCATTTTTACCAAAAATTAATTCATAGGGTGAGAATTTAGTCGTACTGTGTGGAGTTGTGTTATAACTAAACATTGCGAATGGTATCCAATTACACCAATCTGTTTGCGAATTAGAAATGAAATGTTTTAAATAATCTGCGAGAGTTTGATGCGATCGTTCTACCATTTGACTGAGGGTGATAGGCTGTTGTTTGAATTTTCCGTATTTTAAATAATTTTGCGATGTCTTCAAATAATTTAGACGTAAAGTTTCTGCCTTGATCAGTTAGGATCGATTTGGGTATTCCGAAATTACAAATGAATTTTGTAGTTAGGACGTTAGCGATTGTTTAAGTTTCTTGATTTGGAATAGGGTATCCTTGAGAAAACTTTGTCAAATCGTCTTGCAAGGTTAAAATATATTTATTACCGTTTTCTGATACAGGGAATGGACCAACTATGTCTAGAAAGATTTTGTCAAATGCGTTCTCTGAAGTTGAAGTGATTTCCATAGGGAGTTTTGTTTTCGTACGCACTAATTTATTTTTTTGACATTCTGGGCATTGTTTAATAAATTTCTTTACAGCTGATTTTAAATGTTGCCATTTATACTTCTGTTTTATCTTTTTATATGTACGTGATATTCCTTGATGTCCTCCAGTTGGAGTAATGTGATATTCTTTTAATATAATAGGAATTTCTTCTGGACTTGGTATTATTATTTTAGAGTTGCAAATAGTTATTTTTATATTTTGATTTTTAAATATAAATCTTAACATTACACGAATTTTCTGATATTTTAAATTATGGAAACTTTTATCGAGTGTTGATATGGAAAATGAGTTTATATTATTTGAAATTAGATATTCTTTTAGATGTACGAGTGAGTTGTACACATCTTTATAAGATAACTTATGATAATGACTTTCTTTGTTTACTAACAATAGTATTTTATTATTCGTGTTATTTATTTTATGGATTTCGTAGACATGATTGTTGTTTGTAGGATTTAAGGTATTTAGATTTATGTTATACTTTTCTAATATTTCATTAGTAATATTTAGATCTCTTGACGAACATATTACGTAATTATTCTTAATGTTCATTATTGATTCGTCGGTTTCGATTACATTTGGATTTAGAATGACATGAGATTCGATATGATTTAGAAATTCTTCGTAAGATATAGAATTAGAATGATTCGGCGATTCGTAGGAATTAGAAGATTTAGTAGTTGATTGCGTCTTTGATTCAGTGGATTTAGAAGTTGATTTCGACTTTGATTCAGTGGACTTAGAAGTTGATTTCGACTTTGAAAGATTTTGCAATTTTAAGATATTTGATTGAGACTGAGACATATGATTCTGCGATTGAGGCATAGGATTCAGTGATTCATTTTGCGATTGAGACATAGGATTCAGCGGTTCATTTTGCAACTGGTACATAAGATTCAGTGATTCATTTTGCGATTGAGACATGGGATTCAGAGATTCGTTTTGCGAATGAGACATAAGATTCAGTGATTCATTTTGCGATTGAGACATAGAACTTGAATTTGCTTCGCTATTATTTTGATTAGCGTTAGACATAGAATTTTTAGCACAACATCTGGAACAAAAATGTAGAATTGGGATTCGACTTAGAGCATCAGCGTTTGTGTTCAGTTTACCTGATTTATGTATGATTTCGTATTGGTATTCCTCTAATTTAAGTCCATCTAATAAGTCTACTTCCGGGATCTTTTACACTTAAGATGTAAGTTAGGGGTCGATGATCTGTTACAATTTTGAACTTACGCCCGTAAAGATAAGGTCTGAAATGCTTTGTTGCGTAAACTATTGCTAATAGTTCTTTTTCGATTGTTGAATACGATATTTCGGCTTTATTGAGAGTGCGGCTTGCATATGCGATTGGTTTATCTTGCCCGATAACACCTTGTGAGAGGATTGCGCCAATTGAGTGATTACTTGCGTCCGTAGTTAAAATAAATGTTTCCTTAAAGTTTGGATATTGCAATAGAGGTTCTGTTGTTAAAATATCTCTAAGAGTTTCAAATGCATTTTGTTGTAAACTAGTCCAAATAAAACTGATTTTCTGTTTTAGGAAATTATTGAGTGGATTTGCGATTTTACTAAAGTTTTGTATAAAACGTCGGTAGTATCCTACGAGGCCAAGGAAGGATCTAACTTCGTTTTGATTTCGGGGAATGGGAAAATTCTGAACTGCTTCGGTTTTCTTTGGGTCTGGTTTTACACCGTTTTCAGTAATAATATGACCTAAATAAGCGACTTCTTTGTGTAAAAATTCGCATTTATCTGGTTGAATTAATAAGTTATGTTTTCTAAGCTGCGTAAAGATCTCGCGTAATTTATTATAATGATTTTCGAGGGAGTTTGCATAAACGACAATATCGTCTAAGTAAATAAATGCTTTTAAACCTTGGATTCCTGCAAGGACTGTGTTCATAAGGCGTTGAAACGTAGCTGGAGCTGATTTTAGACCGAATGGAAGTCTTAGATATTCGTAGTGACCTAAGGGAGTACTAAAAGCTGTTTTTGGGGAATCTTGAGGATCCATTTTAATTTGATTAAAACCTGAGAATAAATCTAATGTTGTAAAATATTTGCTGTTGCCTAATTGGTCTAAAATATCTATGATATTAGGTAACGGGTATGAATCTCCGATACTTATGTCATTTAATTTTCTGTAGTCGATTACTAGTCTCCATTTTTGCTTTCCTGATGCGTCGATTTTTTTTGGCACGACCCATAAAGGTGCGTTCCACGGTGAATTGGAAGGTTTAATTATTTTTTTGTTTAACATATCTTTTACTTGATTTTCGATTTCGTGTTTATGGATTTCGGGTAATCTATATTGTTTTACATTAATAGGAATATCTGAAGTAGTACGAATTTGATGCGTTATTGTATCGGTTCCAGGAATTGTGTCACCTGGGAGATAGAAAAGGTCGTTGAACTCATGACAAAGAGATAATATAGATTCTTTTTCCTCCGCGTTTAAATGTTTAATTCTTAATTTGGATTCTAATAAATTGATTCTTTCGGATTGATTGTTCTCTGTATTATTGGATTCGATTTTGTAGATACTACTTGATTTTGGAATGTATTCTATCGTTTGAGGTACGATTTTTATGAGTTTGGTTTGTTCCGTCGTATTTAAAATAGTCGTTGTAGCTCTGGAGTTAGAAATTGATACAAAACTTGAACTTAGATATATACCTTCATCTAATTCTATGCGATTTATGATACCTTCGGTTACGTTGGGTGTCAATATAGGAATAGAGACAAATATTTCAGAACGTGCTGGAACTTCGATTTCATTGACGTGAGATAGAATATACTGGATTTTACTTAGAATTAAACTATTTGTTTTATAACATATCGTGGCTTTTGATTCATTGAGAAATTCTAGTCCTAATATACCATCTTGATTTATTTTAAAATCATTATTAACTACATGGAACTTGTGATTTCAAGTGTCGCTTGAATTTGGAATTGTGAGGAATGTATATCCGATAGTTGTGGTTGGAATTTGGCATGATATACCTCTTAGATTTATTATTTCGTCGTTATGTATTTTAGTATTTTCATTTAAACATTTTAATTTAATTAGATTTATATCCGCGCCCGTATCTATTAGAAATATGTTATTTTTACTGATACATTGTTGAATATCGATTTTTACATTATTAGTACTTAAAGCGTGAATTGTTGTTACATGATTTTGATTATTATTAAAAATTTTATTTAATGATTTATTATTTAATTGCGGTTTGAGCGAATGTTTTAAATCTGATTCCTGGTTCCGCTCGTGCCTGGAATCGGGTTTGAGTTTAAATGTTGATTTTGGTTGTATTTTCTGGAATTATTATATTCACGTTTTCTACAATTTTCTATAGTGTGACCGAAATTTTTACAATATCGACATTGGATTTTTAGTTATTTTGATTTTCGTAGTGATCATTTTGTATAGTTCTAACCGGTTCCGTTTTTATTCTTGTATTTTGAAATCTATTTGAAGGGTTAGAGTGGTATTGAGTTTTGTTTCTGCAATCTTTTGACAGATGTCCGTATTTGTTACAGTTATAACATAATTTTGAATTATTATTTGAATTCGCGGAAAAGAATTTATTTGATTCTTGACGACTTATTATATCTCGTTCCTCGGCTATTGCTAAATCAAATGCTTCTTCTAATGTAGTTGGTTTTTGTGCTTTGATTAAGGTTATTAATGGATCATTTAGGCCAGATATAAAGACATTCATTGCCTGACGTCGGAGAAGCTTTTCACACGCGGAAACTTCTTGTTTTGTGAGGTCGGAATCTAGGGAACTTAGTAGTTTTACCATGCATCGTTCTATTCTATTCGCGTACGAACTAACGTTTTCGTTACGGCCCTGTCTACACGAATGTAGTTCCAACTCCCACTGAGCTTGTGATCTTTTGTCGCTATATGTGTTTTCCAAATTTGACTTAAGCGCTTGCCAGTTTAAGAATTCGCGGTTTTGTGATAGTAATTTAGCGCGACCAGTGATCTTTGTTTTTATGATTTGGAACAAGATTGCCTCGTCAGCATCCGATACTATGTTAAGTGCGATTTCACAATTGTCTATAAATTCTCTTAACTTAGTTTTATCGCCGTCGAACTTAATGAGACAACGTTCGGCGATGGCGAGTTTGACTGTAGTTGTCATGGTGAAAAGGTTTGAAACACTTTGCAAGGGGTCACTGTCACTTTCACTAGCAAGGGGATAATTTCTGCCTGAACGTAGGGGCATTAATGTACTTACAATAGTATGATGTTGGGACGATTATTGTTGAACCTGGGACTGGAAGATGACTGTTGAACCTGCGATTGGAAGATGACTGGAGCTGCCAACGATCTGGGGACTTCGAAGTTGCGTTGATCGGACTGCGTCTGATTTTTACAGTTGCAATTCTACCCTTTGATTTCTGTTGGATTCACTGACAGTCATTCGTTCACTTTATTCTCGGCACTATTGTAAAAGTGAAAGTACAACACATTTTATTTTTATATATACCACTTTTTTTATTTATTGATTTAGCCTTTTTTTTATTGATACATCCCGCTTCTGACACCAGTGTTGTGATGGATTAACACAATATTTAATTTTTGCGTGGTTCTATGTATCTGTAAAAGGTTCTCAAATGGGTTTATTATATAAAAAGTTAATTCACTTGTGAGGTGTTTTATTTCTGTTAATATTACAAGGTTTTTACTTATATTAATTTATATTTATTTCAGTTAATGTTAGTTAAAATTACGAGATGGAATGAACTTTTGAATACGGAAGATAGAAATGGAAATTGACTTGACTCTACTAAGGTTGAAATCGAATTGTATTTATGATGCTAAGTTTTGTATAAATATGAAGTATGTTTTGCTTTGTCAGCACGAAAAAGTTCTCAATTATATTTGGAGTTAAATATTAATTAGTAGCGCGTGTTTATTGTTCAAAACATTGGATATCTAGGAATGAAATATGTATCCTGAGATGAATGAGTTCATCGACTTATAGCGCGTGTTCATTACATACGTATATGTTTCGTTCTGTGATGAAACTCGGGATTCATAGCCAACCTTACAGCAGCTTCATTATCTACGTGTAAACTAGGAACAGATTTTAAAATTATTAGTTCATTGAAAAGTCTCGTAAGCCATAATAGTTCTCTAGCAACTTAACTAGCAGCAACTGTTTCTGCCTCAGTAGTGGAAATGGCGACGGATTGCTGTCTTCGACTGAACCAGGAGACAGCTCCCCCAGCAAAAATAAAGACTGCACCAGAAGTGGATCGACCTGTTAATTTATCTTCACCGTGATCAGCATCACTATAAGATTCCAGCATGCTTGGTTTCGATTCGACTTTATATTCTATTCCATAGATGCATAACTAACAGCATAGTTAATATCAGGTCGTGTTCCAGACATTAAATAAATAAGAGCGCCAACAGCTTGTCTATATGGAAAATTTTCACATACAGATCTGTCATCATCTTCTTCACTGTCCTTTAAAATTGGTGTAGATACGGATCTGCAATTTTCCATACCAAAACGTTCCAATAATTTTTGTATGTAACCTTTTTGTGTAATTTTTATTGAACCATTAATTTTCTGCTCAATCTCAAGTCCTAAATAATAAGAAGCAGATTTTGAGGTAATTTGAAATTCCTTTTTAATGTCCATTATTAATTCTACCATATCTTTTTTATCAGATGCTGCGATCAGACCATCATCAACATATAATGCTAAGAATATGAATTTCTCTCCTCTTTTTCGAATTATGAATGATAGACAACTATCATTTTTAGATTGTCTAAAACCCAATTTTAGCAAATGATCTTTAAATCTTTGATTCCAACATCTTGGAGCCTGTTTAAGACCATAAAGACTCTTTTTTAATTTACACACCATTCCAGAACCATCATTAAATCCCTCAGGTTGTCGCATATAAATATCTTCATTTAGATTACCATAGAGAAAGGCTGTAGTTACGTCAATTTGGGATAAAAACATTTTTTCACTTGCTGCAATACTTAACAAGGCACGAACTGTTTCCATTCTAACCACTGGACTGAATGTTTCGTTATAATCTATACCTTGCTTTTGTGAAAAACCTTTTATGACTAATCTTGCCTTAAAATTATCAACTGAACCATCAGGATTAGTCTTTACAAGGAAGAGCTTTCTTTCCAGGAGGTAAAATATGTAATAACCAGGTTTGATTTTCATTCAGGGAATTTATTTTTTTATTCATAGCTTCTTTCCATTCTTCTGCATTTTCTGATTGTACTGCTTCTTTATAAGATTTAGGTTCAACTAAATTTAATACAGTAGACATTTCAGACGGCATCGAAGAAACAGAAAAATAATTCAAAATTTCTGGTTTCTTCAGTTTAGATCTATCTCTTAATCGTTTTCTATAATCATTTATTTCATCTTCGTTTTCAGAATTTATTTATTTTTCTTTTTCTCCTTTCTGTTCTTTTTGAAATACAGTAACATCTTCTAATGATTCTTCTTCTTCATTATATTATTCGTCAGTTTTACTATTGATCACTTTTTCATTTACTTTTACATCTTCTCTTTCTTCTATTTTCTCTTTAGTGGAATCAACCATTTCAGGAATACTGACATATTTAATCCAATTTCTTTTAATGATTTTAAGATAAAAAACTTCCATGTTGTATCATTGGCTTTTTTGACGTCGAAAAATACTGCTATTAACTGTTGTTTATGTTTGAGGTCTTTTTCTATTTCAGATGTTAGTGTAATTATGTGATCTGTGGTTGATCTTCCTAGTCTAAATCCACTTTGAATATCACTAAAAAAGTTATTAGATTCTAAGTACCAGTTTAATTTTTTGGTTGCAATTTTCTGTAAAAGTTTATTCAAACAATTAGATATAACAATTGGTATGTAATTTCCGGGGTTGGTTTTATCTTTATTTGGTTTTAGAATTGGTATTGTGACTAATTTCCATTGTGTTGGATAGGTGTTGTTTTGCCAAATGTATTTATAAATGTTTAGGATAAAGTTTAAAGTTTCATGGTGTACGTATTTCCACATTCGTTCGGGATATTATCAAGTCCATGTGCTTTATTATCTTTAAGTTCTTTTCAGGTTCACTGTAGTTCGTCCATGGTAAATAATGAGTTTATGGGATTATTGCATTCTTGAATTTCTAGGTTTTCAGTTTCTGCTCTTGTTTTATATGCTAGAAATTCTGGGCTATACTGGCTGTCTGATTTTTCTGAATTTTTATAGAAATTATCTGCAAGCACTACTATTATTTCTTCTGATTTTGTGTAGATAACATTGTTTTGGATTAATGTTGAGGTTTGATATGATGTATTTGTCCCTTTAATTCTTCGGATTTTGCTCCATATTTTCTGTATTGGAGTATTTGATGTTATTGTTGAAACATATCCTTTCCATGATTTTTGTTTGCTGCCTAATATAGTTCTTCTTGCAGCAGCCCTTTTCCTCTTCAGGTCTATAAAATTGTCTAAGGTTTTATTCTTTTTATATTTGTTAAATGCCCTTTAGCTGTCTCTTATAGCTTTGTATAGCTTGGTTCCACCAAGGGGTAACTTTTCTGTTTTTGGTAGTTTTTCCCCTATTGTTTGTCTTGCTGCCCAAATAATATGGTTCGTTAAGGCCTCTACGATTTCATCAATATCTTCATCTTTTCTTATCGGTAGGGAAAATTTAGATATTTCTGCGGTCCCAGTTTGCTTTTTTAAGCCGCCATTTTATATGATGGGTTGACATTTCGGTATTATTTTCCGGTGGTAAGGATATTTTAATAGGCGAATGTCCTTGTAGAAAAGGAAGAACAGTTCATGTAAGATTTGGAGTCAATATGGGACTGCATATCTATACTAGAAAAATTTCCAGATCTTGTATAGAGGTGTGTGGCAGAGCTATCATTTAATAGACATAAATCGTCGTTTATTATTATATTTTCTATTTGTTTTCCTCGCCGATCGGTGAAGATAGATCCCCAGATTGTGTTATGTGCATTTAGACCACCAACCATAAGTATAGGGGTAGGTAACTGGTTAATTACGTTGTTAATTTGAGTATAGGTTATGCTGATATTAGGTGGAAGGTATGCGTTACAGATAGTTATTTTTCCAATATTGGGATTATTGCTTTGACAGCAATAATTTCAAGTTCTGTTTGTATATTTATTTCTTCGGCAAAAATATGATTCTTTACAAATATGGCTACTCCTCCACTGGCATTTCTCTCATTATTTCTGTCTTTTCTAAATGTATAGTATGTATTTAGTTTTGGTGGTCATATAGGCGGGTTTCTTGAATGCAGATAATTGTGGGATCTAGTTGGGATATTAGTTTAGTTTAGTTTATTGTTTCATTATCATAAAATCAATACATGTAATAATCATTTATGATAGTATGTCATACAGTCATATAATATAAATAAAAATGCAATATAACAAAAAAAAAACAATAAAAGTAATACACTACAATACATTTATATTACAAGATCGTTTTTTTGTCGTAGTTTTTCCTAATAGGTGGCCTTTTAACAATTTTTAAATGTAATGATTGAATTTGCTGATTTAATTATGCTAGGCAGCGCATTAAAACATTTGCAGCAATTAAAATATGCCCCTTTTTGGTAGCTACTCGTTTTGTGTGCCTTAGGTTCCAAAAGAGTTTTATTGCGTGTTTTATGGGAATGGACTTTAGAATGAAACAGGTGTTTATTTTTGTATGTAAATACACATAAGAAAAATAACATACACAGATGGCAGGGTCAGAATTTGTAACTTTTTAAACGACTCTTTACAGGACTCTCTAGTACCGAGGGAACCCATGATTCGTACAGCTGATTTCTGTAATATGAATATTTGCTTCCATTCACTATATTGACCCCAATGTATTATATTAAATTGCAAATATAAATGGAAGCAAGAAAAATAAAATGTTTTTAAAATATGTGCGCTACATTTATTTTTGAGGTATCTTAAGGCAAATAGAGATGAACTTAACTATGGGCAAGATAATCTATAAGCTCGGACCAGGTAATCTTCGGATCTAGCTTAAGGCCTAATAATTTAATGTCGTTAGAGATAATAATTTCGTCTCCACGAAAATTTAGAGATGCATTCAGGATGGTCTTATTAAACATTGATTTAAAAATTAGACAGGTTGTTTTTCCTACATTTAGAGTTAACTTGTTTTTTAATGTCCAAGTTTGGACTTTGGACATGATACTATTAAAAGAATTCTCTAGCTCAACACAGTTTTTGCATTCGAGAAGAAGACAAGTATCATCCGCAAATGACGTTGACGTTAAATTATCATTGTTTTTGAAAATGTGAGGAAGGTCGTTTACGTATATGAGGAATAATAATGGTCCTAAAACACTTCCTTGCGGAACACCTACTTCTACAGGTAACTTCCTTGAATGATATTTCCTCCCATTAGATGAAATAATAGTAGAGTGGGACCTATTGGTGAGGTAGGATTTGAACCAAACAAGTGGCTGACCTCTGATTCCACATCGTTCCATCTTCATGAGAAGAATGCTGTGATCTACGCAATCAAACGCCTTGCTCAAATCTAAGAATATACCTAAACCCATGTGACCTGTGTCAACTACATTCAACATTCGGTTGATAAAATGAAACAAAGCTGTATCAACTGATTTATTTCTTAAAAACCCATGCTGGAAGGGTGATAAAATATTTGATGAGGATAGAAATGATATTAATTGTTTATGGGTAATTGATTCTATTATTTTAGAGAAGAATGATATGAGACTTATGGGTCTGTAATTAGTTATTAAAGATTTCTCTCCTTTTTTATATAGTGGTTTGATTATTGAATGCTTTAATGTATCGGGAAAAATTTATTGTTCAAATGAAAGGTTAATTACGTGGGATGTTTCCAAAGTTCTGGGAATTTATCTATAATTTTTACTATTTTGTTAATTTTCGTCAATATTACAATATTGTTTTTCAACATAATCTCCATTTAACTGAATACATTTATCCCAACGATAAACTAATTTTTTTAAGCCGTCCTCAAAGAACTTTTTCTGTGTCTCCTCAATCCATCTATTCCAACAGCCTTGGCACCCAGCGCGGCGAAACCTTGCTAACACCCAAACAATCATGCATGATGTCATGAACTTGTCGTGTACCTATCCCTAGGCGCACACTAATTTGACGAATAGTAATAATAATAATTTATTGATCCAGTAGATTACATACAAGTAATATTGGATAAGCCATTTTACAAATTGTCAATAATTAATATCACTAACACAGTCAAAATTTTAAAAATAAGATAGTAAATAAAAATCATATAAAAGTATAAATATATAGATAATAAATTACAATATTTATGTTCGTCAATTTACAAATTAAATAAATAAATAATTAACAAAGTAAATAAATAAATAATTAACAAATTAAATAAGTCAGTTCAATTCTTAAAAGTGTGTTTACTTATTGTTGCTGTATAAGATACTCATTTAGATTATAAAAACACTTACTGATTAAAAATTTAACTATCCTTTTCTTAAATAGCGGCAAGGTTGTACTATCTTTGATGTGTGAAGGTAGTTTATTATACATTTTTTTCATTAGTATATTTGGATTTTGTGCCGTTTTTGTAAATCTAACTGTTTGAATTTCTAAATTACTGTTTTGTCTAGTATTATATGTATGTATATCTGACCGCTTCTCGAAAACTGATAAGTTTTGTTGTACATGAAGGCTAGCCTGATATATATACATACACGGTAATGGTAAGATATTCAGTTCTCTAAAATTAGGAACACAAGAGGTTCTACGGCAGCACCCAACCATATTTCTAATGATTTTTTTCTGCATTTTAAATAATCTATTGAACTCCGAACTTGTGCCCCAGCATAATAAACCATATGACAAAATGGAATAAATGTGACCAAAGTAATACGCTCTGACTACATCTTTACTACAACATTTTGCAAGGTTTTTTACTTTCCAGCATTCCTGGGATATTCTCTTGCAAAGATTATTTATATGTACATCCCAGTTCAGGCACTCGTCTATATAAATTCCCAGTATTTTGGTAGACTGGACTTGTTCAATCGATTTATTTATCTTAATTAATCGACTTGTGTCACGTTCTTTTTTACGTTTAGTAACTGTAATAAAGTTACATTTACTTTCATTAATAATTAGATCATTTGACACAAGCCAATCATACATAATTTTAAGATCATTGTTAATCTTTTGAACAAGATTCTGACTATCAGAATCAGAGCCCATTATCGTGGTGTCGTCAGCGAAGGCTACAAATTCTGAGCTCAGAGTATCCCCTGCAATGTCATTTACATATAAAATATACAGAAGTGGCCCAAGTACACTTCCTTGCGGTACACCCTGATCTACTGGTAAATAACTTGATTTTATATTACCTATTTGCACATATTGCATCCTATTATCCAAATATGACAGGAGCCAATCATAAGCCTTGCCGCGAAGTCCCAACATTTCGAGTTTTCTTAGAAGAATCTTATGATTGACCCTGTCAAAAGCTTTTGACAAGTCCAGAAACAATGCTAGGATATGTTGATTTTTATCCAAATTTTTATAAATGAAATCTAGCATATGTAAAAGCGCAGTTGTTTTTGATCTCCCCTTTCTTAAACCATGTTGTTCCGGTATAAGGATTGAATGGATTTGTAAAAATTCCATTATTCTATTTGCCATTATATTCTCAAATATTTTTGAAAATATTGGCAACAGAGATATTGGTCTATAATTTTCAACTAATTCTTTACTTCCCTTTTTAAATATCGGAACAACCTTTGCTAGTTTAAGAGCTTCTGGAAAGATACCTTGAGAGAGTGATTCATTAATGAGATGCACTAACACCTGTACTATGTTTACACTACATTTTTTAACAATATTAACATTTAGCTCATCGTACCCTACTGCGAAAGACATTTTCATGGTTTTTATTATTTGAATTAGCTCTGCCTCATCAGTAGGATTCAAAAATATGCTATGCTCATTAAATGAAGGTGCAATATTGTTTACAGTTCTCCACTTTTTGTCATTTTTATTGACCGTTGTATAATAATAATTAAAAAAGTTGCACACTTCTTGTCGATTTTTAATAACTTTACCATCAGCCTTGATATTTATGTGATTTAGACCTTTTTCAGGTGCTTCTGTGGGTAAATTGTTCTTAATTATCGACCAGACAGCTTTACTTTTATTTGTGGAGTGTAAAATCAAGTCATTGTTATAGTTACGTTTTGCAATTTGTATAACTTTTCGATATGTTTTTCTGTACAACTTATAATACTCCGTATAGTCAGCGTTTCCTTGTCGAGATAAATAATACAGGTTTTTTAATTTTTTTGAAGATATTTGTATACCTTTTGTCAGGGTTGGACTGGGATTAAAATGTGTACCGGGAAATCTGGAGGAAGTCGGGCCACTATATATATATATATATATGTTACAGTGAAAGCATAAATTCTGTAAATGCATGCACAGACACAGCGTTTTATATATGTGTGCAGACTGAATAAAACAAAATATAAACCGCTCCCAAAACGAAATAAAGCATACGCAGCAATATAATGTTTATAGCGTGAGTCATAGAATTTCAGTGCGCATGACCTATGACAAAGCGCCTAGCACAATATAATGTTTCTATCATTCTATCACAGCAATTCTATATGACAATTTAATTTTTATCATTTTGATTTTCGGGCCAATTGACCCTTTGGGCCACCGGGAAATTCCCGGTATCCCGCCGGGCCAATTCAACCCTGCCTTTTGTTAGCCAGGGTGGTCTGTGTTTACTTTTACTAAAATTAATCCTTTTTATTGGCAATGAAATATTAAAATAATATTTAAATGTTTCCATAAAATTATTAAATTTTGTATTTAAGTCAAAATTTATTTGATAAACACTTTCCCGTGTTTCCCCTGCTAGCAAACTGTTAAACATGTCAAAATTTTGGTCATTTACTTGTCTTATTTCCCTTTTTATTGAATTATGATATTTCTTGGAATCTAAATTTAAATTTAAATTTGCCTCTTTTAGTATCAACACTTGTCCAAAATGATCTGAGTAACCCGTATTGACAACATGTGATTCATAATATTTTGAATTTACACAAATATTGTCAAGACAGGTTCGGGAAGTGGCCGTTACTCTCGTTGGCTTATCAATTGTCGTAACGAGGTTGAAACTAGTTAGCAGGTCAATAAATATTATTTTTGTTTTAGAATTTTGTAACAGATCAATATTAAAGTCACCACAAAGTATTATAGAATAAACTCCCTTAATATTTGTTACAATTTCTAAACATTTTTCGAGTTGACAGAAGAACATGTCAGTACTGTAGTCAGGTGTCCGATATATAGTCATAATTACAATGTTTTTTTTTGTTATTTACAGAAACAACAGATGCACAACACTCAAATATCTGTTCTTGACATAAGTGTTTAACCTCTGCTATTTCTCTTCCAAATTCTACATTACCGCTAATCATTGTTAATACACCGCCGTTATTTTTTATACTCCTTGAATATTTACATATTGTGCGGTACCCAGGTATGTGGACTGCTTCATCAGGATATAGCCAATGTTCAGAAAAGCACAGGATATCGTAATTATTATTTATTAAAAGTATTTCTAAAAATTCAATTTTGTTTCTGAGACATTGGATATTTTGATGAAATACAGTCACAATACCTAGTTTTTGTCCATTATTAACAAGCTTGGAGGAAAATTTAATTCACTGTTGTTACACTTTGTCACTTGTAAAACAATGTTTGAGACCTTTATTTTTCCTTGGATATTTAAATGTAACCCGTGTCTGGTGTAGTATTTTCTATTTAAGAATATATAAGTCCACTAACTTGAAATTATACACACAAGATAGGTCGTCTAGGAATTTATTTTGTTCATATATTTTAGTGTTCATTTGTACACAGTCGTATCGATATGGAACCGTATTTATTATTAAGTTTGTATGTGAACAATGTTTTACAATGTCAGTTACACTTTTTTTATAGTCTTCTAAACTCTGATCATTAGTGCCTGCAATTATTATAACATAGTCACTTTTGTTATAATCCTTGGTCAGTTTCGCGAAATTTTCTGTGACACATTTAAAATTCGCATTTGGCTTAAATATACTTTCCAGTTTAACATTTCTGTTTCGTCTGTCCTCTTTCAGTAGGTCTTCGACGGCAGTGATGTTTCTTTCATTTACCGACGTGCTTGGGCGCCCACTGCGTGGATCGTCTTCTAGTGATGTTCTACCGGTTTTAAAACGATCGATCCACCCATAAACAGTACTTTTGGATTCTGCAGACTCACCAAATACTCCTTACAGACGCTGAATAATTTCTGATATTTTCACACCTTCTTTCCACAAAAAGAAAATTATTGCTCTATGAGATTTTGCTGCGTCTTCCATGGTTACAAAAACAGTGCTATGAAAACGCGTCTATATCAGTCGAACACCTAAATCAGACTGAACAATATTGCACTAGATAGTTGCATAAACATGTCAAGACTTGTCTGGCACCAATAACATTGCCTATAAGTTCTGCGTAATTTAATTATAGCACAATTCCCAGAATTCAGGAAACGTCCCTCGTATATATGATAAGGGGGCGGATATTTGATTTTTACAAAGTTTGTCCATATTGTTTGAAAACTGGTCTTGTTTGACGATTTTGAATTTTTTAGATTTGTAATCGTTTCTAAGACATCAAAATAAGATAAGTGTAATAAAAAGAAAGTTTTATTGGATGTGGGGGTGTTACTAAGTATATAATCTGAATCGATTCCTGGTTCAAAGTTCATTTTCATATCTATTGCGATAGAAGAAAAATAGCTGTTAAATAAATCAGCAACATTTTCATTTCTTTCACTTAAATTCGGTAGTAATTCTTCAAAAATAGAGAAATCTACGTCATTGGGTACATTGTTTCTAGTTTTATTAATTATATCCCACATTTTTTTGTTTTTATTTGAAGAATTGTAAATTGAATGATCATATATATATATATATATAGTAGAAATATGGTTCTTGACGAAAAATGATATGAGGAGAAATAATAGTTCTTATTTACTCGTCAAATTATATTAAAAAATATTATTACAAAATAATAATTTTATGAGACGTTTCGACTGGGACATCCAGTCATCTTCAGTCTATAAATAAAAATATACAATTTTACAAAATTTTATAAATCAGTCTTCAAAAAAATAATATAAATAAAATGTGAAAAACACTTAAAAATCACGTTAAAAAACATTAAAGAATTATAGATGATTAAAACAAAGTATTAAAATAATAAATAATAATAAATAAATGAATAAAAGTTAAAAAAGTTAAAAAAATTTAAAAAATTTAAAAAATTTTTAAAATGGCGCCTAGCACCATTTTGTGAGAGAAATAAAAAAATTTTTTCATATAAATTACCATTAGAAAAGATTCCAAACAAGTACAAAGAGTCACAGAAAAATTATATGACATACAAAACTATCTGACAAAAAGGAAGGAAGTGTTCTTAACTGGACAGACTTACCTAAAGTTAAAAAAACCAAAACTAATTAAAAACTTCTAAACATATTTCAGCAGCTAGACCACTATGTGTACGTAGAAGTGCGACATGTTGTGTCAGAGCAGGCAAGCCCGTTACTGACATAACACCTAGACAGTCAGACGTCACAATGCTGATAAGCTAAAGACCAAATGTAACAAGAAAAAAGACAAACAGCTGATGTCTAAGAAATTAGTTTAAAATATGATTTATTTAACCCGACCGTGTCTGTTTTCTTGTTAACACATTTGTCTTTAGAGGAATGGATGTGTAGCATCTCTGAGATCATCCTTTTTTGAATGTGGCTTTCTTTATCAAGAATTTTGACATTCTCATAATTAAAAATGTGGCCTGTCGTATTAGTGTGTACCGCTAAAGCTGTGCAATTGGGTTTCAATCTAACGTCACTTTTGTGCTGGTAAATGCGTTTCTTTAAAATTTGTTGTGTCGTTCCTATGTAGTTTTTATTACACCCATTACACGGTATTTCATAAACGACGTTTGAAGTTTCAAGTTTTGGGATATCGGCTTTAAGTTTGGAAAAATTACGGTTGTTATTGTTATCAGAGCTGAAGGCTAACTTAATATCATGTTTTTTAAAGATGTTTTTATAATGCAGGAATTGAGAATTGTGATATGGGAAGCTGAGGTAGTTGTTAGAATTGGCAATATTATTGGTTGGGTTTGTGTTATAGGCGGCCCATATTCTTTTTTTGATGCAATTATTAATTAGATTTGAAGGGTAATTGTTGATTTTAAATTCTTTTTTGATAATTTGAAAATTTTTAGTCCTGTATTTAGGATGGGACAGCTTGATAGCTCTATCCAACACATTGTTGAGGGTGTTAATTTTTAAAGACATAGGATGGTTAGATAAATAATTTAGGTATCGCCAACTGTGGGTACTTTTTTGGAACCAATTAGTGATGATAGAATTGTCCTGTGAACGTATCAAAGCCACATCCATAAAAGCAAGCCTACCATTTTCTTCTTCCTCATGTGTAAAATTTAAACGGGGATGGAAGGAATTGAACCTATCTAGCAAGGTGTTAATTAAATGTTTAGGGTATATTAAAATTATATCGTCCACATATCTGTAGTATATAAGGGGAGAAGTTGATAAGTTTTTCAAACATTGGGATTCAAGTTCCTCCATGACAAGATTTGCTACAACACTGGAAATAGGACTGCCCATGGCACAACCATGTGTTTGAGCATACAATTTATCAAATGCTTTGAAATATGTATTATTCAGGCAAAATCTAGTACCTGTCAAGAACTCGGTTTTAGAAAGAGAAGTGAAATCTTGAATTTGGTCCCATTTTTCATCAATAATTTTAAGTGCCAGGTCAATAGGAATATTCGTATATAGTGATTCTACATCGAGCGAAAGCATAATATGATTATCTGGAATTCTGATGTTTCTGATGTTTTTGACAAATTCGAAACTATTTTTCACATTACTGTTGGTATGGCCTACAATATTGGATAAAATTTGAGATAGGAATTTTGACATTTTATATGTGGGAGAGTCTATACTGGAAACTATGGGACGTAGTGGAACATTAACTTTGTGTATTTTAGGCAAAAAATAAATGCGTGGTGGGTTCGCATTGGTTATCAGAAGAGATTGTTTGGTTTTGTCACTAATGGATTTGTTGTTGAACCAAGTTTTAATAATAGAGTTATTTTCATTTTGTAATTTGGTGGTAGGATTACTTTTTATTAGCTTATACGTGTCAACATCGTCCAACAATGTGTTAGCTTTGGTGAGATATTCTTGTTTGTCTTGAACAACCGTGATGTTACCCTTATCCGCCTTGCTAACAAGAATTTCTGGATGGTCTTTTAAAAAAATGTTGGTTTCCTTGTTAATTTTATGAAAAAAGTTAATATTATTATTATTTTTGATTTTTTTATTATTATTAAGGTTAATTAATGTTTTAGTGTAGTTAGTGACTTTATCAATCAATTCTTGCCCGTCTTCAATCTTATATTGATGGATGGCTGTTTCTGTGCATTTAATTATGTTGTGTACTGTTGATTGTGTAAGTTTGGGTGGTTCAAAATTAAATTTTGGACCCAGGCTTAGACATAATTTCACGTTTGTTGGAAGGGCGGTGTTACTAATGTTTTTTATCCAATTGTATATATATATATATATATATTTCAGTTTTTGTAACATTACGCTATATTTATTGTTCATTATTTTATAAGCATTTTTAAAGATTGGAAATTTTTGTGATAATTCACGATATACATTTACATTTTTCCTCAGTTCACAAGCATCCCGTGTAAGCCATGGTAGTATATTATCATTGTCTTTATTAGATAAAATTCGTCTTTTGGGAAAACAGATGTTAAAGTAGTAACTGAGAATATTATTGAAAATTTCAAACGCCTTTTGCGGACATTTTTCTGCAAATACTAATTCCCAATCTTATGTTTCTAAAAAGTCAAGGAAAAGTTGCTTGTTTTTTAGAGAAAAATCTGTGATGTAAGTATATATAGGCTGTTTAATTGAGTCGTTTAAAATAGTTATTTATTGACAACTATGGTCTGATATTTTATAGTTTTTGACAACTGCATTTTTAAAGTCCAAATTTTTTGATATTATTGTCAATACACGATTTTGAATCTTTAAATATTCTGGTAGGTGTTGAAATAGTTGTGTGTAAGTCATATGATTGTAAAATATTGAAAAAACGTTTTTGTTTTTGTCATGGTTTAAAATATAGAATTTTTTTCTTATAACTAAACAGGTAATTTAATATTTCGTTTAACTTGTCAAAAAATAATATAACATCCGCGGCACTAGGTCGATAACAACTTACAAAAATAATGTCATTAATTTCAACAACACTACATTCAATTGTGCACGGGATGTTAAATTCAAATATTTTTTATTGACATGAACAGGAATATTAGGCTTACAGTATATAGCTGTTCCTCCGTGTTCACCATCATTTCTACAAAAGAAGGTTCTGAGTTGATAATTATTTAAACATGAAAATTTTATTTGCTCTTCACATTGCCAGTGTTCCGTTAAGAAAATTATGTCGGGGTTGAGATCTTGTAAGATTACTTCAAATTTAGCAATTTTGTTAGTTAGACTTTGTATATTTTGATGCAAAATTATAATATTTGAATTTAATTTACCGTTTTTGACATTTTTGCAGTATTTATTTTGGGTAGGGATGGGAATTTATTTTTGAATATCGATATATGCGCGATTCGATACATCGTAAGTGTGATATCGATATTCGATATATATCGAAGTAAAAATATCGATATTTTCGATATATCGAAATAACTAACACGTAACATGTAAGATATATAAATTACATATTTTTTGGTTGGCTTGGCGGGAAAAGAAGTCGCCAATTGACAGGCAATCACTTTACAGTTGGTACTCACCCAAATACCAACCAACTTTCTAATATTATCCTTGTTAACAGCTCTCTTAATTAAATATATATATGCTGTTCACTTTTGTAAGGACAAACCAGATCTTTTGGTTACTTTTATAGTGTATTACGGTTTTTAAATATCAATTAAAAATATTCCTTACACTGTAAAACCGACTTTAGATTTATTGGTTATGATCATTTTTTATAATTTTTTAATACCAACATGTCAATTTCAAAGGTGCAAATTATTGAAATCAAAATTTCGTCTTACAGGCTATTCCAAACGATTAGGCGGAACTAAATGGAAATTTCGTTATTTTAGGCTGTCACGAAAAGGGACCTTGCTTGGGTTATTTCATGTTTCAGGTTTGGTATGTGAAAAATTAAAATTCCAACAGTGAAACCATGGAAACGAATGACATATGTCAAATATTTTAATACATTTTTCCATATTTTGAAGACAAAAAAAATTAATAAATGGGAAATTTTTATTAAGAATGACAAAAAACTAAAATGTAATGAAAAGAACATTTTATAATGACAATCAATTTAATCTAGAATTTGCAATGTGAGCATGATTTTCAAAGCCTAAACAAAATGACCAAAAGTCTGATTAATTGATAAAAATTACTAGATTTCAAAAATTAGTTCCGCCTAAACGTTTGGAATAGCCTATAGTTTGTTTCTACAAAAGTGAACAGCATATATTTAAATGTAAAAAATATACAAGAATACCGATATTTTGTGCGAATATCGATATTTTGCGCGATATATCGCATTTCAAATATCGATATAAAAATATCAATATATTTTTCTAAAGTATCGATATTTTCGATATATCGATATATCGTTCCCATCCCTAATTTTGGGACGTTGATCTAAAAAATTTCCAGAGTTGACAGTGTTTTTATTTCTGTTAGAGATTATTGGGGATGTGGTATTTGTTTTTAAAATAGATTGTTCTGTTTCACTGATGATAAGTAAAGAATTTTCTGCAACATTTACTTTTGAAAATTCAGGAATTTCTTTGTCTTTTTTTATTATTTTTGATACACAGTTATTTTCTAAATTATTTATAATATTGTTATTTTTATTTTGTGGTAAATTATGTATTTTTGGTCCAATTTGTATATCATTTTTAGTGGCCTGATGTTTTTGAATTTTCTTAGCAATGTAATTGAATAATTTATATTTGCCTTTTCTGTTAAGATGCAAGTCGAAACGTGTCATATCCGAGTAACACACATGAACATTCGGTTCTAAAAATGAAGTGTTACTGTAGGAGCCGACCACGTTGTTGAACAGTATGTTGTGTTCGAAAATTTTGTTATTAAAATTAATATTATTTTCTTGGAAAAAAGCACCAATAAGAATGGCATTTGTGTGTTTAATATTATGTAAAGTGTTAACAATAAGTGATTTGTGTTGTTTAACAGATCATTTGTCCCTACCATAATAATAACATGATCATTTAATGATTGTATTATGACATGATATTAATATTTGTAGTTCCCCTAAGTGGGCAAAAAAGCCATTGGGATTCCATTGTAAAAGGGACATCTTATGAAATTTTAATGTTTTTGGTTGGGGTACCCTCTGTAGTATTTTTCTCTTCCAGCAGTTGACATTTTATTTTTGTTTGCAAACTAGTGAATTTGTGTTTGATAGATCGTATTTCCAAGTAAATTTCATAAAGATTTTCCATGTCTTTTTCTCTAAAAGTCTTAGTATGTTGTCTGTAAATGTTCGAGCCATTTTTAATGGGTCGTTTGTTTTTTGTACCTTTCCTACGAATTCTTGTAGATTTTTGTAAAAGATGCATTATTTTTCTTTGTTTGCTTCCATTTCTTCTTTCAGTGGATATAACAGTTGTTCTGTCGTGTATTTGGGTTCTGAGTTTGGACTATTTGATCTGGATTTCTTTTGCTTTTTATTTCTTGCAACTGATTTATTTCTTGGTTGTTGAAAATCCGTATCTGGTACCGACGATATTTGGGAAAGTTTATCGTCATCTTCTGTTGTTTCATTGGCTGTTTCTTCCAGACTACTAATTGAAGTACCAAACCTTTTGTTATTGGTGACACTGTTTTCGGGTAGAGGATCTTTTTTGTTATTACTTGTTTCGATCGTGGTGTTTTCATTTTCATTCACTGTTACGGCCTATTTTAGCTGACACCACCGCTTACAAAACTACCTTAACGTAACCTACCTTAACGTACAAAAACTTATGCTATTCTCATTAAAGGATACAGTATTGTGTATTTTTGCGAAACCAACTGACTAGCCTCCTGACAATCTACTTAAAAGTAGCCGTTATTGCTACAGAAATATAAATTAACATCTGAATTCTCGTATTCTGTCAAAAACTTTTAGGTTATGTCATTTTGACACATGGGAATAATCACATTCTTTTGCATTTTGGAGTATGAATACTTCATTAGAACCTGGAAATTACAGACTATTAGCGTGTATTACGTATATAAGGAACATACTTACACTTGTAAAAAAATACAATGTTGACATTCGTGATTTTTTTAACGCCGATAAAACAGAATGTTGTCATTTTTGATAACAGTCTGAGTCACGTGGTTTTGCCCACGTGAGTCTAGTGTCTATTAGACAGTTATAGTGGTGAAGGGGGGGCATATATAATGGAATGTTAAATGCCATTTTGTCTCTTCAATGTCGTAATTCAAGAAGTATAGAGGTTCCCTAAGGGGTGGAGACTCAGTAACACGTGCCAAATTTTATTCCACAAGTTTTTGTGAAATTATTATGAAGATAATGCTGGTTCACCTGTGGATTCGCTAAGCGGAAAAGGCACGTGATACATCATGTTTTGGGAATGCAAAACGCGACTTACATCGGAATTAGGAGTTTTCTACCCCTAGATGGCAATTGAGTTACGACGTTTCGCCACTAAAACACCGAGGTATGTTTCTTTTATACAGTATTACCCGCTAATCAGTTTTGAATAATCCAGTGTTCTAATGTAAAGTATTTCTTTGTATTTTGTAAATCTAGTGGCAACATGGAAGGGCCTAAATTGAGTATTCTTTCTCGAGCGAGGATCCTGCTTTCGAGATTATCCTGTCCCCCACATGTAAGGGTTGAAGAGCCGATTTTGGAGCGATCCGTGGAAGACGTAGCGTGAAAATTATTGTATCACTTGAGACCTGTTGCTACAGGGTGTTGCGAGAATTCCTGTGTTTCAGCTGAGTATACTTTGGAAATGTTTGAAATTTTGTAACAGAAGCGACTCTGCCATATTAACGTATTGGAATTCCCGTTTGGGGATGTTTTTTTTGTGATTCTTAACGTTAATAGTGTAGAGCTGCGTCTGGTACACCCTTATGAGTTATGGCCATGATTATTAAGTGTGTGTTATTATTTGTACTGTATTATTAGCTGAAATGCATTGAGGTTTCTCAAGTTTTGTTGTATCTTGAGATATTTTTGAGTTATTGAGATATGTTTTTGGATTTATTGAGTACGCTGTTGCGTGTACGGTTGGGCGTGTCGCCACCGTATATATTTTTGGAGGTACAATAATTTTTGGTTCACGAATCGCTCATTTTTAATTTTTGCCGCGTAATGTAAATTCAGTCTGTCTGTATAGTATTTTTCCTTGATAACTGGAGGTTGTGAATTAGCTTTCAAACACGCAGGTTACTCCTTACTTTGAATACTTACTGGTCAAGTATTCGTGTTACTTGCTGTTCACGTTATCAAGGATCGGGTTTGTAGTATGTTGGGAGGAATTAACGTTAACTTCAATCGGGCAGAACCTCGGCCACAAGCATTTTTTTTTTATTTATTGTTTTTTTGACCAGTCTTCCTTAATTTCTTTTTGTTCTCGATAATTTTTTTTAAATTTTGATCATTTCCGTCGAGTCAGTGGGTAGGGTGGTTCGTCAATTTTTTTGTTTGGCATCTCGCGTAGTTTTTTTGTTGACGTATCACGGGTTTTTAAGAGTAAAAGGGGATATATGGAGCCAGTCTCTTGACAACGATGGATTCTTGAATCAACGCGACTTCGTTGCCAATAGACTGATTGGGATTTCAATAGTTTTAAGGCGAGAGAGAATTGTAGTAAAAATTTAAATCGGGGTTTCGAATAAGCGCTGGCTTCCCGATTCTAAAACTCTTCCGGATTTTTCCTAACGGTATTGCCAACCGGAATACCGTTACCATTTTTCAACGTAATTAGTCACTGTTATGTAATTCCTGTGCAAAAGTTCACGTAGCCCTAGGGCAGTTGTAGCATAAGTAATCCAATCACATGTTACTGGGTATTTATACCGCATCACAAGTAATTCAGTTTGTCAGTTTAAATTGTAATTAATACCGGTTAAAGATTCAGTTGTTTCTATTCCTTTGGCCGTTCGTGAGTACTTAGTTTCTAAAATGTTGGATTTAACTTAGATATTTTGCTCGTAGATTAAATGATTTTTTTGTATTAACTTTGTCGTACTCCGAACTAAAAAGGGAATATTTAACTGGTCATTGATCTTGTAATTCTTAATATATTTTGGTTATAAAATTTTGTTTATTGAGTATTCGCTTTGCGAATAATAATATTTATTTGGTTTATAGATTTTGCGTATTGAGTATTCATTTAGTGAATAATTTATTTTGTTTATAGATTTTGCGTATTCAATATTCGTTTAACGAATATTATTTATTCTGTTATTACTATTTGTTAGTTACTGGTTTTTTTTGTTAATAAATTTAGTTATTGAGAATTTTGGTGTTTCTATTACGAGAACTCTATTCCTTCCCCTGGGGTTTTATTTTTCTTCCAGAATTTAGGGCAATAGAAGCGAAGTGACTGGCGCCGTATAAATTTTAGGCCGCACATCGACATTGATAATTACAGGACCACCCTGCATAGTCAAATCTACCTCTAGACTGGGCTGGCGGCCTTCTACCTTGCCCTGGACAGCTGATAGCCACTGGAGTCACTTCACAGTGGTTACGGAATTCATATTTTTCCCCATTTAGGTTTTTAGCGACCGATCAGAGAGCTGAGCGGACGCTGGCGTATGCCAACTATATAACGCTGGAGTCTGGCCGTAATATACGTTATATCACTTCATTTTGCCTTTTTTCTATTTGATTCGCAATTTGGCTTGGTTCATTAGTTTCTTCGTTGCTCTGATGCGTGATCTGACTGTAAATTTTTGTTTGGACAAGCATTTGCCATATGCCCCCTATTTTTACATGTAAAACATTCCATATTATCTATTACAATAAAGATACGATATTCTGTAGCTTCATAGTTAATGTCTATTGTTAACGGTATTACATTTTCTTCTTTTAGGTGTACAAAAACCTGATGACGAAAGCTGAGAATGTGGCTGTATTCGGGTCCTGTAAATCCGGCGCGAATATAGCTTATTGGTGATACCATCTTGATGTTATGTTCAGCTAGTTTGTTTAGTATGATCTGATTAGGCAAAACAGGACAAACATTTGAAAGTATGAGGCGATGTGCTGGAGTAATTAGTTTTCTTATTTCTATAGTATTACCATTTATTTTTAATGATTTGTGTTGTTTGGTTAAATTTTGTACTATAATCTTACTATTTAGAAATAGACAGATTCTTTGATGGGACATTTTTGAAGCAAAAAGTATATTTTTGGGACCAATTAATTTTCCAATTTCTGTTATATAATCATTTATAGTTAATGTATTGATAAAATGCATTATTATACCTTGTTCCTTGTTTAGTGGGACAAATTCTAGGGTTTTGTTCGGGTTTTCTCTTTGCGATTTTATTGCATTTGCATAAGATGTAGACGGAATATTTATATTTGCTATTTGTTCTGAATTGCTTGTTTGAGTAGAAGATAAAGGTTTTTCCATATTTGTAGCCGATTGGTTTGATTTTTTTTGTTGACACATAATTGTTGGGTGAGATATCATATTTATTTATATTTGAAATTTAATGTTTTACCGCGTTAGTTATTTCTGGCGAAGTTCTCATATTTTGATGATAATGTCCAAACCTGTGCACACTGCTTATGCAGTGACAGGTATCGACTTTCGACCGCTAGGTGTCGCTTAGTGCACGATCTGGACGAGCCTGGCGTGTGATAGGTGTGAAATTTCGGTTTAATTTATAATTTATGAATCAGTGTTGAAAATGTAGCTTGGATAATAATTTTACAGGGTAAGTGAGAAATAGTTAATATGATGGGATAAGATTAGAAATAATATTTGAATTCCTACCTTAGAATATTTTTAAATAATTGTACACTAATTAACACGATATGCTATCTTTAGATCAATCCATATAATCTGAAATTCTTTTTTATCCATTCTTTTGAAAATTACAAAATTGCAGTCACTAAAACCACTGTATTGTAAATTTTCACACGTATTGTTTGAAGGATGGTACTATCCAGAAATCATATGGGTCTGTCAACAATGTTGTCATATATATGTCAGACCGGAGACTTATTGAGTGAAGTGTTATATTATACATTATACATACTCAATTTGTTCATAAAATTTCTTTTTTATTGTAAGATATACAATATTAGATGCTCGTCCGAGTGCATTTTCTATTTAATTTTGTTTTTATTGAATTTTGTATGAAAAATATTGCTTTAATAATAATATTGAATCCATATATGGTAAACGGATTTGGAATTTTCAACTTACTCTTCTCTAAATTTGTTGTAATATGAGTTATGAGTACACTTTTATTCTAAGCAGAGAGTCGAACCGG
The DNA here is from genome assembly GCA_963971575.1 of Liopterus haemorrhoidalis. NCBI lineage: Eukaryota > Metazoa > Arthropoda > Insecta > Coleoptera > Dytiscidae > Liopterus > Liopterus haemorrhoidalis. Next base: position 22,486,194 of record OZ020615.1, on the reverse strand, counting down.
AACCGAACTGAAAACCGAAATTTACTGGAATTTTTAACAGAACCGGAACCGGTACATAAAATTGCTAAATATGAAAACCGAAACCGGAACGAAATGTTAATAACGGTTACTTTGATCAGAATATCTAATCTGGTCAACGACACTTGAGATAAAGGGCAGTATAAGTTATTCCCTTGCTCTGATTGGCGAATAAATATTTATTACCCAGCAACGGTAAAAAAATTAAATTGACATATGATAAATGTCACATTATAACGTTTTATTTGAATTTTTATTACAGTTATATAATTGTGGTTGCAGCAGCGTAGTGGTCATCTCGCGTGCTTTGAAAGTGTGGAATCATGAGATCGACCTAGTATGGGTAAAAAGATTAAAAAAAAAAGCCTTGCTGTTGCAACCATAGACTCAGATTCTTTACAATGAGTGCCTGTATCTCTGAGTTAATTTTCTAAAAATATGGGGCATGCTTCACAGGGCACGGTGTCTCGGCTACTGTAAAAAGTAATCGTTATGTCATGTCAGAGGACGCTAGTCGCGACCTTAAAATCTCTAAAACCTAGAAATTGCCATACAAAATAATAATAGTACGTAATCCCTCATTATCCATGTATTTGTTCAGCAGTTTTGATTACACGCAGCTGTGAAATAATAATTTGATTTAGTTTTTAAAAGCGTAGCAATGAACAGTAGCAGCCGATTACCACTGGAATATGCTCCTAGCACTTTGAGCGCTTCGAATCTAACTGGCCACTATCACCCCTTCCACACTATGTATAGGGGAAAAATTTTAAGATCGTAGCGCCACGCGGATTTTTTTGAAACCATTCTAAATCAGATACCACTTGACATTTACTAGTAAATAATAGCGAAAAGTGTATCAAAAAACGACAAAAAATAAATAATTGTTTGGGATTTTCTGATTTTGTGAAGTGACAACACTTGTAAACATCTAAAATACTACATTTTGTGATCTGGTTTTAAGTTATGGCGGTTTTCCATTGTCGATTATTTTAACTATATTGGGGGAAATAATAATTCCCGTGTTGTTTACCAAGGGGTAGAAATCTACAATGCTGGGTATATAATATTGTGTGGAGTCACTGAAAAAAACAGATTGTTCATAAAGATTTATGCATTATGCCTAGAGACTTGTGCATTACAAACCCACACACAATAACAGGAATTTTCAAGATATGCGATAATAAATACAAAATTGAAAATATTTTTTGTAGTCACTATCATTAAAATGTAATGAGCAAACTTTGATATAAGGGTTCACTTTTTTTCCAATTTTTAAATTGTTTATCTAAACATCGCGTCGATTCCTAACCTCTTGCTTTCCCAATTTTGTTTCGAACCGTACGGTGTCTGATATTAGTGGAAACAAATGAAACGATATTTCCGGGTTTCTTCTTTTCAATGAATTGCACATAGGCACACAACAATATGTATTATACATTTTTCAATGATTATAATAAAACTTTAAAAACAAACTTCATACAAAACCAATACACAAAACGAAATGTTATCTGATGTACACAAGTTCATGAAACGCTCACCAGATGGTAGGGTGCTTAGCTGCAAATCCCTATACATAATGTCAGCTCGAATGAACCGGTTGTTATTTATTTATATATTTTTCAAAATACGAACTGATTGTTAATGTTGTTAAACACTGAAAAAAAAAACACTATTTTTTTAAATTTAATGCTCTTTGCTGCTGTGGCAATTAGCCAGGACAATTTTTATTTGTGAAAAATTCCATGCCTGAACGGGATTCGAACCCGAGACCTTAGCAACGCTGAGCACATGTGTTACCCCACTAAGCTACGCCGGTCGGTAATATTCCTGATACTAATCAGTGAAATTTTCCTCTGAGATACATGGTTGTTACAATTTTGGCAGTCCACAACTGTACATAATATGTATACGCGTTTTATTTTTGTTTTATTCGCGGAGTATGTTAGTGGAACGTAAGCACTGTGGTGACAAGTGATTACACTACATAAATGTGAACCACAATCAGAGCATACATAGTACATGTACATAGTCTGCACCGCACACTAGCGGCTCATTAAAGGGCCATTTGGTATAGATTCTAATAGAATTCTACTAGTAGAGGGTGATCTTATGAAAATTTACACATGGGCGGTATTTGGGCTCGATTCTATTAGAGGGCGATTTTATGAATATTTGCACAGGAGATGCTGACACTAACGTGGCAGATATAGCACAATAAAAGAATTATCTGAGTCGAATATTTCGACATCTCCCAATATTTCCCCAAACATGATCAAATGTGTTGTGAATAATAATGTCAATTTAAAATATGACTTTTCTAATATGTCAGTTTATGTGTCAAACAATACCAACTTTATTTTATTTACAATAAAACCATGGATAACTGACGGCAAAGATAATGGAGAGAATAATTGTCGACGAGTTGATGAAGTTCCTGCTGCAGAACCAAGTTATTCCGGACTCACAACACGGATTTATCCCGGGGAGATCAGTAGTTTCAAACATGTTACTTGCAACTAACTACTGGTCCTAACACTTGGACAACTTGGAGCCCGTGGATGTTGTTTATTTTGATTTCGCCAAGGCTTTTGATAAAGTAGCGTTTCAAAGGTTATTCGCTAAACTGGAACACAATGGCATTCGCGGACAAATTCTGCAGTGGATCTCCGCATATCTCTCCAATAGAACCTTCAACGTGCGTATAAGGAAGTCTTGTTCAAGATACTACCCGGTTACGAGCGGCGTACCTCAAGGCAGCGTAATAGGCCCTATCCTGTTTCTGCTACTCGTCTCTGACTTGGTAGTCCATCTAATATCCCAGCACCAGATGTTTGCAGACGACTTAAAAATTTACAATAAGCCAGAAAACCAAGCCGATATACAAGCCGATATCAACAGGATTCAAGAATGGTGTAGTAGGTGGCTTCTACCATTAAACACGTCCAAATGCAATATTCTGCACCTGGGGTCTACCAACTCAAGGCACACATACTGCATCGCGGGACACGCAATCCAACATGTCGAACGTGTAGTAGATCTTGGACTTACAGTGACAACTGCACTAGACTGGTCACCGCACGTAGTCACGGTAGCAAGAAAAGCTAATAAAATCCTCTACCTGATTTTCAAATCCTTTCCTCACTTAACTTCTACCTTATTCCGCACAATATACCTATCGTATATCCGTACCCTTCTTGAATTTGCATTTGTAGTTTGGTCGCCTTACTTACAAAAGGACATTCAACTTCTGGAGGGGGTTCAGAGACGCGCCACCAGATTGCCAAGAGGTCTCCGCCGTATGCCGTATGAAAAGCGCTTAAGAATTCTTGACATTCAACCTCTGTCAGAGCGCCGAAAACGTGGAGACTTAATCCAAATATATAGGATTGTAACGGGCAAGTTCTCTACCGATATGTCGTCACTATTCCACCTTAATACAGACCAGAGGCTCCGTGGCCACCACCTGAAGTTGAAGCACGAGAAGTTTAAACGACAGCCAAGGCAGTTTTTCGTCACCACCGTGTCTTCAACCTGTGGAATTCTCTGCCGGAAGAAGCTGTGTCTGCCCAAAGCATAAACACCTTTAAAGCCAGAATAAGTCATTTATTTCCCCGAGAAATGTACTTTTAGTTCTATATTTAATTTAATTGTAAAATCTTCATTTCTTAATTTAAGTAATTATGTAATTATTTGTTTATATTAGTATATCATGTAACTAGTTTGTAAGTATAAAATGTATGGTTCAATTGAGCATAACAAGCCCTAGGCTTCTGCTCTGATTGTAATAATAATAAAAAAAATAATAATAACTACCCGAGAATAAAAAATGCATTGTAAAAGCGAACGTTGGAATAAACATCGGAACAAATTATACCTTTGATAGTTATACCGCTATGTATCCGAGGTTTGTAAAAGCGGCCCTTAAACTTATAAATTGACTGATAAGAGAATGAATCTATCGGAACAAAATTTGAAGAACATATTAATGTGTCGATCCATTTGGTATGAATCATTGATTTTTAATTTCACTTTCTATTCAAATTTCAAATATTATATTTTCACCTGAATTAACTGTGATTTTTTTTTTTTTTTGTAAGAAAAAAGTTTTCCGTTTTCTTCTTTATAATATATTTTACAAACTTTTATTTATTATTTTAGTAAGAGAAAAGTTCATATTATTTATTAACGTTTTTCTTCTCTATAATTGTGATTATATGAACTGTGTGAGATCAGGGTCGGACTAAAATATTTCTGCGCCCCGGGACAGACTCTTTATATAGCGCCTCCAGATGTGCATAATTACGCAAAAATTACTAGCCAGCTAAACCCAAATTTTTAGGGGCGCTGAAAAGTAAGTTGTTCAGTGCTGTCAAAAATATTTGTTGAGCAGAAAATAAGTCTTCAACCAAAATTTTCAGCACTCCTTGCATCTGGCGCCCCAAGCAACTGACTGTCTTGACACCCCCTTAATCCGACCCTGTGTCTTATTAGTTATTTTTGTAATTCCCTCTTTTCGTAATTTGTTAGAATTTTATTTTATTTACGCGCAATATATTTTTGTATTTTTATTTTTATGTTCCTAAATTGTATTTTGTTTTCGTTTTTGACAACAAAATAATACATTTTTTATTAAGTTCTATTTTTAAGTTGTATTTTCAATTGTATAATTGAAGAACAAGAATAAGAATGGAAATTGGTAAATAAAATTAAACCAAAATTTATACCGGTAGGCATTTGCTAATAGACTCGATTTTAACTTTTTATTTGAACTGGAACCGAACCGGAATTTTTAGATGAACCGAAACTGGAACGAATAACATTTGCTTGGAACGAAACCGTAAATTGGAACTAAATAAATTTGGGTTCGACTCTCTGATTCTAAGGCACAATATATATATATATATATATATATATATATATATATATATATATATATATATATATATATATATATATATATAAGCACACATTTTAACGAATTATAGTTTTTAAACTAGGCCAGGACCGCACACTGAATGACAGCGTTAACGTTTTTAAATATTTGGTTTATTTGATGTTTTCGATATAAAGATCTGTAAGTAACTGGCTAGTGGTGTTTGTAACTCAGGATGCATTTCTCGTGACTGTCACAATGGTTTTATAATTTCTAAAGTGGTACGGTCTAGTCTAACAAATGTGTTTAAGAAGTAACAAAATTGTAAAACGTATTTGAAGTCCGCAGGATATCTGTCATTTAGAAAGAGTAATTAAGAAATGTTGAATTTTAAGAATTTTCGTTAGATGCGACATTTTTATTTTATTAAAACAATATTAATTAAACATATTATTTTACGTACAACGTTTGTTCGATGCAAAAAAATATTCGGTATTCTGAAAATAATTGTTTAAATTTAAGTTATTTCGGTATTCGTTACAATGAGATTTGATCTAAAATTCTTCTATAATTCTTCATTCTCATAATAACTAAAGTGACTAGAATTTGAAAATGCCTGGCGAGGACACCAACCAAAATTATCAAAATATAGTATATTATTACTAGACTTACCATAATATTTTTTTCTCAGACCGATACAGTTTTGAGATTTTGCTCAAAACAGAAAGTAACGCCTTCTACGCTAAGTACTTATGATTGAAAAGTGGTTAGCAAAAAATAAAATTTTAGGCTATTACAAACCTTTAAGCGGAACCAAATGGAATTTTAATTTTCTTAAGTTGTCACCCGCAAATTCTTAAATGTTAGCTTTTACTAAACAAAAAGATCAAAAGCTTCAAACGTTAACAATTACTAGAATTTAAAATCTAGTTCCACTTAAATCAAAGAAAAAAGCTATACGTAGTAATAATTTTGAATTACTCTTAATTGAACATAACTTATTACTAAAAAGTTATATATTAAACATTTATCACTAGCGAGAAATTTCTTTTAAACATTCTTTGTTATTTTTAATTAGTTGCCTAATCACCATTTTCCGATGCTACACTTTTTGTACTGCGTGTATATTCGGCACTTTTTAATTTTTACCAAATATCCGGGACAAAATGACAAACTGGCCGGGACGCTGGGATCATACCTTCAAACCGAGACAGTCCCGGTCAAACCGGGACGTATGGTAAACCTAATTATAACACAAGTTTCATAGGGCATGGTGTTACCGCATGAGTCTAGATTAAAAAACGAGTCGAATTTTCTAATCGATTTATTTTGCTTTTATTTGTGTTTTGCTTTTTCATACCTTTTAAAATAATAAATTTGCATTATATAATTTAACACCAGTCTCAATTTGGGAAGTTGGTATGTGAATGTACCGGTGGCAGGCTTGATTTGACAGTTTTATATTTTTCAAGGTAGATCAATTTTATTTTGTAAAATTTGCATGTTATTGTACCAATTTTATGAAATAAAATGTTTATGCCCGTTTGCATAAAAGGCTGAAAACTAGATGTTAGCTAAAACTTGATATAAAACTTAAAAATTCTTAGCAACGCAACGCGTTTCAACTTGCAAGGCAATTTTAGGACATATAAGTAAGACCAGGACAAGATCATCATAATGAGGACTGTCCTATCCAAAGGGTTGTTTATCTTACAATAACTAATCTATACTTATACTAATACATACCTCCATGAATGTGTAAACAATACTTGTTTCTCGAACACAAATCGATATTTTTAAAGACACAATATGTTCCAAAGATTGGTATGGTATGGGTATGTCGAAAAATGTTATTTCTGACACCAGAATTGCAGCTATTGACGAATATAGCGCATAACCAAAAAGTAGAGATATTAAAAATACAGATCTGATTGACAATGCATTTAGCTGTAGTTCAACACCTGAAAATTTTAAAATAAGACTGATACTCATAATATTATCAGATATACTTATTTAAATATTACTAAAGTGGGGCATACAAGCAGATTCTAGACCGGTAGCAACATCACAGTCCTTCTATATCTCATTGTGGATTAAAAGTCCCTGTTCACTACGTCGGAAGCCCCTGTTTACTACAGTTTTGCTAAACTGTCATTGTCATGTTTTGTCACATTTTGATATTACTTCTGATGTAGATTAAGAAAGCGCAGTAAACAGGATCTGTGATGTCACCTCTCGACTAGAATCTAAGCAGATTCTACAGGTTACTCAGAATTCTCTCCAGGATTTTCGAACACTGCAGTACAGATACCAAGGCACACACAGCAGAAAAGTACATATCATCAAATGATAGAGAAACTCCCTAAGTTTACTTCGTAACGTGGCGTTCTTGTGGGTTTTACCTGGATATACTGTAACAGTGACTAATGTCATAATTACAGGAAGACGGTTAGGAATTCATTTTCCCACAAGACGGTGTCCCACCACACTTTCTGTTGGACGTTCAAGCTCACTTCAGTACTCACCTTCCCGGTAGTTGTAATGTACGTTCAACTATGACTCATCTCTTCTTTCTTGGTCTCCACGGTCATCTGACCTACTTCTAGTGATTTTTTCTGTGAGGTTACGTCAAGGATCATGTGTTCGTGCTCCCAATGACAAACGATTTACTATAGATCCGACAAAAAATCAATGAACCAGTAGCTACTATCGATTTTGATCTAATACAACTTGTGTGGTGGGAACTTGATTACAGCATTGACAAAGGTAGGATACCTTTAAGGTAAGACACAGACTTGGGTAGTTTCTCTGTATGTTATATGCTCTTTTCTGTTATGCTTGTACTGGTTGCTGTATGGCAGTGTTTGAAAATCAGTCTGATGTTTTACTAATACGTCAATGGAGAAATAATTCCATTTATTCCATTGAAAGGAACTTTCTTACAATATGATAAAAAAAACAGCCTTTTGCGTATGGTAGAATAGACCCCAAGGTGTTCCTATATGTATAAGGCTATCCCTTAGGCGTTGAGATACCATTTCAGAACGCATGGGTCCAACACCATTTGAAGCTAGCGATGGCCTTGAAGTGGTCTAGAACGTGCCTAGCTCCTCTACTGTCCACTAGTCGCAAACTTCAGTAACATTCTGATTTATGTCGTATTAGAGACTAATGGAGCTAAATACACACGGCTGCATCCCAAACTCTGGCGATATTCAGTCGCGGACTCATGCCATGAACAATTCGGAGCGATCCGAGTAATTCTGCTTTCTCTATCCTGCAAATTAGAGAGCTAGCAGACGATTTTGTGGCGGGAATGGTTTCATTTCCCTTCTGAAGGAGGACTTAAGGCCACCCAGAACACCGATAATTAGGACGAAGAACTTGACTTTAAAACCTGGAAGTAGCTTTCTAAGCTCGGACAAAAGATTCATGAATTTGTTTTTTTTTTTTTCACCCTCCTTAAAACAGATATTTTTATTATTGTTATTGTGTGTATCATGTTGAACATAACTGCATTTGTAACTAGCATTTCTTAGATTTTCTCTACAATATTCCTATTCAAGTGTAGCTGGTATCCAAGGTTCTTATTTTTTTTCTTTTATGGGACTTCTGGCTAGTAAAATTAAATGTCTACAAGACCGTAAATATTGCACTTATAAATTCGAATGTCATATGTAATATAATAATTAAAATTTTTCACCTTGACTTAAAAATCCTGCCATAGCTACCATGAAGCAACTGACTAAAGAAAGAGATGGTTCATTATCACAGCTGTGGTGAATACGGTGAATATTATTTAACATATTTACAGCAATATATAGACCAATTCCGAGAGCACAAAATATTCCCAAACATGTATACCATACTTTGGATGATAAAGTGCGCAGAAAAAATAGTGGATTTGGTGTCTCATCTGGTAATCGAGTAAAGAGATTGTAGCTGAAAAAGAATAGTATATTATTACAAATTAAGACTACTTTTTTTTATCGTTATATAATAATAATCGGTTCTCAGAGCTTAGTTGGCGTATAAGTAGGTCTGAGAAGGTAGGTTCTCCTTTTTTAGACACCGGGTATATATAACAGTTATTTTCATTTATTGTTTTCAATTTCGAAGATCAAATATTAAAAAACTTTTTTTTACTAATGATAAATATATTTACTAAAAACTAAAATATGTAAACTTTATCTAGAATAAACTCAGGCATCACAAGAAATAGTATATTCAGGTTAAATGATACGGGGCAAGACAATAGGCTTTTAATTCAGACAAAGGTTATTAGTCTTTTTAATTCGGGAGAATCTCTAAAAAAAATCTTGATTGATTATCATTATCCAAAATGACGGTGCAGTATAATCTTAAAGTCATAAAGGTAGTATTAAGTTTAGACTAATGCAATGGTGGTTTTACGATTTACTAACTGAGTACCCGTGCTTCGCTACGGTATTGATGGGGTGTCATCATTCTGCAATTGAAAATCATGATTCTTTGTAGATCACATTGGTACTAGGATCGCCAGGGTGAGCTAACTCTGGAGCAGGCCACGTAGAACTGTCCATGTGAGAAGCAGTCCTATCTCAAGTGTATCTTGTACCCGGGACCTAAATTCGCCCCGTTAGGGGCTGATTATTGTAAAATTCTCAGTTATGTTTTAAAACATGTGTATGGCTAACCTTTGTAAGCAAAAACCTAGTCGATATCTCATCTGTCCTAAGAGACATCGAGGAATCCGTGAAAAAACATAATCTAGTTATTTTTTCTAATGTACAGACGTATATATTGTGCTCCATAATAGTTAACAGAAAAGTTAGATATTTTTAACTCAAATTTGTTTAAATTTATGTATAGTGACAGTATTGAATGAGAAGATTGAAATAATAATAAATAAAGCGCAGAACTGCCCTGCTGAGTGTTAATAATTTGAAAAAAGTTTAAAAAAAAGTGAATTTTTTAATAAAAAAAAAACCGTTAAATCCATAGTTTCTAACTTTGGCAAAGTTAATCCTACATAGCATCGCAAGTTAACAGCTGGCCTATTCGCCACCTACATATAACTGACGTCACAACTATGTATAGCAACAGATTCAACATGTCTCAATGTACAGTGTGCATTAAGAAAATTGTCTGCAATGGCGACAAACTTATGTGTGTTGGCAACTGCAAAGGAGCCTTCCACTTAGATTGCGTACATGTGTCTGTAGCCCAATACACAGACATGAAAATCAGCGGTGAAGTACTTGATTGGAAATGTCCCGAATGTCGAGGTACGGGCAATGAGACAGGAATCCAGTCGGTGACAGAAAGAGTCAACGTCTCTCTAGCTGACATAAGTGCTACACTTAAGTCATTGTTAGATGAGAATGCGAAGCTGAGGGAAACGGTTATTGATACAAATAACAGAATAGCGGAGCAGTCGGTCAGAATCGACATACTGCTGTCCAGACTACACGACTTCGAGGATGAAAATAAGACGTTGCGGATTAAAAACGCGGAGCTGGTGTATAGCCTTGACGAGCAAGAGCAGTACAGTAGACGGAACTGAGTAGAATTGCATGGTTTACCTGAATCGTCTGGCGAGAACACAATGCCGGAAGTCATTTGAGTCGGTCGTGCCGTGGGAATGGAGATACGACCGGAAATGATAGACAACTGTCATCGACTCGGACGTAACAATCCGACATCTCCCATCACTAGAGGGATTATTGTTACGTTCGTGAGGAACTTTGACAAGAATAACCTCCTGAGATGTCGAAGAGTGAAGAACCTCAATACAGGAGACCTAGGAATCCAAGGCATCCCGAGAAACATCTACGTCAACGAAAACATGACCCAGTCTCGTCGCTCGTTACTGACAGTCGCCCGGAAGCTACGTTCATCGTGCAACGTCATATATGTGTGGACGAGGAATGGAAATATATACGTGAGAAAAACTGAAAGATCCCCTGTTGTGAACTTGAAATGTGTGAGTGATATTAGTGAAATAGAGAAGAGATGTATAGGCAAAGCTATACATGTACTACAATCTAGTGTAAATGAGTAAACAAATGACCTTGTATTACCAGAATATGCACGAGCTTCGTACCAAAACGCATTTACTCTATTCTGTCGTCCTTACTTGTAATTATGATATAATTTCTTTTACTGAGACATGGCTTACTAATCGTACATATATAATTAGCTACCATGTGTTAGTGATTTCGTAACACTGTGTCATTTTTCCTAAGGTTCTCATGATTGGCTAACTGGGAAACAGGGTGTTCCCAGTTTGACTTGACTGACAGTTATTTTGCAGATTTATTCTCTAAGAATCTACGAATATAATTACATATAGAAATTTGTAGGATTTCGTAGGCGTAAACAAGAAACTATATACACTGCTATATCCTTCGACCAATATGAATAATATTTTGCAGATTTATTTTCTTAGAATCTACAAATATAATTATTTACAGAAATGTCTAGGGTTTCGTAGGCATAAACAAGAAACTCTAGACACTGCTATATCCTTACACCAATATGAACAATATTTTGCAGATATATTCTCTAAGAATCTACAAATATAATTACATAATTAAATGTCTAGGGTTTCGTAGGCATAAACAAGAGACTCCTATATCCTTTGACCGATATGAGCAATATTTTGCAGATTTATTCTCTAAGAATCTGCTGATAAAATAACATACAGAAATATCTAGGGTTTCGTAGATATGAATAAGAAACTCTAGACACTCCTATATTCTTTGATCGATATGAAAAACATTTTGCAAATTTATTCTCTAAAAATCTGCGGATAAAACATTATATAGAAATATCTAGAGTTTCGTAGGCATAAATAAGAAACTCTAGACACTTCTATATTCTTTGATCGACATGAAAAATATTTTGCAGATTTATTATTTAAAAATCTGCGGATAAAATAGCCTATACAAATGTCTAGAGTTTCGTAGGCATAAACAAGAAACTCTAGATACTCCTGTTTCCTTTGACCGATATAAACAATATTTTGCAGATTTATTCTCTAAGAATCTACGAATATAATTACATACATAACTGCCTAGGTTTTCGTAGCCATAAACAAGAGATTCTAGATACTCCTGTTTCCTTTGACTGATATGAACAATATTTTGCAGATTTATTCTCTAAGTATCTACGAATATAATTACATATAGAAATGTCTAGGGTTCCGTAGGCATAAATTAACGTCTCAAATTATTTTTAGTTTTAACAATATAAATGTCATGCACTAAGTAAAAATGAATCGTTTTCTCATCTTAAAAAGTTAATGAATAAATAATCTAACTATATAATTAGCAAGTGTCTGTATGTAGTGTCGGTAACATTATGACGTCAATTTTTCTAAAGTTCTCGTGATTGGCTAACTGGGGACACCCTGTTTCTTGATTGGCTGACAGATGACGCCCTCTCCCATTATTAGCTAACTGGTGATATCCTGTCCCATGATTCGCAGACTGGCGACGAAATTAGGATACGTTAAAAAATAAAACCAAATACACATACAAACAATTGAAATTTTTATATTATAAATCCGTCATTGTTGACGGGTAATAACCTAGTAGTATATATAATAAAGAATTATTTGATGACAGATACATATGTCATCGTTCAGATAGGCATGCGGGGCGGAGGCGTTCTGGTGGCTGTCCATTCTCGTTTTAAAACCGTAGCGAGTACATACTGATCAAACTGTATGATAATAAAACAACATTGTTTTTGTCATGTGTGTATTTTCCACCCAAGTCAACAGCTGATCAGTATAAACTTTACTTTCACACATTAGATTCATACTCGGACATAATTACAAATAATATAATAATAATTGGGGACTTCAACGTAGATTTAATTAATTGTGACAATATAGCATTAGAAGTTAAGAATAATATCAGTTTCTACAATTTGCGAAATTTGAATAACATTCGTAATACCTATGTAAAACTCTAGATCTACTTTTGACTAATATTGCAGGTGTATCAGTGAATAGAAATAATGATCCTTTGTTACCTGAAGACAAATATCATCCAGCCCTCACTATTTATAACGATTATGGTATATCAGTGATATGATTAAGCAAAATATTGAAGTTGAGAAAATATACAATTTTAAACGAGCCAATTTCTTGAAATTATATAACATACTGAGTCAAATAAATTGGGATTTTCTTAAACTATACGATGATGTAAATAATGCGGTGGACAAATTTTACGATGTTTTGTATAACGTCCTTGATGAATGTGTGCCTGTCATTAGGCCAAAGAAAAATTCTTACCCCTCTTGGTTTACTCCTGCGATTAAATCACTGATTAGAGAGAAAAAGTACTATCATGATATGATGAAAATCGCTTCCGGTGACATAGACTATCACAAAAATAGGTTCTCTGTAAGTAGGAAGACTCTAAAAAAAACTATTTAAAAAAGAATATCAGAATTATGTTCAAATTATGGAACTAAATATTAAAGACGATCCTAAAAAGTTTTGGACATTTGCGAAAAATAAGAAAAATTCAGGTATTCTTACATGTTTAACTACTGATGATAATACTATTATTGATGATGGTCGTCAAATCGCGGATACTTTTGCCTCATACTTTGTCTCTGTTTTCAGTGATGATATCAATGACGTAAACAGCAATAATGAGCATTTAATTAATAATTTGGGTTCACAAGATGTACAAACTATTACTTTGGAGGATGTAGAATGGTCGATAAGAAAATTAAAGCCTAAAAAATCTTGTGAAAGGATGTGGAAATATTCTAGCCTAGCCACTTCACATTTTGTTTAAAAAATCACTCGCTGAAAACATTGTTCCTGTGAAGTGGAAAGTGTCTAGGGTATGCCCCATACATAAAAGTGGGGACAAGAAAAATGTAAAAAATGTACCTGTCACCAATTTATTGTCCCTAACGGATTATGTAAGTCAAGGTCTGGATTCCGGAATTCAGTTCGATGCAGTATATTTGGATATGACGAAGGCTTTTGACAGATTGGGACATCCACGACTACTTCGGGCATTAAAAGATTTCGACGTTTCTTCCAAGTTATGTGCTTGGTTTGAATCATATTTACGAAATTGGTCTCAATATGTTGAATTCTATGGGTCTAAGTTGAGTAATTATTTCTCAACCAGTGGTGTACCCCAGGGATCAAAGTTAGGCCCATTGTTATTCCTATTGGTAGTCATCAGCATCTCAAATAATGTGAGTAATTCCGAATGTGAAATTTTTGTTGATGATTTAAAATTATATCGAAAAATCACGGACTTATCTCAGTGCATTGAGTTACAGAATGACCTTAAAAAACTCAACTTAAAATGAATGGAGTAACGCTACTGGATTATACTTTAATATTACAAAATGTACGGTAATGACTTACTCCAGAAAACGTAATATTTTAAAATATAATTATATAATGAGAGGTTGCAGCGTTCCACGTACGGAAATAATAAAAGATCTGGGAGTATGGTTCGATGCGGAGTTAAGATTTCAACAACATATTGAACACACCCTTAATAGTGCGTTAAAGAGGGTGGGATATGTCCTACGTCTGACAAAAGATTTTCGTTAAGAAAGTTCATATACTGCCTTATTCAATTCGTACGTAAGACCTATACTTGAATATGGTTCCATTATATGGGCACCATATCAATCAAAAATATTTAAAGAAAATTGAAAATGTTCAAACGCGATATTACCGTGTTGTAAAATTTAGAATGACAGGGGTGTATCCAAAATACACACCTAGTAAAGAAATATTAGCAACATTTTATGTTAGGACTTTGGCCGCGAGAAGGGAATTGGCATCCCTGCTATTTTTATACAAAATATTTAATGATCTGATCAACTGTTCTTATATCCTATCCAGGATATCCATAAAGGTACCATCTCGTGATCTCAGAATTAGGGACGCATTCTTTGAATGTAAAAGGGCCAACACGGAGCATCGTGGAATGAGTCCACTACATAAAATAATAACGTTTTTCAACCTTCGCTTCGCAAAGGATAGATCTATAGACATATTCAATACAAGTTATGCAGGTTTCCGTAAGGTTGTATTAAACATGATATAACTAATGTCTACCGTGGTATCTAGTAAATAAATAAAACTACATTTTACCCGTTTTCAACCGTTAGGGGTTCAACTTGAAAAAAATCCTTCTTAGTGGGTTCTTACGTCATACAAAGGAATGCACTCCCCGAATTTTTTATTTCTAATAAAAAATACTAATTTACGTTTTAGAGGTGAAATTAAAATAGTATATTATGCAACGAGCATGGAATGATGGTCACTTCACACTTACTAGTGTGAAAATTTCATACTTGCGCTAAAGTTGCGCTACGAGCCGCAGACGAGTAGCGCAATTCATACGAGTGAGAAATTACTATTCCAAGCAAGTTTCGTACTATGCTTTATCCACGACTATAACTTTATTACTTATTTCATTTTTATTCAGTTCCCTTTAAAAACTAACCTTATTTTGACAGTTACTTTCAACCTATTTATTACGTAGCCTAGCAACGGTCATGTACGTTTCATACGGACTGTCAATTAAGTTAAAATAACAATATTTGCGTCAGCTGATTGACTGACTGACCAAGACCAACTCTATCAAAAAATATATTTGCACCATTTGACAACTTTAGCTACAGGCTATTCTAATCTTTTAGGCGGAACTAACTGGAATTTACATTTTTGTTGAATTTACAAAATGATCAAAAGCCTCACTTAATAGATAAAAATTACTAGAATTGAAAATCTAGTTCAGCCTTAACCAAAGAAACGAGCTATATATTTTTTAATTTTAATTCGGGTTTCCTTTATTTACATATTTTTTCCGGTAATTTGACATATGATTTCAACCTATTTATTACGTAGTATAGCAACGGACGGCCTTTGCTGTTTGAACCTGTTACGTAATGAGCTCATTACGTAAAAGGTCTGCGGTGTGTAATAAAAGGGAGTGAGGAACATGCTAAATTTACTAATCACTGACACGCCTGTAATGAACATATATCTATATAGTCGTGGAAAAAGAAATTTATCAACACACTTTCTAAAGATTTTAAAAAGACACCTATATGCCAGAAAAGAATGTTATAACTCAAGAAGCATAGGAGATACAGTACCTAGACAAAATATTATAACCACTTACAAAAACAACTGTTTATTAAAAATGCCGACATATAATCATATGCTACTTTATTTATTTCTTTAACATATCGTGAATTTATTAAAAGATAAGCCATTTTAAACATCTTCAACTCTGTATTTTTATTCTGAAACTGATTTGTAAGAACAAAAAGTATCGATTTTGTCCTGGCCAGGTAATTCGCCGGATATCAATCCTATCGAAAATGTTTGGAACCCCCTAAAAAGACTTGTTTATGATTTAAATAATACTAATAAACTAGTTTTAATAGATAATATTAAAAAAGTATGGCATGGTTCTCCAGAAATTGAAAATTGTATTAGGGCATGTATTGAGAGTATGCCTCGAAGAATTGCGGGAGTAATAAAAGCAAAGGAGGCAACACAAAATATTAAAAAACATTTTATAAATGTACTAAAATAATTGGAAACAATAAAATACAAAATAAAAATAAAATTGGTGTATTACTATTTTGTTGATTTTGTGTAAAACAATGAATTTTAAAAAATTCATAAGTGGTTATAATATTTTGTCTAGGTACTGTACAAATGGTTTCTATAATTCACCCTAAATCTAGATTTAAGGTTAAAGCCTTTTTAAAAGCCACTTTAGAGATTGATTAGGACAAATCTTGAATTATGTTCGTATACATATGTGTAGGTAAACTTTGTAAGCAAAAACCAAGTCTATATCTCATCGGACCAAAGAGATATTGAATAAGCCGTGAAAAGACATTTTACCACTTTTCATCCGTTTAGCAGTCGAAGTTATAGAAGGAAAATACTCCCAGAATTCCATATATCTAATAAAAAATATACCAATTTACCTGTTAAGAAGAGAAATAAAAAAAAAAAACTATATGTAGATTCGTAAGAATATGTAAGATTAATAATAATTTCTGTAGTTTCGCCCCTTTAAGTGTTGTTTGCAGCAAAATCCTGAATTACATTTTTATACATGCAAAGGCATAACCTTAGTATGTAAAAAGCAAGTCGTTATATCATCGTGAAAAAATATTTGACTTCCTTTCATACCTTTAGAGGTCGAACTTCGAGAAAATTCTTCTTAGTGAGTGCTTACGTCAAGGAGGAAACATACTCCCCGAATTTAAATTGTCTACTAAAAAACACCAATGCAATTTAGGGGCGAAATATAAAAAAAAATCTGTCTAAATGCTTTCTACTGATTTTAAAAATACACCTATACACGAAAAAGGAATATTACAACACACAAACACAGTGGATAAAAAGGGGTTCCATAATTCACCCCGAATCTAGAATCGCTGCTTTAGGTATCTATTGAAGCAAAATCATGAATTTTATTTTTAAAGACATCCTGCAATTGAAAGTCACGACTCTTTGTAGATCACATTGGTAACTCTTCCCTCAGGGGTTAGGATCACCAGGTTGAAAAAAAAAACATTCACATCAGTCATTTTCAACCCGTAGGGATAGAATTTCCAAAAATTCTGTTATAATGGGTGCTAACATCATGGAAGATTATTCCTTCCTCCTTGAATTTCAAGTTTCTTTGTCAAGGAGACGCTCTAAAGAATAAAAAAATAATTAACCCCTTTACAGAAGAAATTTTAAAAATCTTTCAAAATGCTTTCTAAATATTTTAAATAGACACCTACGAATATGTGCCAAAATGGAATGTTATAACTCAGAAAATACAAAGGTTTCTATAATTTACCCCAAATGTAGATTCACCTCTTTAGAGGTTCATTAGGGCAAAATCCTGAATATTTGTTTTCAACATTTGTCCGGTTAACCTTTGTAACCAAGTTAATATATGATTAGTCCTAAGAGATATTGAAAAATCCCTGAAATCATATTTCACCCCCTTTTCACCCCTTTACAGATCGAATTCTGAAAAATCCCTGCTTACGTCATGAAAGGAAAATATATTTTGCGAATATCATGCCTCTATGTCCAAGAGACGTTCTATCGAATAAAATCCCGCAGGGGAAGTTCGTAATGGTCATAACACCTGGCTATTTGTCGAGATTTCGGGCCTGATGATTCCAGGTACCCTCAATCACGCAAGGGAATTTCGTAATGGCTGCAACACCTGACCATATAGAGCTTTTGGGCCTGATGATCCCAAGTATCCTGAATCACGAATCATTTGGGAGAAGAAAGTTCAGAGAAGTCGATTGTGTAAATAGGCTTATTATAGGGATTTTTTAAAATTCTACAAAAAAATTTGACTGCTGTCACCTTTTGAAATCTTGTAAGCATATGTTTGCCTCAAAATGATTCAATAATGACCTAGATTCTTTGAAAAATGTTTTCTGATGCCTCAAAATATTATCTCGCACGTCAAAAAAGCTATCTTGAACCATTATCACCACTTAACACTTTGAGTAACCCTGAAATTTTTTATATATATAAATCTTTTTTTAACACTATTTTATGGAAATTCGCCCTGAAAATGTCTTAAACTTTATCGTTAATTCACCGTAAATCCTTAATTAGTATTCTACTGTCAAGAAACACGTTCAAAATGTGAAATCTCGTCTTATTTTAAAATGCAAAAAATTTGACAGCTGTCTCCTTTTGAAAGCTTGTAAGCATATTATTGCCTCAAAATGCTCAAATAATGGCCCAGATTCTTTGAAAATGTTTTCTGATACCTCAAAATATTATCTCGCACGTCCAAAAATCTATCCTGAACCATTATTACCATTTAACACTTTGATTCGCGCCGAAAATATTCTGGACCGGCCGTCTTGTATTAAGAATATTTTTGAATTATCGTCTGATAAAACCTGTCCGTGCTGATCAATGGTGACTTTGATTCGACACGGATTCGAGGAAAAAATGCATGATTTTTATCAATAAAAATTAGTCAGTACCCCCTGTCGAAATAAAATTAAGCCTAATCACTAAAAAAATATCACCCGGATAAGACGGCGGTTCATTTTCCTCTCTCCGCATTACCGGAAAAATTAAGATACACCAGAAGTTGAATAGAACATACATACCACACTTGTACAATATAATAATAGATAGACGAAGAGCTTAGTCGGCTTCGCCGACCTGCACTCCTAAGTGAACAGGGGGCCTCCGGCCCCCTGCCTGTTACGTGGTTAATGAAATGACGCACTGCGGGCACGCCCGCGGAACTTCCTGTGATGGTGCACAGAATCATGATAGGTAATATTTTTATAGAGGAGAACAAAAATCCCCTTTACTTCGATTATTATTATTTTTACTGTTATTATTATTATTATTATTAAAATAGTTATAGTTAATGTTATTTCAATTATTACCTGCGCTCTTACGCGCTGAGTCGCCGGCCTGCGCTTAAAAATGAACAGGGGGCCTCCGGCCCCCTGTCCGTCTTTAAAGTGACGCACCGCGGGCACGCCCGCGGCACGTCCTGAGCATCACCGACCTGCACTCATACGTAAACAGTGGGCCTCCGGCCCCCTGCCTGTCACGTAGTTAATAAAGTGACGCACCACGGGCACGCCCGTGGCACGTCTTGTGCTTCGCCAACTTGCGCTTCTACGTTAACAGGAGGCCTCTGGCCCCCTGCCTGTCACGTGGTTAAATTAGTGACGCACCGCGGGCACGCCCGCGGCACGTACTGTGATTATCGCATTTTCGTTTTAGTAATTATGAATCTCCATAATATAATAAATTCGCGCCTGTCGTCCAATGAGGTAGTATAATTATATGACGTCAAATTTGAAGCGAGATTCCGAAATGTAACGAAATATTCCGAAGCTTACCGAAGTGTCACCAGCTATAACTAGACTAAAAACATTTTGGTATTTTTCAGCGGCTTGTATTGGACTGATCTGAATTTAATAAAATAACATATAGAAATGTCTAGGGTTTCGTAGGCATAAAAAAGAAACTCTAGATACTCCTAGATGCTTTGACCGATATGAATAATATTTTGCAGATGTATTCTCTAAGAAACTGCGGATAAAATTACATATAGAAATATCTAGGGTTTCGCAGGCATAAAAAAGAAACTCTAGACACTCCTATATCCTATGATCGATATGAAAAATATTTTGCAGATTTATTCTCTAATTCTCGCCCCTCCCAGGACCAGCAGATTACACGGCGCTGCTCGGAGAGTTGCAAATAAAATTTGTTAACCACAACAGTAGTTAATTTTTAAATTACTTCATTGTAAACAATATTGGCATTTTTTATTTATTTATTTTTTTCGTATAAATAAATATTTTTTTAAGATTGCTTACTCTTTCCATCACTTTCCAAATATGCTCCAACAAATTATATGAAAAAAGGATCAACGCTCCCCGATCCTTTTTTCCCCTGACACATCGACTAAAGCATTTGCCCAGTCAAATGATAAAACTGTTTTAAGCAACTAATTATTGTTCAGATAAGATAAGATAAAGTGGAAATCTGACTTCGGTATAACCTTCAAACGAGTCTGTTCGTTCGGTACAAATTGTGGCCAAGCGGCTAATTTAGAGAACTGAACACAAGTAAGAAAAATATTGAGACTTCAAAAATATATCCCGCGAAAAATATAAATAAATGTGTATTTATCGAAAAAAAGTCAAGTGAAAGTTTTTGATACATGGATTAACAATTACATTTTTTTATCAACAAATAATGGAATTATTATTTGATATAAACATCAATATCCAACAGCAGGGATGTCGAACTGATTTGGTCGTAGTCTATTTTACATACAAAATGATAAGCAGTAACGGAACTTTAAATATCCCGAAGGGTTTCTTGACATTTTTTTATAAACAAAAAAGGGAGAGAGTATATTTTACATTTTTAAATGTATTTTCCCCTAAATAAACTCAATTGATTTTGATTACCGCTTCAGGGGCCACAAAAAATAAGGTTGAGGGCCGTATGCGGCCCGCGTGCCCTCCAAATTTTATTCGGCCTTTCCCAAGACAAAATCCTGGCTGCGCCACTGACCGATATGAACAATATTTTGTAGATTTATTCTCTAAGAATCTAAGAATATAATTACATATAGAAATTTCTAGGGTTTGTAGGCATAAACAAGAAACTCTAGATACTCCTATATGCTTTGACCGAACAATATTTTGCAGATTTATTCTCTAAGAAACTGCGGATAAAATACCATATAGAAATGTTAAGGGTTTTGTAGGTATAAACAAGAAACTCTAGACACTCCTATATCCTTTGACTGATATGAACAATATTTTGCAGATGTATTCTCTAAGAATCTACGAATGTAATTACATACAGAAACGCCTAGAGTTTCATAGGTATAAACAAAAACTCTTATATCCTTTGACCGATGTGAATGATATTTTGCAGATTTATCCCCATATAATACTGATCTTATTTTATATTTACACGATTATTTAAACTGATTTGAGATATTACTGAATACATTTTGGTAAAAATGGTAAATTTATGTAAAAATAAATTAAACGTTATGAATTACCTTTATTTTCAAAAATGTAAATGTAATGCATTGAGTAAAACTCGCCTTGGTATATGCTGTTCATTTGAAGTAAGGCACTTCATGCACTTCGTGAAGTAAGGCGCATGGCTAGAGAAAGAAGTCAGAAGCGTCGAGCAAGTTCCACATTAAGGTAATGATGTGTTTGCTAACATGGTTGGCAACGGGTGCACTAGTATCTTTATATTTATATTATTAGATATATATATATATAAGATGATATTATATAAAATACTTACGAATTATAATAAAAATACGGTTGTGAAAATTCTAAAGTAGGATAGTCAGATGTAGCTATGCCTGCAGTTAATGTTACATGAGTCTCGCCTTCTGTAAGCATTGCAGATGAAACTTCGAGAGTCTCTAAAGCTATATTTGATCTATAAAAGAAGTTTTTGAAACAACAGCTCAAGAAAATTTGCTGGGATATATTTTGTTACTTGAAGCGCAAATATTCTTCAAATATATTCCACATTTCACCAAGTAGGCCGGTAATGTGACTTGTTTCATTATCAAAAATTATATATGGGTGTAGCTGAAAAAGAAAACGTATTATTTAGAAATGTGTCAACTGAAGAATTGGTATGCTTGGTGTAAATAAAGTAAGTGAAACAGCTCAAAAAAGATGAAAAAATCGAATGTTGGTTAATGAAGACAAATTTCATAAAAAATAGTTGTGAATCTACGCTTCAAGCTTTTCATTTGATGCCCTATATTAAATTTTAAACAAATTTGAGCTAAATGAATTAAATATTGATTTAAATGAATGCAAAGATTGATATTTCAGAAACAAATGAAGGGTTCGGTACAAAAATTGGATTGCTCCAATTTTTGTAAGTCTACATTATCAACAAAAAACTGTTTTAAAAAGACTTCTTCTTCTTCAGGCCCCTCTTAAATTTTTGAACTTCATCCTATATTTGGGTAATTGGTGCCATTTTCTTCCTGCCACTTTCTTCTTAATATCTTCCAACCATCTCTTTTGAGGTCTGCCCACGCTCCGCTGAAACAATCTTGGGATCCAGTTTGCTGCTCTATGAGTCCATCGACTGGGTTATTACCTGGATACGTGCCTTGCCCGGCTCCACTTGAGGCTTGCCACGCGCTCTATTATATCACATACACTATTGATATCTCACAAATCTTCGTCCCTGCGTTTTTTACTCAAGCTTACACCTAACATAGCATGTTTCATAGTTCTTTGGACAGTTCTTAGTCTGCTTGCCGATTTTACTGATGTAGCTGTAGTTACTAGACCGTATGTAGCAACAGGGAAATACATGTATTATATACCTTGACCTTTAAACCTATGGGAATCTTAAATCAAATATGCTCAATGTGTCATGTAAATTAGTTAAATATGTACATATCACTGTTAATACATACTTGGCCAAAAATAGTTTATTAGTGATATTAATGTATTAATAGTAAAAACTGTTACCAAAAATGATGTCATCATCAATATCGGAGTCAGCTCCATTTATGATGATATCTATGATATTGTTGAAGCTACAATCAATATGTCAATAAATATATTACTAGGGTTACGAAATATATTATAATGATGCTTGTTATTTTGAGTAACAGACAAAATATATTCAGGGTAATTATTGTATTTTTACTCTATTATATATAATATCAAATAAATAAATATCAGGGAAGAGAATCTACCTTGGGCTTCAAGTCAACAATAGGTTATGGACCCAGAGGAAACATGCTTGTTCTATAAATTGGCAATCGTAAGCCAAATAGTCAATTACAAAAACCTGAAACGTATTCAACAGAAGGTATAGAAATATCCTTATCAAAATTTAATTGCCTCACACTTATAGTTGGAAATAGAAGCACAACCATCTGATCGTGTAATATATCTATATTGTATTCTATGAATTATTTAAGTCTGTCTTAACACAAATTGGAACACAACACTCTTAAAAAATGGGAACACTTGACATCGGGGAAAAGAATACTTCAATATATTAAGGACTTCTCGCACTATTCATAAAAGAACAAGAAAATCGGTAAAAACTAGTTTGCCTGTGCTTTGTTTGCAAATGATTGGAAGTCTTACACATGTTATAAATTGATTTTAGCGAAAGCAGCAATCACATGGGAGGTTAGGAAACAGAGAAAGGTAGCACTGTATATTACAAAATCCGAATATATGGCGTTGGCCGATGCAACAAAGGAAGCTACGTTACTGAGCAATATCTTAAAATAAATTAACATAGTTTAACATTGCTGTCAATTTTTTTATTATTCGGGTGTATTTATCCTCGATTCTTGCCATTTTTAATCCTTGCAATATATATAGGTGTTTGTTAGAGTCAAAGAACTAAGCGAAGTCAATAAATATTACGTACAGTGTCTTATTGCCTTTCTAATGAGCTGATTTACGAGTGTATAGGTCTATACTGTGTATAGGTGGTCAATCGAGAAGAGACCTTCCCTAATCTTGTTGCTCCGAAATATCGATATTAATGACTATCAATTCTACTTATATATACATGGATTCAGGCTATATGATCTGTAGTTCTAAAATATTATTTGTGTTCCCTTTTTTATGTAGCAACATTACTGTTTTTTTTTTTTTTTTTTTTTTTTATATATATATATTTTAAGACACTTCAGCTGCTTGGCTATTAGTGTCTGAAATTACTAAGGTTACATGATTGATACATAATTAGTTTATTGATACATTATTAATTTTAAACTTATATTAGATGCTGAATATTGGTTGCCTGTAAGAAGTTCAGTACGTTATTAGTCATTGTTGAGTCTAGTCTTAAGTTGTCTTTAAGGTCTTGTTGTAAATTGTAGTTTGTACGTAAGTTAGTGTAGAGTTGGCAGTTAATTAGTATGTGGTTGACGGTGAGTTGTTCGTTGCATGTCTCACATATTTTGTTGTCTAGTCTTGCCATGAGGTGTTCGTGTGTGTGTCTGGTGTGTCCGATTCTGAGTCTTGTCATTATTACTTGTTCTCGTCTGTTAGTGCCTGAGTTCCAGTTTTGTATGTCGTCCTTAACTGTTCGTAGTTTGTTGTTGGTAGTTTCGCGCCACTTAGTCAGTCTGTTCGTGTGGAGTTTCGTCTTGATGATCTGTCTTATGTAGGTTTTGTTAGGGGGTAGGTAGAGTATATCTTCATGACAGGTGGAATCTCGGGCGGCTGTGTTGGCACGTTCGTTGCCTTCTATGCCAATGTGGGCAGGAACCCAGATGAGGTGAACTGTCTTCGTTGGTTCCGCTGTCATCTGGTGCAGTTGGTCTTGAATTTGTTGTATAACCGTTTCTTTTGAGTAGGTGTTGCTGAGGGCTTGTAGTACACTGAGAGAGTCAGTGCAGACGGCTATGTTTCGGTAGGTGGTATCTGATGCCATTGCGAGTGCTTTCAGAATTGCTAGAGCTTCTGCTTCGAACACACTACTGGTTGTTGGTAACTGGTACGTTTTACTCTCTTCGTTATGTACAGTAGCTATAGTACAGTTGTTGTCAGTTTTTGACGCGTCTGTGTAATAAAACTGAAATTCGTGCAGTTGGCGCTGAAGTTCCGTAAACTTGGTTTTTAATATTGTTGGTTCTGATTTTGTATATTTAGTTAGACCTGTGTGTGTGATTATTTTCCCAAAAAGCCAGGGTGGGGTATGATGGAAGGTGGTTGGTTGTATTGGAGGGATTAGGATATTGTTAGATTGCAGGATGGTGCTAATATATTGTTGTAACTTGGTATTGTTATGGATGTTAAGTATATTCTGAATGTTTGATTTTAAGAAAAAGTGATTGTATGTTGCATGGTTTGGTTTAGCAGCTAGATTTGTTACGTACATCATGGTAAGTTTTTGTCGTCGTTCCTGTAACGTTGGCTCGCCGGCTTCGTTCAAGATACTGATGGATGGACTGGATTTAAATGCGCCTGTTGCTATTCTGATTGCTGTGTGGTGGACTGCATCCAACAACTTAAGCGTTGTTTTGCTGGCAGTGGCGTATGCAATGCAGCCGTAGTCAATTTTTGCTAAAATTAAAGTTTTATAGATTTTTAGTAATGTATTTTTGTCTGCTCCCCATGTTTGATTTCCCAAGGTTTTCATTATATTTAATTTGTTGTTGCATTCGGCTTTGATTTTATTTATATGTGGTTTCCATGATAGTTTCTTATCTATTGTAATGCCCAGAAATTTTATCTCGTTGGTATTTTGTATAGGTACGTTATATAGTGTTAAATCAGGATTTTGTTGTTTGCGCTGGTTGGTGAAATTGATTAATTTGGTTTTCTCTACAGAAAATTGGAAACCCGTGTTATCGGCCCATTTTTCTAGTTCTTTGATGGTGTCTTGAAGAAGCCGCGTGAGATTGTTTGAGTTTACACCTTTACAGAAAATAACTAGGTCGTCTGCATATAATAAACATTGAACCGGTTTTTTTATTTTCTCGTTAATTTTGTTCATGCATAATAGAAATAAAGTAACGCTTAGAACTGAGCCTTGGGGAACCCCGTTTTCCTGGGTTTTCTCATACGAAAAGGTGCCATTAGCTCTCACTTTAAATTTTTTGTTAGCTAGGGAGTTCTTAATGAAGTGGGCTATGTTTCCATTTAAACCATAACTTTTAAGCTCATTTAAGATATATCGTCGCCACGCTGTTGGATAGGCACTCTTGATGTCAAAAAATATGGCCGCCAACTGTTGCTTATTTCTGAGAGATTCTTGTATTTCGTTGACTAATACTAGGATCTGGTCCATTGTGGAGTGGTCCTGTCTAAAGCCAGCTTGGTTCTTATTCAGGTATTGGTGTTTTTCTAGATGCCAGACCAATCTCTTGTTGACAATTCTTTCAAAGAGTTTACATAGTGTGTTGGAAAGTGCTATGGGCCGGTAATTACTAGGGTCTGTTTTTAATTTGTTAGGTTTAGGAATTGGGATGATCTCAATTTGTTGCCAGGAGTCTGGGAAGTCATTGCGGAGCCATATATAATTATATATTTTATGGAGGGTGTTGATTGCTTCTATTGGGAGGTTTTTGAGGAGTTCGAAGGGAATTTTGTCTGGACCAGGACTTTTATGGTTTTTAAGCATTTTTACTGTGTCTACTATTTCGCTGATGGAGATTGGAACGTTGATTGGTTCAGAATCGTTCTCTATTATATATGGTATTTCTTCCATCCTTCTTTTGAGTTCATAGAATTGCTGGTTATAGTTGGCGTTGCTTGACTGTTCATAGAAAGTTTCGGCTAGCGCGTTGGCAACTTCTTTAGGCTCTGTAATTTTTTGTGTCCCTTTTTTAAGAAGGGGGATTTTATGCGTTCGTTTGTTGCCGTTGATTCTTTTAATTTTCTGCCAAACTTCTCTTATGGGGGTGTCAGTGGTAAGGGAGCTCACGTATTTTTCCCAAGATTCTTTTTTACTATTCCTGACTATTCTTCTGGCTTTTGCTTTTGTTCTCTTATGCTCTATCAGGTTATCTAAGTTATTCTGCCTTTTATATTTATTGAGTGCTTTCTTGGCTTGTTTAATGGCTTCTTGGCATTCTGTATTCCACCATGGTACAGATTTCTTTTTGCTGGCTTTTTTGTGTCCGATGGTTTCTTTAGCGGATTCTATTACTATATTGGTGAATCTGTTTATTAACGAGGTTGCATTTTCGTCATCTGTGGTGAAGAAGTTCTCGGACATCATCCTGATTTTTTCTGCATATGCTTCCCAGTTGGCTCGTTCTAGATTCCACTTCGTTATTTCTTCTTCTATATTATCTAGTTGATTCATGTTGTACTCTATTTTTATGGGGAAGTGATCACTACCATGTAAATCTGGCAGTGTTTCCCAATTGAATTTAATTGAGATTCTGGGGTCACAGTACGTAAGATCAATGGCAGAGAACTTGCCTGATCTTTGACAGAAATGCGTCGGAGAGCCATCATTCAACAAAAAATTACTGTTACATTTTTCCATTGTTGAGAAATTTGTTCCGTCCGTATAATTTTGTTGTATAGTATATTGAGTTGTCTTATTATTTCCTCTTTTGTCAGAGAAATTAGCTCGTTTGTTATCGCATCGTCTCCAGGAGTTTTATAGTTTTTTAATTCATTTATCGCTTTTAATTAATATATATATTTTTTTATTATTATTTATTGCCGGTTCAACATAATACAGATGTTATTCACAGCATTTTATATTATCTTATCTAATACGGTGTGGGGATCACGTATCTACCCTAGTTTATACATATGTTAATTTTAAGATTAATATTAATTTGTCTTTAGCACTCTCTTGTTTGATAGGGTCGCGCACTGACACTCACTCGTCTTCTGAACTATATAGGTCTTGCGTTAAATGTCTCTTTAACCTTTTGTGAATATCTTTTTGCCCAATGTTAAATAAGATTTTTCAAGTTTCTAATAGATCGTTTGGTCACTGTATTTATAAAGTCTTGGATTGGTGGCACTGACAGTTCATAGTGGAGTTGTTCATTTCTGATGAACCAGGGTGAATTGGTAGCAGTTCTTAGCACTTTATTTTGAAAAACTTGTAACTTGTTGATGTTCCTTGCTGAAGTATTTCCCCAGACGTTGCAGGCATAGATTAGCAGAAGACGGAGTAGCGATTTGTACAGAGCATGGAGAAGTTTAAATTCAACCTCAGATTTTCGATTGGTTAGGGAGTATAGTTGTTGGAACCTTGCGTAGGCAAGTTGCAGTTTTTTTGTTGATGTGGATGCTCCACGTTAGGCGTGTGTCGAGGTGTACACCTAGATATTTGACTGCGCTGTTCTTTCTGTTCCATTATACTGTGCTGCCGTTGATTTTAAATTTGTTGGGGCTGTAAACTCTTCTTAGTGTGAATATTTTACTCTCACTTTTCCTAGCGTCAAGCTGTATATTCCACTTGTTGAACCACAGATAGATGGTGTTTGAAGCGACTTGAAGCTTCTCTATAACTGCGTCAAGGTCACCGTTTTGTGTTAGTATTGCAGTATCATCGGCAATTGGCATCGGTATATTGGCAATAGTTGCGTTGGTGGGTGGGATGTATCGCACGTATATATTAAATAAGATATGGCCGAGGATGCTGCCTTGTGCTGCACCAGCGTTTATATTCTTCGATGATGACACTTCGTTGTTGATCCTTAATGTGAATGTATAACTAATATTGAATTTCACTATTTAGAATTTCTGCAACATCGGATTGTTCTAGTAGGTCGGCGATGCTTTATTTATTATTTCCTCTGAGAGGGTGCTGCTAAACAAGTATTTATAGAAATCTGTTGCTATTTTAATTATTTCCTTTCTTTTATGCCATTGTGTAAGTATTTCTGATTTTTCGAATGCTGTAAATAGGTAGAAAATGAATGAATCCATATCTTGTTACTAAATGGTGTATTTTCTAACACAATATTTACAACAATAATAGTTTTTTACAGGTGGCTTGATTTTTAGGCATACGTATGAGAATATAAATTTGATTTTAAAATATTTCATAAATAAACATTAACACATTGTTTTCCCTTACTTGATTCAGCTTTCAATTTTTTGGTTCAACCTGACTTCTATTAATTCTTTAATTTTTCAAGATTGTCATAGTGTTTATCGTTTTTATTTTATTAATTTTTTTCTCCCTATTCTGTTGAATGGTCTTATTTTTAGTCCTAGTTAGCTCTTCTCTTCTCTTTATTAAATTGCGCATCTGCTCTGTTAATTTGTTACGTTTGAATTTAAGTCTTAGTGCTGGGATTTCTGTTATGAGCAGTTTTTCTATTTTATCGTAGAGAGTTTGTACGTCCAGATCCTTACAGTTGTAACTGAATTATTTTTCTATGATACTTGTTATAGCTTGTAAACTATAGATTTCGTTTCGTCTAGCCTATGCGTTTCTTTGTTTTGATTATAACCTCTTCTTTTCGTATCTTCATTAGTTATTTTCAGTTGTCAGCTATGTGTTTAAGAAATCAGCTTAACTGGAAAGAAACTGAACCATTTCAATTTTGTAACTTGGAAATTTGTAACATGAACATGTAATTAGGTTCTTAGTCCTGTTTGTAATAAGAATATATAAATAAATAAATTTGTAGAGGACATAGTACTGTTCATTGAGTCAACAGAAGAAACATGCGAGTTGCTTGAGGACGAGAAGATAACCAAGTAGCTATTCTGTAAAGCTCGTAGTCTTGATTTTGGGTGTATTGGGTGGCTGTAAAGCTGTTTTCAAGAGAGCAATCGAGATCATTCCCATCTGCAGCCCATTTGCTACCGCTCTAGTCTACAGAATGCAAAAAGCAGTGTTGCTTGGAACGCTCTGCATTGGTCGGATATCGCCAAGGTTTGGGATGCGGCAGATTACTGGGACAGAGCTCCTTCGAACATCTTGGTATAGCTTAGGAGTTGATCGTCTCGTCTTTGCCGAACACCCCCTTTATAATAATAATAACGGTCACATATCGTTAGGTTCTAGGATGCGGACAATTACTGGGATAGAGCTCCCTCGTCATTATCTGTGGAGGTTAGATGTTCACTGTTTCGTCTGTGCCGAACACTTTGCGGGAAAACCTCCATGGTACTAGCGGTACTACAAGCCCCCTTTATAATAAATATTAATTGTTGAGTTAACGTGAAGTTTACCCCTTTATAATAATTATAATAATGCTCGCATATCGCCAGGTTTAGGATGCGGACAATTACTGGGATAGGGGTCCCTCGTCATTCTCTGTGGAGGTTAGATGTTGACAGTCTCGTGCCAAACACGTTGCGGGCAGACTAGCGAGACTACAAATTCTATTTTTTATAGTTTATATTTTAATGAAAATTCGTGATAATTAATTAGCAAACAAATTACATATTTGAAGAAAAAATTTGTTGACAATTTTTTTTTTCTGCCACCCTATTTTCCAGAAAAGTCCATTTAAAATATAAATCAAAGTAAGGCACATTGATGTGAAATATTTCCCAACAGGAATAGATTATTTTTTGAAAAAAAATTTTTGTTTTCATTATTCTGGGCTTCAAAAAATTATTTATTTAAAGAATATGTATTGTGGGGTATCAAATGAAAGAACTTGAAACGTAGATTTGTAAACAAAGTAAAGGTTTATGAACTATATATGTATGACAGATTTCAATTATTTAGGACCAGCCGTTTGGCCACAATTTTTACCGTACAGATAGACAGACAGACACATGCATGACAGTGTAAAAGTTTCCTGGTCGTAGGAAACTCTAATAAAAACTGTAAGGAATATATGTATATGAAAGACAATAATAAAAACAGCGAAATCCGCTAGAGATCCAGTATATCGTACAGATGATCGTGATGTCAAGGCGATTGCTACGAGTGACGTTATCCGCGTTGCCGTTATTCAATATGTGTTTGTATTATCATTATAATTTGAATTTTATGTAAGACATTTTACATCAAATGTACTAAGAAGGCTGTCTACATTCGTATTTTTCGACGAGCCGCTACTGCAATTTTCGTCTTCTATGTGCCTTAGAGGTTTTAGCTTCCTTAAAAAAAAACTACTTAAACTACTCAATTTACAATAAGTTTAGTCTATTGTGTCCTGTGTAAACTTACCGGTACAGCAGCAACGTATACGATTTTACCCATTAGTGAATTTATATTGAGATTTTCAACGTAGCTTTCATTTACCAAAGATATAAAATCATGTCTCGATTTATTCCATACATACATTTTGTAAGCAAACAACCTAGATTTTGCATTTTTTTCAATATGAACATTTAATGTCTCCCAAATATCGCACGTTGTTACCTAATAACAAAGAGGAACAGATAATTTATATCACAGTACTGACGCTAGTAAAAATCTTTTTTTTTCTTACAACAAATTAAAAAATTGACGGGCGTTGTATATTTGGATAGCTGAGAGTAATCTAAGTAACACGAAGGATACGACTTGTTAGTTGTACTGTATAGCATATTTCTAGTTACGTAGAGTTTTGGGAAATAATTCCTCACGTGTTGCTCGGATGTTCAAACCTCAAACAAGGACCCGTTATACTTCCGCTCACTACCTACAGTCGCTCACCAATTCAAGTTAGATAGACAACCATAGTAGGTTACTAATTATTTATTGTTATATTTTAGGCTTTATCAGTCTACCCATTTTTTTAAATCTTATTCTTTGGAAACAGTGTGAGCTAGTAAACGTCGCGGAGACACCCATTAGGGCCTTATCTCGTGAGTCACGAACGCATGACTCATCTAATTAGGTGAAGGCACTGACGCAGTGAAGGTTCTTTAACGTAGAGGTGTACATTCGTCGTTTTGAGCATCACATAATGTAACTAGAGTACGGAAGAGTATGTTTCGAAAAAGAGATATATCGTTTTGTTTTGATTTTTTGTAACATATTAAATTGTATTTCAATTTTGTGATGACCTAGTTGTTAAACTTACGTTTAGAGAGGAGTTTAGAGTTGTGTGATATATACTGTTTATAAGTGTGCTAATAGTTTACGGGAAGGGAACTTGTTAGGCGGGGAAATTTAGGCATTATCGCTGATCGATCAACGCGTGTCATTATTGTAACTTTTGAGAATTTTTCATTTGCTACATGTATAACATGAAAAGAGAGTACGATACTATATCTCTGCTATTAATATTTAGAAATGAGGATGTGTTCAATAATAAAATAAGTAATAAAAATTATAATTTTTTCACAACATATATTTTTTAATAAATAATAATAGATCTCCAACGCCCAGGTTGGCGTATAAGGGCAGAAAAGCTAACTTCTCTGTTGCGACACGGAAATCAATTTTGAGCCATACGATAAATATATCAATTAGAATAAGGTAGTTGTTTACTTCCGTGATGTGCAACCCTTTTTGTATATTACACTGTATAAATATAGGAAATATAATAACACTGAAAACCTTATAGAAGTCAAAAAACTAAAAGCGATTTGTAGACTTACCCTCCAAAGAAGCAAGAAACAGTCATGGCAACAATTCGTGTCCATTATCAACTAGGATACTCCTACAAAGGTAGTGTGGAATAAAATTATAAAATTATTATAATAAAAGGAAATAATACACCTCGAGAAATAGCCAACCTGGTAGAAGGAGAGTCTGTTACATCACCGAAAGATATTGCTAATGCACTTGCAAATAGTTATAGGGAAATATCTAGTAATAAATTCTGTGATCAGGAATTTAAACATTTTAAAGACGAAACTGAGGAGAGAGGAATAACGACCGATCAAGATAATACAAATCCAATTAATTATGAGTTTTCTATGTGGGAGCTTAATACAGCCATTGAAGAGATGAAAAAGGAATCCAGACCCGGCCCTGATAACATATCTCCACTGTTAATCAAACAACTCCCTGTCGAAGCGAAAGAATACCTCTTAGAAATCTATAATCATATATGGTCCTCTTACACCTTCCCAGATATATGGCGGGAACCTATCATAGTACCTATTCCTAAAAGTAGTAAGGACAAAATTAAACCATCAAACTACTCTGTTATATCCTTAACTAACTGCCTTTGTAAAATTATAGAAAAAATGATAATGATTCGAGCTCAACATTTAAAAGTAGACAACATGATTATCTTAACGTCAAAAATCCAACAAGCGTTAAAAAATAAACAGCATTTAATTACACTATTTTTCGATCTGGAAAAAGTTTATGATACTACATGGAAGCATAACATAATAAACACACTTAAAAATCATAACACTGAAGGAAATATATTTTGCGAAACATTTTTTAACAGATGGGTCATTCCGCGTCAAGTGGTCTAATTTTTGAGAGAGTCCCTGCTCGACCATCTCCAATTTTGTTGAAACTTTATGGGTGTATACATATATGTTTGAAATGATGATCTGTAAAGTTTTAGCTCCATATGTAGTATAGGTGGGGCACCAGGGGCTTGCCTATGGAACTCATTCGGCCGTGGTGTGGCTCGTTCGTCAATAATCGGCAAAGTTTCACATGCTGCTGTTGCACAACTAAAGCAGCTAGCACCATGAAATTGCACACTCTTGTTCAACTTTTTGTGTTGAACACAAAAACTGTAGTGTCAAAGCTTATTAATGTGTGTATTTGACACAATATGACCTGGAAGTGGCCGAAAAAAAACATCGTAATGAGTTTTTGCCATACTTTGACTTTCCATAACTTAATGAAAAAAGCTTTTGACAACTTTATTTCAAACCAGCTTATTATTCATATGAATATCAAAGCATTGCATAAGTATTAGCTTCCATGTTCATTTGCTTGCTAAGATATTTGCCTGCAAAAATGCCACCGAAGTCAAAATGAGCAAATCTGACCTATTTTCAGAGCTAAATATCACAAAATGGGTCATTGGATAGAGCAGGTTTTTTGCTGCTAGAATAAGCTTTTTTCATTTTGGAGTCTTTCTGTTTAAGGTGCAAAAAATGACTTTAAACATGATGCTCATATTCGCGCAAAACGGAAAGTTCGGAAAATATACATTTCACATGCCTTCATTATTAAGACCACTCTAACCAGCAGATAAAAATTTGGCAAACTAATTCAAATCTGGGGGGTCAAACACAAAAATAGTGTGTTAAGATAAAGCCATTCACCTGTCCCAGTGACATGTGAAACTGCAGAAGGAGCTTCATAACTGTAGAATCAAGCCCAACTTTTCTAAAACCACAATTTTAAAATAAAAGAACTTATATAATTAGTTGTCTGGCCAATTTATGAGCCCTGTTGCATTTTAAAACTGTTTTAAGTTGAAACTCTTAGGCTTAGTTGCATAATGATACATTTTCAATTAAACTTTGTCAAAATTTGAGCTTCAAAATCAAATCCTACAAAAGGAATAATTAACGTTTCCTGTTTCTTGTGTGGGGTAAATTTTTTTGCTGTCAAACAAATTTTAATAATTGTTTTAATATAATGTATCGTGCAAAATTATTTTGAATATAACAATTATTTGTTCTTCAGAATATTGGATATTTTATTTAATCATATATTGTTTTATTGCAATCTTTGTTTATGGAATTACAAAATTGTGGAGGCGATCTTGCTCCTTGCAGCATCGGCCGTGTGGAGAATTTCACTTGCCATTTAACATCCTATTCAAGCAGAAAAGAGTTGAAATTAATAAAAAACTTTGATTAAATGAGCAATTATTAATTAGCCAGCGTTCTGGATTGAAGCTCGACGAAACATCAGAAATTTGTCTGCATCATGAAGCTTTGCTTTTGACAAAATTTGAATTTTTGCAAAGGTCATGTTGTAATCCTTTTGAAAAGAAGAACCACATCGTGAAGAAGGGTTTACGAGCAATTGATTTGTCAACTGCAAATCAGTTGAAGGACTTAACAAGGTGTGACATAAGGCCTGGTGAAAAACTATGTCCCTCCTGCAGAAAACAGTTTACAGAAAGTAAATCAACAGTAGCATCAGCTTCATCGGAATCAGACTGTGGTGGGGAACTGGAGGTTTCTGAAAAATTGAATGCCAGTTTAACGGCTATTGGTGTTTCTTCTCTAAAATTCTCCTCAAAATATAAACTGGTTGGTCAGGGTTGAAATTTATGATGCAAAAAAGCATGGCTTATGCCAATCACGGTGAAGTTTCCCGTCCAGTTTCACATTTAAATGTCACTGTGACAGATGAATGGCTCTGTAATCTTCCCACATATTTTTTGTGTTTGACCCCCCAAATTTGAATTAGTTTGCCAAATTTTTATCTGCTGGTTAGAGTGGTCTTAATAATGAAGGCATGTGAAATGTACATTTTCCGAACTTTCCGTTTTGCGCGAATATGAGCATCATGTTTAAAGTCATTTTTTGCACCTTAAACAGAAAGACTCCAAAATGAAAAAAGCTTATTCTAGCAGCAAAAAACCTGCTCTATCCAATGGTGGTAGAAAAAATAAAATCGAAGGTGACCCATTTTGTGATATTTAGCTCTGTAAATAGGTTAGATTTGCTCATTTTGACTTTGGTGGCATTTTTGCAGGCAAATATCTTAGCAAGCAAATGAACATGGAAGCTAATACTTAAGCAATGCTTTGATGTTCATATGAATAATAAGCTGGTTTGAAATAAAGCTGTCAAAAGCTTTTCTCATTAAGTTATGGAAAGTCAAAGTATGGCTTAAACTCATTACGATGAATTTTTTTGGCCACTTCCAGGTCATATTGTGTCAAGTACACACATTAATAAGCTTTGATACTATAGTTTTTATGTTCAGCAGAAAAAGTTGAACAAGAGTATGCAATTTCAGAGTGCTAGCTGCTTTAGTTGTGCAACAGAAGCATGTGAAACTTTGCCGATTATTGACGAACGAGCCACACCGCGGCCGAATGACTTCCATAGGCAACCCCCTGGTGCCCCACCTATACTACATATGGAGCTAAAACTTTACAGATCATCATTTCAAACATATATGTATACACCCATAAAGTTTCAGCAAAATTGGAGATGGTCGAGCAGGGACCCCTAGACCACTTGACATGGAATGACCCAGATAGAAAATTTAAAGTTCGTTCAAATAATGTGTAAAATTAATCGGGATAATGGCATACCCCAAGGCTCAACATTGAGTGTGACTTTATTCGTCATAGCTATAAATAATATTGCACAAACCATAAAAAGCACAGTGAAATTTTTTCTGTATGCGTATGATCTGGTTATGTTCCACAAAAATAAAAACTTTGTATCAATTCAACAACAACTGCAGAGGACAACCGGAAAAATTGAAGAATGGTCAAAGGAAACTGGATTTAAATTCTCCCTATCTAAAACAAAAGCTAATCATTTTACTAAATAAAGAAACAGACTGGCTAGCCCAATAGTTACACTTAATGGTACAATTATAAATTATGTGAATGATATTTAATTCTTGCGATTAACAATAGATAGAAAACCTTAGACTCGATACACCATGCTGCACTTAGACTGATAACCCGAGCATACAGATCTGGTCCTATTCAAAGCCTGTACTGCGAATCGAATGAACCATCTCTTAAAGACCGAAGAGAAGTACTGACACTATCTTATGTATGCAACTTAGCAAACAAACAAATCACCCTCCATTTCAAAATATTTTCGATCCTACGTCTCCTGTGACAGGTATTAAAAAGCATCCCCCCTACAAATAAGCATAAACCAGTTACGGACCTCCATAAATACCACCATACCAGACATGCAACTAAATAAAACTTCCAAAGTTTCCTCAGGGCTTATACAACTACCAAAAATTAATCTAAGTCTGTTACACTACGATAAAAAATATCAAAACATAATACAAAATAAATTCCACGTCATCAAACAAAGATACGAGAATAGCCATTTTATATTCACTGATGCATCCAAGTATAGCGATAAAGTCAGGCTCAGCTATAATTATGGAACCGAAACACACAAACACCATCTTCCAAATGAGTATATATACGGCTACATATATAATGCTTAAGTCTGAAAAACATAGATTAGCTAAATACAAACAATACCAGATATGTAATATGCTCCGATTCCCTCAGTTCACTTTAGTCTTTATCAGCAATATTCCCAAAACATCCCCTTGTAAAATTTGTCCAAGACCTTTTGTTCCACCTCTCCCAAAGAAACCTGGAAATTATTTTCAAATGGATCCCATTACATACTGGCATCACTGGAAATGAACAGGCTGATGTTGCTGCCAAAGAAGCAACTAATCTCGCAGTAACCAAAGTACCAGTCCAGGCATACGACCAAATTCCAGAAAAAAAAAAACCGCTGTAAGAGAAAAATTGATACTGCAATGGAAATAGATAACATCAAATAAACTCCGAAAAATCCAGGACACAATTACAAAATGGTAGCCAGTAACTGGAAGATTAAAGATTGGCCACACCAGAATAACACACGACTTTAAAAGAACTGATCCAACCATCTGCGAAGAATGCACTATAGCATTAAGTGTGAGCACATCTAAATACACTGTCAAAAATGTCAGCTGGAACGGAATAACTATCAACTACCTGCATAACTTAAAGGAATATTGGACGACAGTAATACCCAATACTCAATTATACCTCTCGTTTTCACCAGAAAAATTTAATGAAGCATTATCTTTCTTTCAAAATGAAATTCATTCACTATGTAAATATTCTTCCGATCATGGCCTTTCAATAAATGAGTCAAAATCACACATCATGCTGTATGGTAACAAAAACTTGAAAAGAAACTTAGTCCCGAATTTCAATATATAAATAATATTTGTCGTTACTAGAGTTGTCTTTTTAAAAAGGATTTATTTTAATATTACAAGTTAAAATATTAGTAGTACATAGTTTTATGTCAAATACCAGAATTAATATAATACATAAAAATGGTCTTTTATAATCTTAACATATTTAGCAAGGTCAGGGGTTTTAACATGACACTGTCTGGCGTGCTTCTCACAGAGTCATCATAATACGGAAGGTAACTCCCCCGTTCTTAGAATGAAGCCTCTCCTGGAAGGTTGATAACGTTTGCTTTCTGGTGTTGTTGGCCTCTCTTGGAATTCCGCTGAACGATATATCCTGTAGTGATGTAGGTCACGATACTCAAGAGACAGAGATATAGAATTACTGTCCATATGTTAATATTTTTTGGATCGAAGAATTTTTTATCGTCATCGATTAGCAGCATTGGATTGGATTGTAGATCTTGTAATTTTAGCGTTTTCAGATTTATAGAAAAATTTTATTTAAGATGGTCTTGTATTGATAATCCTTGGCTATTGATTATCTTTGGCTGTCCGTGACTGATGGTTTGGAACAGGAGTTCTTCGTTACGGAAAATAATTTTGCAGTTATCTTCTTTGATGAGATATGTGCCTTGAAGAATTTTTATTTCTACATCTTCTTTACAGTTGATTTCTAACTTCTCCTTTTTAGGGAATACTGCCAAATATTGGTTGATTTCTGAGATGATTTTGAGATCGTTGTCATTGATTTGGAGTTTAGTGAACTGACAGTTGCTGGACTGGCCGTTGAGTAGGACTCCTACTTCGCATGGAGACCGATGATTGGTTTTTAGTTTGATTGGACATTGATACACTTTGCTTTTTGTACAAATATCGCTTAGAGGCATTAAATCATTTTTTGATTTTAGAAAGTATTTTACATCAGGTATAATAGTAATAATTTCTGATTCGTGTATGGTAGGTATAGATAATATATGATATAGACTGAAAATTTCTTCAAAATTAATCGGGATGGTTAGAAGGTATATAATTTTGTTGTTATCAATTTTACAACTAACGTCGATTACTGATTCAAAATCTAAAATATTGTTTCGTTTTAATTCGAAAGGTAGTTCATTTTTGTAGTGACTTGCAATCTTTTGCAGTTCAAGGAACAAGTCTTTGCTTGTTGCAATACTGGGATGCAAGGTTTTAATTTTGTAGAACGCAAGTGAAGTTTCCAAATTTTGTACCTCATTCAAGATTATATTGTAAAGTATAACAATTTGGTTCAATGTGTCTTTTGTGAAGGATCTGGAAAGGTCTAACGGCGGTGGGTGCGATATTAAATTCGACTTTAAGGAGTTTTCTATCGTACTTCGTTAGCTGACAGATTTCGCAACTGTTAATAAATGTTTGCAGGGATTTTCGTTGATTTGGCCAATAGTATAGTGCTTTTAGTCCATTTTCCGTTTCGTCTAACCCGCGGCGGTTAGTTTTACCTTCATGGTAGTTTTTAATAACATTTAGAATTTCATCATCTTCGGTAACATCTATTAATTTTTTTGAAAATTTAATAAAATCGATCTCTGAATTTTTGAAATAAATTTGGAGGATCTTGGAGAATTTTTCATAAATAGGGTTTTCGAAATATAAGTGATATCTTACTTTGAGAACTACATATTAACTTATAAAATCAATTATTTCTTGTTCAAAATTATGTTTAGAGAACTGAATTAGAAATCTTTGTTTTTTGTCAAATAATTTAACTAGTGCGACTTTAGCTGGGTTAAAGTTCACTTCAGAGATAATTTTTTGGTTTTTGCCAACATTTACGGGGCACTCAACCATGGGTATTGTTGGGAAAATGCTATTCAAGACGGCGTTGGAAAATAACAACAACAAGTTAGCAACCAGAAAATATATTATGACAGTTAATTATTGATGAAAATACTTCTGTAAATTCTTAATTATACAATATATATAATTTATAATATATAAAAGCATCCAGAGTATTCTTTAATTTACACTGTCTCACCCCACCGTTAGGCGAATCGTAACAGTTGGTGGCAGCGGTGGGATTTTAATTTGCCAAAAATTACACGGCAAAAGATAAAAAAATATTGTTGAAGAACGTCAACAGGGACATTTTTTTTGAAAAATCTTTTGTTCCGACGGTGGTCCTGTTGGAAGCTAAAGAAGCAGAGAAGACCAGTGAAGATAAGGGAAGCAGTATTTTTGGATGTAACACAACTGGAACAAATACTGGAATCTGTTTTGGCGGTGTACTGCTCATTCATCGAGTTGGGAGCCATTGCAGTCAGTTATTTGGAAAAGGTGACAGCTGATGCAAGACTTTTGGTTACGTAAGTAATACTTGATTGTATTTCAGAGTTTATGGTCTTAATTGATGTCTAGAACTCAGGTTATATTATTTATGTAGCTATCTGTAAATTGTATTTAGAAATATTATCTGCTGTACGTCCAAAATTTTCAGTTAAGATTTATTTTGTTAAAATTTTGACGGGTTGCCTTTATTATTTAAAGCAAAATATTGCTGGAATATTTGTCATTTTGCCGAATTTGGTATTGTAAAAGGTTGTTACACAGGAGTATTTTGTACGAGATAAAGAGAATTTACATTTGCATTTATTCTGGTTTATAGAATTTAGTGTGAATTCCTTTATTAAAATTAAACAAATTTTTTAGAGAAACATGTGTTCTGAATTTAATATTTTTACGGTGAAAGAGTTACAGTATGTAACGGATCTGTTTCAACTACCAAAAGCGACTAAGAAAAATGAAATGATACAAAATTTAGTACAAGAAGGCATTACAGTTGAAGATGTAAGAATAGAAACAGAAACATGGGAAGAAAATCCAAATAAAAGAAGAAGAGAAAAAATGGAACGTTTAGAAAAGGACAGAGAAGAACGATTAGAGTTAGCTCGACTAGATGCTCAAATAAAAATCGCGCAAACGCAGAGTCAAAATGTATCTAAAGGTAATTTAATTTCTAATGGTAATGTTAATTTTAATATGACAAAATATTTGCAACCATTTAAAGATCATGGCGATATGAGTTTGCATTTAACTAATTTTGAAAGGGTTTGTAGACAATTAGACATTGACAAAGAAACTTGGCCTATTCGTTTGATGAGTGTTTTATCACCAGCAGCAAACGAAGTGGTCGCACGTCTGTCTGAAACAGATTGTAGAAACTATGATAAGGTTAGGGTTAGTTTACTAAAAAAATATCAATTAACATCAGAAGCATTTAGGTCAAAATTTCGATACGGTAAACGTAAATATGATCAAAGTTATTCTGAATTCGCATATCATCTTAAAGTAAATTTAAATGAATGGATTAAGAGCGAAGAAATAGGGGAAAATTTTGAGAAATTGGTACAATTATTTAGTTTACAAAAATTTTACAGTTCTATATCTTCCGATATGAGATTTTGGCTTGAAGATCATAATAAGTCGAAAACTATTGAGGAAGCCGGAGATTTAGCCGATGAATATATTTCAAAACGTGGTTCAATGGGAGAAAAATCTTACAATCCCAGTAATTATAAAAATTTTAATAAATTTCATAAAAATAAAGTAGAAAAATTAGGTTTTCAAAGTAATGCAGACGGTAGCGCTGATGATAAAATAAAAACAGAAAATGATAAAACTGAAAAGGTTGTAGATAAAAGTAATTTTGATAAAAGGAGACCTTTGAGATGTTACGGTTGTAGGGCGGTAGGTCATATGAAGAATTCCCCAGAATGTCCTAAGGCGAAAGTAATTTTGGCTTCTTTGGAAACAAACGACGAAAATAACGTACTACTAGATCCATATACTATCGTAGGTCAGATTAATGATACTGAAATAAAAATTCTTAGAGATAGCGCAGCTAGCTATGATATGGTACATAGCAGCCTAATTAAATCTAGAGATTTCACAGGAAAGTGTGTGAATATTCGTGGTGTTCTAAGCGAAGAAAGTAAAGCACTTCCAGTGGCGAAGGTGACCTTAGTTTGTCCACAATTAGGGAAAGTGGAGACTGAGGCAGCCGTTTCAGATCATCTGCCAATCGCATATCCTTACCTATTATCAAATAGAACGTGGATGATGCTAGACAAGAAGCAAAATACAGATGCAAATCATGTATTCGCACTTACGAGGTCGAAAGCGCGAAAAATAATACAAGTAGAAAATCTAAATATAGATAATAAAATAATAGTTAACGCTGAGGATAAAAAGAAGGAGGAAGTAAATGAAACCTTTCAAACCGAAAAAGAAAGGGCAGAAGAAAGTGTTGGTAATAATGGAAAGAAGAAAATTATTTCTGAGATAAATGAAAGCAGCCAAGATGGTTTTAGAGAGTTATCAGGGAATAATGAAGAATTAATAAGTATTCCAGATTCTGACATAAAATTTTCTGATATTACAACACTAACACCTACTACTTTAAGGACATTACAGATGAATGATCCTAAACTTCAAGAATATTTTGATTTTGCGGATTCCAAGAAAGAAATGAATGGTGCTAAATTCTATATAGCCCATGGTATACTTCATCGAAGATTTTACAAAGAGGGAAGAAATTATGAACAATTAGTAGTACCCTCAAGTCTGCGAGAAAAATTAATAAATATTGCTCATAATAATATGTGGATGGGGCATTTAGGATGCAACAAGACAATTGAGCGGATAAAACAAAATTATTGGTGGAGCCAACTAGCGAGAGACGTTAAAATGAAAATTAAATGTTGCGACATTTGTATGCGGGTAGGTAAGTCAACAGATAAGCGGAAAGCGTCCATGTTTCAAGTATCTATAATTACAGAACCTTATAGACGCGTGAACATTGACATAGTTGGTCCTCTGCCTAAAACAACGGCGGGAAATAAATATTTATTAACTCTAATATGTTGTGCAACAAAATTTCTGGACGCCATAGCTTTACAAGTTGCAGATTCAGAATCAGTTGTTAAAGGATTGTTGAATGTATTTTCGCGACTGGGGTTCCCAGCGGAAGTCCAGACAGATTGGAGAACTTGTTTCACCAGTAATTTAACAACTGAATTTTTCGAACAATTCGGAATCAAAATTATTCATAGTTCTATTTATCATCCTCAAAGCAACGCGGTCGAGCGATTCCATAGTGTAATCAAAAGAATTTTGAGAGCTCTTTGCTATGAGCATGGCGATGACTGGGACGAATATGTAGATCAAGCTTTATTTGCTATTAGATGTGCACCACACGCCGCACATGGATTTAGTCCAGCCGAGTTGTTACGGAAGACAACTTCGATCACCTTTGAGTATGTTAAAAGATTTATGGATAGGGAACGAAACTAATGAATCAGTAGTTGAATATGTTTTGAATTTATTAGAAAGGTTAAAATTCATGCAAGAATTAGTTGAAATTTCATTAAAAGAAGCTAAAATTAAATCTAAAAAGTACTATGATAAAAATGCAAGAGACATGAAATATGAAATAGGTGAAAAAGTCATGTTGTTTCAACATTCTCGTACAAATAAAATGCAAATGCATTGGGCAGGCTCTAAAAAAATAGTTAAAAAAATTTCTGATACAAATTACATAATTGAGGATCTTACAGGTAAAAGAAAACAAACTTTGGTGCATGTTAACTTAATCAAGCCATATTATGAAAAGGCTGAGGTTGTAGCCTTTACATTTTGTCAAACAGGTGAAGATGAAGTTGAATTAGATATTCCTGAATTAGGAACAGAACACGAGAAGATTGATTATACCGCAGAAGAAGTCATAAAAATGGCTAAAGGAATTGGACATCTAACGGAAAATCAGAAAAAACAACTAATGGGACTTATAGAAGATTTTCCAGGACTATTCTCAAATCGACCGGGGCGTACAACTTTAATAAAACATGACATTTCATTGAAAGAAGAGAAAATAATACGAACACCTGCATATTCGCATTCACCTAGGGTAAGGGAACTTATAGATAAAGAAATAGACAAAATGCTTAATTATGGGGTTATAAGACCAAGTGATAGTCCTTATTCATCTCCCATGATTTTAGTCGAAGCAGAAGGAAAAGAACCAAGGCCCGTGATAGATTATCGAGCATTAAATGCGATTACGATCCCTCAACAACATCCTGTACCCAATATTGAGGTATGCGTAGAACGATGTAGTTCTGCAAAGTATCTTAGTCTCATTGATGTAGTTAGGGCATATTGGCAAATTGGAATGACGGAAAGAGCCAGCAAATATGCTGCATTTATTACTCACAGAGGAATTTTTGAGCCGGTCACAATGGCATTTGGACTACAGTCAGCACCATTTTCATTCCAAAGGTTGATGGACAAAATTTTAGAAGGAATGGGAGATTTTGCTGAGCCATTCTTAGACGATGTTGCAGTACATTCAATGACCTGGAACGAGCATTTGAAGCATCTTCATCAGGTATTTACTAAAATGCATGAAGCAGGCCTGACTATTAAGGCACAAAAATGTGTCTGGGGTCAAGCAGAAGTGCTATATTTGGGTCATATTATTGGGCAAGGATGTAGAAAACCATCTGAAGCCAAGGTAGCAGCAATACAAAAATTAAGGCGGCCGGAAACAAAGCGAGATCTTCGAGCATTTTTAGGAATTACTGGTTACTACAACCACTACATTCCAGTGTATTCGGAAATAGC
The DNA here is from genome assembly GCA_963971575.1 of Liopterus haemorrhoidalis. Taxonomy (NCBI): domain Eukaryota; kingdom Metazoa; phylum Arthropoda; class Insecta; order Coleoptera; family Dytiscidae; genus Liopterus; species Liopterus haemorrhoidalis. The sequence continues at coordinate 22,441,858 of OZ020615.1, read as the reverse complement.
AAGCCCACTGACGGACGCTTTACGTAAAAATGAAAAAAATCGTGTAGAATGGGACGAAGTCAAAGAAAACGCTTTTCAAAAACTCAAGGAAGAATTGATGGGAGGAAAAGTGTTACGAGCACCAAATTATAACCGTGAGTTTATTGTTCAAACTGATTGCTCAAAAAGGGGAATGGGCGTAACCTTGTCTCAATGTAGTGAACAAGGAGAAGAACACCCGGTATTGTATTTAAGCAAAAAGTTAACTGAAAGAGAACAGGCTTATGGCGCAAGTGAACTTGAATGTGCAGCTTTAGTTTGGGCTGTCAGTAAATTGAAACCTTACTTGTACCTGAACCATTTCATAATAGAAACCGATCACTGCCCATTGACGTGGTTGAAACAGATGGGTAGTAAAAATGGTAGGTTGTTAAGATGGTCATTGACTTTACAAATGTTAAATTTTTCAGTCATCTATAAGCCAGGAAAAAAATGTGGTAATGTAGATTCTCTATCACGTTATTTTGTGTAATTCGATAAAAGGATGAATCTTTCAGGAATTATTTGTTAGGTTAAAATTTTATGTTTAAATTATTATAAATTGAAAATATTTTTAAAAGACCATAAGCTCGAAGTGCAAACTTGTATTGCTTAACGAGCTGACCAATGAAGTCTCAGGTGTCAGAATCACCAGGATTCTAACCCCAAACGACTGTCTCAACCCGGGGTAATTGTTGGGAAAATGCTATTCAAGACGGCGTTGGAAAATAACAACAACAAGTTAGCAACCAGAAAATATATTATGACAGTTAATTATTGATGAAAATACTTCTGTAAATTCTTAATTATACAATATATATAATTTATAATATATAAAAGCATCCAGAGTCTTCTTTAATTTACACTGTCTCACCCCACCGTTAGGCGAATCGTAACAGTATTTCTATTAGCGTATTACCTTCATAGTTGGAATGAATGGTCTGGTTATCATCTTCTCCGGAAGATATGGTTTCTTCCGAGTCTTCAATTTCTACTATCATTGATGAATTATCTAATTGATCGGGATTTTGAAATTTTGCATTAAAATTTTTCATGTACCCGAATATACCGTCATCTCTTGCTATCGTTTCGTTCATGTGAACTTCGAGTCTCGAGAGGGCGTCTGCTTTTTTGTTTAGACTAACTTTTTTATAGAATATCTCGTAATCATATTCCTGGAGTTTAAGTCTCCACCTGACTAGTTTAGAGTTCGGTTCTTTGATATTAAAAAAACCATTGTAGTGGTTGATGGTCTGAATAAATTTTGAATTTTCGCCCAAATAAGTACGGTCTAAAATATTTTACTGCCCAAACGATTGCTAGGGTTTCTCGTTCTATTGGGGACTATTTTCTCTCAGAATCGTTAAGGGTGCGACTTGCGTAAGCTACTGGCAAATCATCTCCGACTTTTCCTTGGCAGAGGACCGCACCGATTGCGATTTCGCTCGCGTCAGTGGTTAAATTGAAAGTTTTTGTAAAATCGGGGTATTTTAAAATCGGTTCATTAATTAACATGTTTTTGCAGATATTAAAACATTTTAAGTATTCTGGGTTATTGATATCGAGTTTAGAGCCTTTCTTTAAATAATTTGTCATGGGTTTTGTTAACTTTGCAAAGTCAGGGATAAATTTTATATAGTATCCCAGTAAGCCTAATAATTGTTTTATTTCCTTTGTTGACTTAGGAAAGGGGAAATTTTGAATTGCGTGGATCTTAACCGGATAAGGTTTCACGCCATCGGGGGTGAAAATATGGCCAAGATACTTCGTGTTTAAGAAATTCGGATTTGTCAATTTGAAGTTTGAAGTTAGCTTTCCTAAGTCTTTCGAATACTTCACGTAGTCTATCCATATGTTCTTGCAAACTCGTACTGACTATTATTATATATATCATCCAGGTAAACTAAACAATATTTTCCTACGATGCCTCTTAACATATCATCCATAACGCGTTGAAAAGTAGAGGGTGCGTTTCGTAAACCAAATGGCATCCGGAGGAATTCATACTGTCCATTTTCCGTAGAAAATCCTGTTTTGGGAATACTTTGGAGGTCGAGTTCGATCTGGTGAAATCCAGAAGCTAAATCTATCGTGGAAAAGTACTGGCACCGACCTAATTTATCTAGTAAATCCGTGATGTTGGGTAACGGGGAACGGTCTTCAATTGTCTTTTCGTTCAACTTTCTATAATTGATAATAATTCGCCACTTCTGCCTACCAGAAGCGTCTAATTTCTTTGGTACAACCTAAATCGGTGAGGACCAGGGTGACTGCGATGGTTTAATTATATTTTGTTGTAACATTTTATCGATTTGTGTCTGGACTTCTTTTTAGGGTTTTGTAGGTATGACCAAAAAACCCTTAAACCGTCATTTTGTCGTCTGTCTGTCTGTCTGTCTGTCTGTCTGTCTGTTCGGTAAAAATTGTAGCCAAACGGCTAAACCTAGAGAGTTGAAATTTGGCATGCTTATACAACTCTTTGACACGCACATAGAAAAAATACTAAAACATCTAAAAAATATATCCCCTTAAAAATATAAACAAATATGTGCTCATCGAAAATAAAAATATTTTTTTATAATTCTGAGTAGGGTATCAAATGAAAGCCCTTGGTACGTGGATTAACGATCAAATTTTTATTTTTGCAAAATAAATTATTTTGAAGCGATTTTTGCCAAACTTGTGCAAAAAAAAAATTTGTCCCACACCCTGTAGCCCAGATGGTTTAAACTAAAAATCTGAAAAAAATCTAAGTAATGTACATTGGTGTGAACCGGAATAGTACAACAGGAATTTTTGATCAGATTATGTTTTTGGAAAAAAACGCATTTTTTGTGTTTTTTGGCTAATAATGTACACAAGTTATAGCTTTGTAACACGCTCCAATGGAAGGCTTATCTTGGTGTAGTGGTACTTGCGCTGACTTTTTCACCCAAGTAAGTCAGTTCGATCCCCATGAGAAGAGACAATATTTTTTTGCTTTTTTTGCATTTCTATGTTTAAATTATTTTTTCAAAATTCTAGATATATTTTGGCAAATATTGCATTTAATTTTTAAAAGCGTAAATTTAATAACCAGTGGAAATTGTTGAAATTATAATTAAATTCTGTTTCAATGTACACGAAATCAGAGGGGCGGAGCTTATAACAACCAATGAAAGCAATAGGCGCAATTTTCAAAATCTTAAAGAACCTTGCTATATATATATAAAAAAAAAAATACTGCACATATTTAGAAACCTTAATAATGGTATTAGGCGTTCCTATTAAAATTAACAAAAAAAAAAATTAATATAAAATTTGTTTTGGCATCCCAAATAATCATCATTCACTTACTAAATACCTGCAAAACCCTGAAATGTGTGAAAATTCACACTTCACATAAATTTTTTGTGAACATGGGGTTATCTATACGATTTTGTGTAAATCGGTACCTCATTTTTAGTTTTGATACTGTGTTTGACTATATTTGTAAAAGTTAAAGGCTGTTCATCAAAATGAAAGAAATCGGCATATTCCTTTAAAAGTTTGGTAATGGCGATCTTTTCTTCCGAATTCATATGAGATGTTTTAGCTTTAGCGGGATCGAATTTAACTTTGTCTAAATTAATAAAATTGAAATTTGAGTTAATTTTTTGAGAATTGTTTATTTTGAAAATCTGAGAATTTTTCTGCGACAATAGGTGTTATTTTGACTGGAATTTCATTATCCGTATTATTTGAGATGGTACAGAGCGCTTGATGATTTTTCACGTTAGTGACGCATTCTAAAATTTCTAAATTTTCATGATTAGTATGAGGTATGACAATTTCTCCGTTTTTATTATTTTTGATTGGAACTGTAATAACATGTTCTGTCTTAGGTTGTATTATGTAATTGTGAGTGTTTGGTATTGAATCTTGAGGTGTTTTTCCATAGTTAATTTTTATTTTACAATGTGGGGTAATTAACAAATTTTGATCGAAGTCAATTGTTGTATTTAAAAGTTGTAGGTTTTCTAATCCTAATAAACAGTCAAAATTATAATGGAAATGGAAAATATGGAAGTTTAAAAATTGTTCTTTAATTTTGAATGTTTTCGGACACGGCATAAGGGTACTGAAATGTTCTACTGATGTTCCGTGTGCCGTAGATATTTGGAAAGAGTCTTTAACGATACATTTTTTAAAATATTGTTGGATATGTTTTGCTTGTTTTCTAAGCCAAGGAGGAGTATTACGAGGGGATATTTTTTGTATCGTGGGAATTTTTAGGTTTATATTTGTTAAAATGTTGTGAATTTTCAGATGGAGTTCATTGGAGGTTTTAACTGTATAATTGTTTTGGAATATATGTTTGAATGTGGGGTGAGAGGGGTTAGTTACTATGGTATTGATGTAAGATAGAATTAGTTCGTTTCTTCTTGATTGTAGGGGTGGTTCAGCTGCTTCGCAGAGAATACTTGTGATGGGGCTAGTCCTGAAGGCTCCAGTTGCGTATCTGATGGCAGTATGGTGGACTGCATCGATCGTTTTAATTAGGTGTTTTTTGGCGAGACCATAAACTACGCATCCATAGTCTATTTTGGGTCGGATGATAGTCTTATAAAGTGTTAAGAGAACTTTTCTACTAGCTCCCCAATTTTGACTTTTCACAGATTTCATAATATTTAGCCTTTTACTACATTCTGCTTTTAGGGATTGTATATGTTGATTCCAATTTAATTTTTTGTCGAAAATGACTCCGAGATATGTTATTTTATCAGTGTAGTTAATATTCGTGTTATTAAATTTTAGCGTTGGTTGTTCATATTTTCTAAGTTTTGTAAAATGGATAGCATGCGTTTTTGGTAGTGATATTTTAAATCCTGTTTTCTGTGTCCAGTTTTCTATTGTAGATATAGCTGATTGTAAATATTGCTGGGTTCTTTTGAGGTTTTTTCCTCGACAAAAAATTAATAAATCGTCAGCGAAAAGGCTAACTGACACCGGAAATTGGATGTTGGCTACAATTTTATTGATTGCTATTAAAAACAATGTGACGCTGTAGGGGCTCCCCTGTGGTACACCGTTTATTTGGACTTTCCAATCTGATACACATTTATTAGCTCTTACTTGAAACTTTCTTTTGCTAAGGAAGTTTTTGGTGTAGTTAAATGCATTACCTCCAATTTCACATTCTTTCAGGGACTTTAGTATGTGGTACTTCCAACACATATCGTAAGCTTTTTCGATGTCAAAGGTCACTGCGATTAGGTGTTGTTTGTGTTTAAATGCATTTAATATTTCAGAAGTAAGGGCAACTATTTGGTCTGTGGTTTTTCTTCCTTTTCTGAATCCACATTGTTCGTTAATAAGTAAGTTGTTTTTTTCCAAGTGCCACACAATTCTTTTGTTGACAATTCTTTCTAAGATTTTGCTCATTGTGTTTGCAAGTGCTATTGGACGATAGTTTAGAGGATCTGTTTTATTTTTGTTTGGTTTGTGGATTGGGAGCACTGTGACTTCTCTCCATTTGTCGGGATATACGTTATTTAGCCAAATATTATTGTAAATAGCTAGAAGGTATTCAAGAGTGTTTTTAGGCAGGTGCTGTATCATTTCGTAGGTGATGTTGTCTGGCCCTTGACTGCTATTGTTTTTCAGTTCCTTCAGTACTTCATAAAGCTCATTGTGTGTTAGTGGTAGATTCATATCTTCATTTTCTCTCTCATTTACTATTATTTCTTCTTCTTGGTCCTTTTTATAATGTAAGAATTCGTTTTCATACATAGAGTCACTCGAAGTATTTTCAAATACGTCTGCGAAAGTATTAGCTATTTCTTGTGGAGCTGAGATTATCGTTTGGTTTTTAATAAGACAAGATGTTTCGTATATGGTTTTTGTTCCTTTAATTTTTCTTATCTTGTTCCATAGTTCTTTAATAGGAGTGTCAGCGGTCAGGGTTGATACATATTGCTGCCAGCTTTGTTTTCTACTGTTTTTTAACACAATTTTAGAATGGGCTCTCGATCTCTTCAAGTTTATTAAGTTCTCTTCGTTGTTGTTTTTCCTGAATTTATACAAGGCTTTTTTATGATTCTTAACAGCATCTTGACACTCACTATTCCACCAAGGGACAGATTTTCTTTTTATTTCTTTCTTTTTTTCTATGGAATGGTTTGCTGCGTTCATAATTGTATTTGTGATGTTCTCAACTGCTAGGTTTATTTCTGTGGTACTCATATCTTCAACTTTAGCTAAAGTTGTGAATAGTTCCCAATTTGCCTCAGTATGTTTCCATTTCACATGGCTTGTATCTCTTACATGCCTATCCTCTTGAGGGTTTGATATTATTATAGGGAAATGGTCACTTCCATATAGGTGGGGGAGAGTTTTCCAGTCCAATTTGTAGGATATTGTTGGTTCACTTATTGTTAGGTCTATACTCGTTAGACGTCCAGTCCGTGCACATAAGTGTGTGGGAGACCCATCATTTAGAATTATTAATTCGTCTTCTGTAAGTTGCTCGATATATTTTCCTCTTGAATCTGTATTTATTTGTAGTGAATCCCAAATTGGGCTGTGTGCGTTGAAATCGCCTAGGAGAAGGAATGGTTTGGGAAGTTGTTGGATAATGTTTTCAAGGTCAAGTTCGTTTCTGGGAGTGTCAGGAGGGATATAAATGTTACATATTGTTATTTTTTCTAGTGATGTTGTTGTTACAGCAATTGCTTCTAAATTAGAGTTAATATTTATTTCTTCGGCTTGTATATTTTTTTTAACAAATATAGCAACTCCACCGCTAGCATTTCTTTCGTTAATACGGTCTTTTCGGAAGCAAGAATAGTTTTTAAGTTGAGCGTGTTGGTTTAGTTTTAATCGGGTTTCCTGCAAACAGATATGTGACGGGTTAACTTCGGATATGATTTTTTGTAGTTCCGGTAAATGAGCGAAAAAACTGTTTAAATTCCATTGTAGAATGTCCATTTTATTGTTGTTCAGCTTCCTTTTCCTCTTCCAGTAGTTTCTCTATTTTCTTTGTTATGATTGTAATTTTTGTTTTGATGATTCTGTTCGATCTTTTATAAATCTGGTTCATCATGTTGAGTAGGCCGTTTACGTTGTCAGTGTAGTCTCTGGCTACCGCTAATAGGTCTTCTGTTCCTTGCGCATCTTCAACAAATTTCTTGAATATATCAAAGGGCAGGAGGAACTTATTACTATTAAATAGTGGTTGTAGATTTTTCATTTGATCGTCGATCGAGTTGTCCGTATTTTTCTCTTTAGGGCTTAGAGATCGGTTTCTTCCATACCTACTCTTTTTTTGGCTGTTTTCTATTGTGATGACATTTTCTTCATTTACTGACTCTGTGCTGTTAGAAGGGGCACCTCTCTTTTGGCTTAAACTGTTCGATATAGTTTCTACGTCTGTTTCTATAATATTTTTATTATTTTTTTGTGAATTATCATTTGCATTATCAATGGTTTCTGTGTTTTGATTTTCTGTGTTTTTTTCGGATTGAGTTTGTGGTTGTGATTGTTGTAATTCTTCGGCTGATTTAGGATCAGAGTCATTTGTAGGATCAGAGTCTGAAGTTTCTCGTGTATTTTGGCTTGGTTTGTTAATTTTGCATTTCTCAGTTTTGTGTCCAGTTCTTTTACAAGTTTGGCATATTAACGAGTCGTCACAGATATATATTCTATACGTTGTATCGCCGTATACTATACATTCCGTTTCTGGTATTTCCTCATCTGTCGGATGGACAAAAACTTGTCTTCTAGCGCTGAGAATATGAGCATATTCAGGGTTTTTGAAGCCCGCGCGTAGAAATTTCATCGGGGACTCTAATTTTAGACCTAGTAGTTCCAGCTTTTCTGTTATCACTGTGTGCGGTATTATTGGACTAACGTTGGATATGATCAATCTTTTTGCTGGTTTTACGAGGTGTCTTACATTAATGGTGAAGTTTTTTACAGTAATTGTTGGATTTTCCTGTATAAATTTATTTGTCATGTCTTTGTCCTTTAAGTAAATACACATTCTGTCAAATGCCATTTTATATGCGTAGACGACGTTTTGGGGTTTAACAATTTCCCCTACAGCGTACACATATTCATCGGGGTTTATTTCGTTGATGGTCGCTAATATTACGGCTTGATCCATTTTTGGAAAGTAATCGGCAGTTTGATGATTGATGTTGTTTTGGTTTATTTTATTTTTTACAGCATTTGCATAGTTTGTATTTTTGGGTAGTTGATGGTCCATTTTTTGTCTAGAGATGGTGCTGTCAGCACTTTTTATTTTTATTAATTACTCTATTGAGTTATAGATGTCGTGACCTGTACCATGCAGGGACATGCCCCATGCACAAACAGGCGAAAATATTCAAGTTTACTTTAGTTGATATTGTGAGTTATACGTATCAGGTGTTATTTTATTAGTGAAATATTGAAATATGTAGTGTACTCACTATGTGTGGATTTTCTCGGATGTATTTTTTACGTTTGTTTGTACTTTTCACCAGCGTCATTTGCTATACGTCTGACTATGAACCTATAACCTGACTATACCCTAACAGAATATCCAAAAAGCTCCACATCCCCAACCGTATATAAAGCTGTTTATCAACAAATAAAGGAAGATTTCAGCGAAATGGATCATGTCAAGATATACACCGATGGCTCAAAAATTGACGGCAAAGTAGGAGCAGGACTAGTTATTGAAGAAGAAGTACAAAAATTCCACCTGCCAGATGTTGTATCTACTTACACGGCTGAAGAATTTGCGCTTCTGAAGGCTGTCGAGTACATTTACAGTAATAATACAAAGAGAAACTTTATAGTCCACACCGATTCGTTAAGTGTTATACAAAACTTACAGAAAATGTATTCGACAAGCCCAATGATAGAAGAAATTCTACAAAAAATAAATAACTGCATAGCTGATAGTAAATTCATCTCTATAGTATGGGTACCATCCCACGTCGGCATAACAGGAAATGAAAAAGCTGATACTGCAGCCAAAGAAGCCACCAAGTCCACGGAACAGATAGATATGCCTATTCCAACTAGAGACTTTAAAACCAGCATAAAGAAAAATATAAGAAATAGTTGGAATAGTCAATGGTCGGAAATAGATGAAGTTAGAAACCACCTCCGGCAAATAAAAACCGACACTACCCCATGGCCCGGAAGAAACAATAGAAAAGAAGAAGTAGTAATTACGAGACTTAGGATTGGACACACCTTACTCACCCACAAACATCTATTCGAACATTGCGAACCAACAAAATGCGACACATGTGACACGACACTTACAGCCAGACACATCCTAGTAGAATGCCCAAAATACACCACACAACGAAGAGACAACAAAATTACAGACCACTCAATAAAAGACATTTTAGGCAACAACTCAGACTCGATAAATAATGTCATCTCATATCTTAAAAGCATAGATCTATATAATAAAATATAATGTTACACTTTGAATATAAATGTATAGTATATAAATGTAGATATATATATGTACACACATTGTAATATATAAGATTTGTGGGTGCTAATAGCCCTAGCAGCTGAAGCACCCCTAAATAAATAATAAATTAAAAAAAAAAAAAAATATTGTTGTGCTGTAATTGGATTGACAAATGATTTTGTGCTTCCAGTATCTAAAAGGATTGTCAAATTATTTTCAGGGAAAATAACATGTGGCAATTGGCTTTCGTTATTTGTTAAATTTAATAGCTCGAAGTTGGTTCCGAGGCTGTCATTTCTAAAAAATGATTTTGGTCAACCTCTTCAGGGGTTTGATAGTATTCAGTATCGTCCTCATAATTTTCGTATTCAATATTGGGTTCAGTTTCAGAATCTGAATTTTGGAATGGTTGTTCTTCCATGTTATATAATTCTTCACTTATAAAATTTTGTTGTGGAAATCTTGTAAAATTGTTACTTGGTTTATAAGCGCGATTAGCTGAAGTATTTCGACTAGCTAAAGTATTACGCGTCGTAATACTCATTGGGGTAGGTTTTGAGAAATTCTCAGAGCATAATTTCTGAAATAATCATTTAGTATAATTGAGTGTTCTTGGGAGCAATGTGTTGTAATATATGAGATTTGAAGATTTAGGACCTTTCGAATCTTATTGTAGAAATCGCGATTCATTTGAGTTCTGTCTTAATTCTGTTAGCTTTATGTTTAAGGTAAAACAGTCTCGTTTGTCAGAGTAACCGTTTAATAATTTATTTATTTATTTATTTATTTATTTATTTATTTATTTATTTATTTATTTATTTATTTATTTATTTATTTATTTATTTATTTATTTATTTAATTTACATCTGTCCTACGGAAAGAATCCAAATACGTACAGGAAAATAATGCTGTCTTTAAGTCCGACCAATGTGTTATATTGCTCGATGCAATATTTATGGCGGCTTCACCCTTGACTCTAGCAAGGATGCTTGACATAAGTAAGTCATTTACGTCTGTTGCATTATAAAAATTTTTCACTAATTTTTCGCACACCTCTAGAAATCTAGGTAGCATTTCGGTTTCACCCGAAAACTCCGACATCATAGCCAGATACTCTTTTTTGAGTTTCGGTGGGCGTGCGGTAATCGGAATTGTGTTCGGCATTTTGCCTGTTTTTATTATGTTAGAAGGGTTAGAAAAAATAATTTTAGGGATAATGTCGGAGTCGGAATCTGAATCAGAGCTTATACTATTATCCAATTCTGGTCTATTTAAAAATTCGTTAGTTAATAAAGAGCCTCTAAAAGACATTAATACTCATAGCAACAGTGTTAGGATGTGGGCCGTTCTGTCCATGGAAGTTGACTGCTTGACTGGATCTGCCTCGATGTTCTCTCGAAGACGTTGTCACTGCTTAAAGTTCTTTGTTGCACACACGTTCACGTTATGAATAACCGATATTCGTTCAGTCTACACACAGTCCGTGATTTTGTTCGATTAACTAGCAAAAAGTTGATACGCACCGATGTTATATTCACTAACACGTCTAGTTATCCGACCCGACTGCGCCAATAATATTTGTCGTTACTGGAGTTGTATTTTTAAAAAGGATTTATTTTAATATTACAAGTTAAAATATTAGTAGTACATAGTTTAATGTCAAATACCAGAATGAATATAATACATAAAAATGGTCTTTTATAATCTTAACATATTTAGCAAAGTCAGGGGTTTTAACGTGACACTGTCTAGCTTGCTTCTCACAGAGTCATCATAATACGGAAGGTAACTTATATATATCAATCACTCCAAGTTGCAACTAACGAATTCATGTAAAAATTTAGGTATTATACTAGACATCGAACTAAAATTCAAAGAATATATTAGTTTGTTAATGAAGCGTTCCTTTCTTGCACTAAAAAAACTATTTACGAACCGTTTCGTGCTAAACAAAAAATACAAACAAATACTATGTGACAGTCTCGTCCTATCGATCTTTAATTACTGTGACACGATTTACGGACCTTCCCTGTCGTATTTCGATTCGAGGCGAATTCAAAACCTGCAAAACTATGTACGCTTCATATTTGGACTAAAGTAAAGGGAACCTACTTCTCAACACCTGAGGAAGTTAGGATGGTTAAACATGTCTAAAAGAAGACACTTGCAGTACGCATGTTTCATTCACAAAACCTTAAGCACAAACAAACCTAGCTATCTAGTCGAAAAAATCATTAAAATATCACAAGTTAACAGTAAAAATACTAAGAACTCTCAAATGATACATTTTCCCAAGCACCGGACAACCTTATTCAAAAAATCATTTCAGTACAACAGTGCCACAATATACAACTCCATACCTAAAAATCTTAAAATTGCTCAATTCAAAAAGCGATTCCGCCAACAAATGGTCCCAATGTGAGCTACATGGATCCGTGTTCAATTAGACTGAGTATTGCACTAAGTAAACAATATTATTATTTGTTAACATTAAAAATTTGTATGGACTCGATTGTCTACTAAATTGTAAAATAACATTAAGGTTAGGTGGTAGAGCAGTGTAAACTGAACCTTGCCAATAAAGAGATTTATTATTATAACTTTGGATAACATCAATTTTTTCTCACGTATTATTATTATTATTATTATTATTATTATTGCCCCAAAAATGTTATCATTTCTCCTAGATACAGGACTAATAAATAAAATATGATTGTATTAATATGTTATGACACGTACATGTTTATATCTATCATTGTTCTAGGATATCAGGGAGAGGTTAGGCCTGTTGTTTGACCTGTCAGTTGCTTTAGGTGACGACATGGTACTCATGGATAGGCTGATACTTTTCCAGAAGGAGTCGAACTTACTGTTTTATATGTGAAGTCTTGCACCTTATTTTAATATGTTTTATTATTTTCTGTGATATTCGATGATAACTGGCGCTCCAAATTTCGAACAGGATTTTATCCTATATATATATATAAATTAAAGTTCAATGTTGTTCATTTGTTTTTTTTTTTAAAGTAAAATATTATTTATTATATTTTCTTTTCTGTTACATTTCACTTAATTCTAACATGAAAATCAAACTACTGATTATAAGGCTAAAAAGATGTTTATTTGTTGAGTACTTTTACTAGACTGATCTTAAAATATAATAATTACAATTCCTAACTAAAAAGTGTCTGTCTGTCTTTATTTGTACTTTGTGTACGAATGAATGTCGTGTTATGTTTCAGCGTGAGATATGTGTTGTCAGTAAATAAAATAGTACGAGTGTCAGTGTAGTGTTACTATATGTTTAAATTACATGAGGAGTAGGTTATGTAACTCCTCCTTCCCCTAGAATCAGGCATCGCCAGGAAGTTGGAACGTCCTTCTAGAAAGTTCAATGTCTTTAGGTTCATCAGGAAGTTTAATTTCATTTTCAATGTTCGTTTTTAGATTTGGGGACTTTTTATTATTAATTTTTGCTTTGACAATTTTTATGGTGAAATACACTACACTAATAGTCACTAAAATGTATAACACTAGAGTCCAAACACTAGGCAATAGGAATATAATGTCTATTGGGTTTTCTTCAAACGTCACGGCGTTGGTAGAAATATCCCTCAGGTTCAATGTCCTCAGTTGAATGGAAATATTTGGCTTTTGGTGTTTTTGAAGTTGTAATTTAAATTCGTTATTCAAAATTGGTTTTCCAAAACTTTTTCCTTCATATAAGAGTTCTTGGTTTTTAAATTTTAATTTACAATTATCTTCCTTGAATAGGTAGATACCATTTAGTAATTTAGTTTCTGTTTCTTCAAAACATTTTATTTCGATTTTCTCTTCATTTGGAAGAACTGCGATATACTGGTTAATTTCAGGAATAATTTCAACGTGATTTTCGTCGATATATAATTTAGTGTATCTGCACTGATTGGGATTTCTTTCTTTTTCGCAACTTGTTTATGTGTTGACTTGTAGTTGTAGTGGACAATGAAATGTTTTGCTTTTAGGGCATATGTCTCTCAGAGGTAATATTTCATTACTTTCAGATTTTAACAGATATTTTGCATTTGGGACTATTGTTACAAATTCAGATTCATGCTTTGTAGGAATAGGCAGGAGGTAATATAATTCAAATTGTTTTTCATAATCTAAGGCAATTGATAAGAAATAAATTATTTTCTTATTTTCAACTTTGCAATTAATTTTGATAATGCTTTCAAAATCTAAAATATTTTCGCGTTTCAATTCGAACGGTAGTTGACCTTTGTAATATTCAGATATTTTAGTTAATTCCAAAAATAAGGTGTCAGCGTTCACAATGCTTGGGTGCAATGCTCCTAATTTGCAAAATGTTATAGAATTCTCAATGTCTTGCATTATATACAAAATTGAATTGTAAACTATCAATTATTGGTTGTATATATCTTTAATATTTAGTATATCGGAAACATGGAAACGTTTTGCGATTACTTCATTAATTTCCAAAATTTAGTTTTTCAAAATTTCTTCATTATCTCTTATCATTGACAGTAAGATTAAATTCTCTAATAATTTGTTTATTGATTGAATATTGCATTTTCAATTGATTTCCTATCTGATTTTGGTTAGTCTCTAAATGATTTATAATTTTGTTGTATCTTTCTCCATCTTCATTGTCTAAATTTCCAGTTACTCTAAATTAAATTCTAAACTAAAGTCTAAAACTCCAGTTTTAAATATTGTTCCGAGACCGTTAATAAGACCTCGTTTATTTCTTGAATTTACTAAATGAACACCGATGTGACTTATTTTTTCGTTTAGTGGTAATTGTACATATTTTAACATGTTATCATAATTTTCCAATTCTTTAGCGTAGTAACTATTATTGAATATTTTTGTTTTAAAATCATCATATTGATTATTAAGTCTATAGATTTGTTGGTATATTAAATTTAGGTCGTAATAGTGAACTACTGTGTGTTCTGATTTCTGCAATTTTGCGGGACCAAGATTTATTGGTAAAATTCCAAAATTTTGAGTGATATTCTTTATTTCTGCTCCAATTCCGAATGGGTTTTTCTTGGTTTCAATTGGGTTTTTCTTATATAATTCTTAATTATTTAAAAGTCTTAAATGTTCTACTAATGTAGAATGAAAACGTTCTACAATTGAATTAGATTCTGGATGTTGTGAACTAGTAAAATATAATTTGACTTTGTGTAATTCTAATAATTCTGTAACAACAGTATTTTTAAATTCTAATCCATTGTCAGAAATTATTTGATTGGGTATACAATGATGAGTGAAGTATTTTATTAAATTGTTAACAATTTCTATTCCTTGCGCAGAATTCAGTTTGTAGGCTTGAGCATATTTTAAAAATGAATCAACTATAGTTAGAAATTTTGCATTTTCAAATGTGATTGTGTCTACATGAATTATTTGAAAGGGTTTTACAGCTGTGGGGGTGATAATAAATTTTAAATTAAGGGGTCTTCTGTCGTACTTAGTAATTTGACAAACTTCACACTGATTGATGAAAGTTTGAATTGATCGTCTTTGATTTGGCCAATAGTATATATTTTTTTATTCTACTGTCGGTTTCGTCTAAACCTCTATGGTTTGTTTTACCTTCGTGTTGATTTTTTATAATTTGCAAAATTTCGTCAATATCTTGAACATCATTTAATTTCTTTGTACATTTTATAAAATTGGTTTCTGAATTTTTAAAGTATTTTTGGTGGACTGTGCTAAGTTTTTCGTAAAGGGGGTCTTCAAAATCTAAGTGGTATTTGACTTTGGGGGCAACATATTCTTTTAAAAATTTAATTATCTCTTTTTCAAAATTGTTTTTTGAAAATTGTACTAATATTCGTTGTTTACCTTCGAATAATTTAACGATGTTAGGAACCGTTGGTTCGAAATTTACTTCAGATATGATTATCTGATTCATTCCAACATTTACTGGGGAATCTACAATAGGGATACCAATGACGGGATTACTTAAGCTTATGTGGATTGTTTGATCATCGTCATCACTATTATTTAAATTTTGATCGTCATTGTTAGAGTCACTCATTTCAACAATTAAAGATTCCGTATCATTGTTGTCTTTAGATGTGCATTTGAAAATGTTCATTAAATTCTTTCATGTATTGGAAAATTCCGTCTGATCTATCAATTGTTTCGTTTGTATATAAATCAATTTTTATTCTAGATAACGCGTCCGCGTTTTTATTTAAAGGGCCTTTTTAGGGTTTTGTAGGTATGACCAAAAAACCCTTATACCGTCATTTTGTCGTCTGTCTGTCTGTCTGTCTGTCTGTCTGTCTGTCTGTCTGTCTGTCTGTCTGTCTGTCTGTCTGTCTGTCTGTCTGTCTCTCTGTCTGTCTGTCTGTCTGTCTGTCTGTCTGTCTGTCTGTCTGTCTGTCTGTCTGTCTGTCTGTCTGTCTGTCTGTCTGTCTGTCTGTCTGTCTGTCTGTCTGTCTGTCTGTTCGGTAAAAATTGTAGCCAAACGGCTAAACCTAGAGAGTTGAAATTTGGCATGCTTATACAACTCTTTGACCCGCACATAGGAAAAATACTAAAATATCTAAAAAACATATCCCCCTAAAAATATAAACAAATATGTGCTCATCGAAAAAAAAAATATTTTTTTATAATTCTGAGTAGGGTATCAAATGAAAGCCCTTGGTACGTGGATTAACGAACAAATTTTTATTTTTGCAAAATAAATTATTTTGAATCGATTTTTGCCAAAATTGTGCAAAAATTTTTTTGTCCCACACCCTGTAGCCCAGATGGTTTAAACTAAAAATCTGAAAAAATTCTAAGTAATGTACATTGGTGTGAACCGGAATAGTTCAACAGGAATTTTTGATCAGATTAGGTTTTTGGAAAAAAACGTATTTTTGTCTGTAAAATACTGACAAAATCTGGCAAGATACCAGATTAATAGTAGTAAAATACTGACAACGTCCGAGTTTGTCAAGGTCTGTAATATTTGGGATTGGGTACCTATCACCTATTGTCTTTTCGTTCAGTTTTCGATAGTTTACAACGATTCTCCATTTACGTTGTCCGGAAGCGTCAAGCTTTTGGGGTACATCCAAATTGGTGATGACCATGGGGAGTACGAAGGTAGGATGATATTTTGATTCAACATTTTTTGTATCTGTTTATGGACCTCTTGTCGATGAATTTCAGGATATCTATAGTTTTTGCTATATATTGGGATTTCGTCAGATGTCCTAATGACATGTTTAATTTGATTGGTAAATGTCAGATTAGTATCATCTGCATGAAAGATATCTGAAAATTCGTTAATAATTTTGAAAATAGCGCTTTTTTCCTCTTTATTCATGTGATTCGTTCGAATCTTTGAAAAATCCTTTAACATCTAAAAAACATACCCCCCTAAAAATATAAACAAATATGTGCTCATCGAAAAAAAAAATATTTTTTTATAATTCTGAGTAGGGTATCAAATGAAAGCCCTTGGTACGTGGATTAACGAACAAATTTTTATTTTTGCAAAATAAATTATTTTGAAGCGATTTTTGCCAAAATTGTGCAAAAAATTTTTTGTCCCACACCCTGTAGCCCAGATGGTTTAAACTAAAAATCTGAAAAAATTCTAAGTAATGTACATTGGTGTGAACCGGAATAGTTCAACAGGAATTTTTGATCAGATTAGGTTTTTGGAAAAAAACGTATTTTTTGTGATTTTTGGCTAATAATGTACACAAGTTATAGCTTTGTAACAAGCAACACTCTAACGTGTGTGCTGGTCTAGTGGTATTTGACGCTGACTTTTCACCCATGTAACCCGATCCGATAAGGGATCGAACCCTGGAGAAGAGACTATATATTTTTTTTTTTTTTAAATTTCTATATTGTTTAAATTATTTTTTCAAAATTCTAATTATATTATGGCAAATGTTGCATTTAATTTTTAAAAGCGTAAATTTAATAGCCAGTGGAAATTGTTTAAATTATAATTTAATTCTGTTTCAATGTACACGAAATCAGAGGGGCGGAACTTATAACAACCAATGGAAGCCATAGGCGCAATTTTTAAAATTCTTAATGAACCTTGCTATATAAAAAAAAATACTGCACATATTTAGAAACCTAAATAATGGTATTAGGCGTTCGAATTAAAATTAACAAAAAAAATATTTTAATATAAAATTTGTTTTCGCATCCAAAATAATCATCATTCACTTACTAAATACCTGCAAAAACCTGAAATGTGTGAAAATTCACACTTCACATCAATTTTTTATATGTAATTTCGTATTGATATTCTTCAAGCTTTAGTCTCCAACGAACTAATTTTGAATTGGGTTCTTTCAACGAAAACAACCACTGAAGGGGTTTATGGTCCGTTACAATATTAAATTTTCAACAATTGCCAATAGTTCTTTTTCTATTGTGCTGTAATTTAATTCTGAATCATTTAAAGTTCTACTTGCGTAAGCTACGGGGAGATCTGAGCCGATATACCTTGAGACAACACATCGCCTATAGCGTAATTTAATGCGTTTGTCGTGAGGTTAAAAGTTTTAGAAAAATCCGGAAATTGTAGTATAGGATCATCAATTAATAAATTTTTGCACAACTCAAAACATTTTATATAGTCTGCGTTTTTAAATTTTACGTCACTATTTTTCTTTAAGCATTTCGTCATAGGTTTAGTCAGTAAAGCAAAGTCTTTAATAAACTTGCGGTAATAGCCCAAAAGACGTAAAAATTCTTTAATCTGCTTTTGAGTTTTCGGTATGGGGAATTTTTGAATAGCTTGAATTTTGTCTGGGTTTGGCTTAACACCATCAGGAGTAACTACATGTCCTAGAAATACTACTTCTTTACATAGGAACTCGTGATTTGTCCAGCTGTATTTTAAAATTAGCTTTTTGCAATCTTTCGAAAACTTCGCGTAAGCGTGCAATGTGTTCTTGCAGGCTTGTACTAAAAATTATAATGTCATCTAAATAGACAAGGCAAGAAACATTTAGGATACCGCGTAAAATATGTTCCATGTATCTTTGGAACGTGCTGGGGGCGTTTCGTAATCCAAATGGCATTCTAAGCAATTCATAGTGCCCATTTTCTGTGTTAAAGGCAGTTTTTTAAATTGATTCTTCCGCGAGTTCAATCTGGTGGAATCCGGAAGCAAGATACCAGATCAATAGTAGTAAAATACTGACAACGTCCGAGTTTGTCAAGGTCTGTAATATTTGGGATTGGGTACCTATCACCTATTGTCTTTTCGTTCAGTTTTCGATAGTTTACAACGATTCTCCATTTACGTTGTCCGGAAGCGTCAAGCTTTTGGGGTACAATCCAAATTGGTGATGACCATGGGGAGTACGAAGGACGGATGATATTTTGATTCAACATTTTTTGTATCTGTTTATGGACCTCTTGTCGATGAATTTCAGGATATCTATAGTTTTTGCTATATATTGGGATTTCGTCAGATGTCCTAATGACATGTTTAATTTGATTGGTAAATGTCAGATTAGTATCATCTGCATGAAAGATATCTGAAAATTCGTTAATAATTTTGAAAATAGCGCTTTTTTCCTCTTTATTCATGTGATTCGTTCGAATCTTTGAAAAATCAAACTTTTCGTTTGTTTTATTTTTATAATTTATACAGTTAAAATTGGAAGTAGATTCCTGTTTATATACACTAAACGGTTCTACTATTATCCCTTTATTTGGGGTAATTCTTACATTATTTTCGTAGCGATTTATTATTGAGCATACAGCTTCATTATTTATTACGTTAGTAACGCATTCAGGAATTTATTTTTGTATTTTTGTATGGGGTATGACTACTGTGCCATTCTTAATATTTCCTACATTGATTTTAATAAGTTGCTCAGACTTAGCCTGTACTACTGTGCAATTCGTACTAGGAGACTGTAACTTACGATAAAATATCTCAATCGATGTTTTAGGAGTAATTAATACTTTTTTATTTAAGTCGATTGTAGCGTTTAAGTATCTCAAATTATCTAGACCAATTAAACAAGCGAAATAATTATGAAAATTAAATAAATAAAATTTCAAGTCTGCATTTTTAATACGCTACCCGAGGACCAGCCCAGCTGTCAAGTCACCAACCCGAGATGTGAGTGCCGTCTACAGGGCTTCTCCACGTGTCCGCTTCGTGCGGATACATGGTGTGGTTCGACCGATCCTGGAGAAGCCGGGGCAAGAACGGGACTGACATCAGCCGCTAACCGTCAACACAGCAGCCATTCTGACAATTAATTATATTGTATTGTAATATTTTTATAATATAATAAATTTTGTAGAAAAGATGTCCGTTCTTAAATCCACCCCGTGACAATATTAGTAATTTAAACAATAGACTGTATAATAAATTTATTTAAATAATATATATATATATGTTGAGTACAAAATAATCTGACAGAAAATAAACTAAATTTTAAAAGACGCAAAAGCAGTATAACTGTACGGAACCGAGAGAGAGAAAACAGCCTATCATAATCTTTAGTAAACAGGTCGAAATTTACCCCCAGCCTAACACCAAGTGCACTTGTTTACAATTTTTTATATTAAAGATGACAAAAATATGAGGGAAATAACTAACGCTCTGAACTATAAGATTAGTGATTATCAGACAGTTTATACCAAACTGTCTGTAAAATTATGATAAAGGATATGGGCTTTTCTTTTATCCAACTCTATCTGCTCTGGTACTATCCAGCTTATTCTGCGATGTCGGGAAATCCAATACAGTGATCTCAGTTTTCTCGAATTTATATTTAAATTTTGAAAAGATGTTTCATAAATCGGTGGTTCAAACAAAAAAAAAACGGTGACCTGAATATAGTACGTAATTATTAATATAAAAATAAATAAGTTTAATAATTTTGTATACCTCTACAAGGTGAAACAACGAAATTAGACCGTTGAGCATCCACAATGTGATATTCGTTATCAAAATAATATAATATAAATTTTTATCTCCTTTCCAGACGTAATCTGTAGGTTGACGATAATCCAATATCGAACTGAATTGGCCTGCTGGCCTTCCAAATCCCAATTTTAGGAGATAAAAATTCTCAACCTCTAATTCTCGTTAATAACAAAATATCCTCTCTATTTATTTTTTCATAGGCGACCTGTCTAAATTTAAAATATCTTTTCTATTGTTATCCGCGGCCAACTATATGTAATGGTAAAATAAATATTATCTAAAATTCGAATGTAACAAGTTTTTCACAAATTTCAATAAATCTAGCTAATAATTCGGCTTCGCCGTTAAATTCGGGGATCATTTTTATGAATTCTGACCTTAAGGTCGGGATATTATGTTGTGGTGCCATTACGGTAGGTGCTTCAAAAGTAGCGGGTTGAATTGGGGTTTGAGCATTAGCCATATTTGTAAATTGATTAGTAAGGGTACTTAGGAAGATTTGGTTTAGTGAGCCTGAATCAGAATCTGTCTCAGTGTCAGAATCCGTGTTAAAATGCAATTTTATATCTCTGAACGACATGTACTCACAGCAAGAATACGGTGATCCTAATGTCCATATGTGCTCTATATATCAGGGTTCGATCTGCCTAGGTGTCTGCTGGACGTGGAGGTCTCTCGGAGTTGTTCGCACTCGTTGATGATCACTTCACTTTTGTTGAATACACTCAACTGTCCTTTTGCACCGTTTGAGTAGAGTTTTTGTAAGTTCTTTTTAAATAGTCAACAAATCGTAAAACGAACTTGTTATGCGCTTTAACAATTTAATTATCCTATACACGACTGCGCCAATTAAAGTTCAATGTTGTTCATTTGTTTTTTTTTAAAGTAAAATATTATTTATTATATTTTCTTTTCTGTTACATTTCACTTAATTCTAACATGAAAATCAGACTACTGATTATAAGGCTAAAAGATGTTTATTTGTTGAGAACTTTTACTAGACTGATCTTAAAATATAATAATTACAATTCCTAACTAAAAAGTATCTATCTGTCTTTATTTGTATTTTGTGTAGGAATGAATGTCGTGTTATGTTTCAGCGTGAGATATGTGTTGTCAGTAAATAAAGTAGGTTATGTAACTCCTCCTTCCCCTAGAATCAGGCATCGCCAGGAAGTTGGAACGTCCTTCTAGAAAGTTCAATGTCTTTAGGTTCATCAGGAAGTTCAATTTCATTTTCAATGTTCGTTTTTAGATTTGGGGACTTTTTATTATTAATTTTTGCTTTGACAATTTTTATGGTGAAATACATTACACTAATAATCACTAAAATGTATAACACTAGAGTCCAAACACTAGGCAATAGGAATGTAATGTCTATTGGGTTTTCTTCAAACGTCACGGCGTTGGTAGAAATATCCCTCAGGTTCAATGTCCTCAGTTGAATGGAAATATTTGGCTTTTGGTGTTTAGTGAAGTTGTAATTTAAATTCGTTATTCAAAATTGGTTTTCCAAAACTTTTTCCTTCATATAAGAGTTCTTGGTTTTTAAATTTTAATTTACAATTATCTTCCTTGAATAGGTAGATACCATTTAGTAATTTAGTTTCTGTTTCTTCAAAACATTTTATTTCGATTTTCTCTTCATTTGGAAGAACTGCGATATACTGGTTAATTTCAGGAATAATTTCAACGTGATTTTCGTCGATATATAATTTAGTGTATCTGCACTGATTGGGATTTCTTTCTTTTTCGCAACTTGTTTATGTGTTGTACTTGTAGTACTTGTAGTTGTAGTGGACAATGAAATGTTTTGCTTTTAGGGCATATGTCTCTCAGAGGTATCTATATATATATATATATATATATATATATATATATATATATATATATATATATATATATATATTTGTTCGTGCAAGATTTCTTTTATTAACTATGTTTATAAGATTTTATTTATTTATTTCTTGTTTATTTTATTTATTAATATTATTTTTTTTATTAATGCACTTTCAAGCACTTCATTCAGTCACCCATTAATGTCTCTCAGTTTCTATTAAAATTAATTCACACATTTTTCTTATGCACTTACACAAGCATTGTCTCTGCTTTTGACATTATCACTTAAATTAGCTCGAAGGGTTTTTTTCTCTGTCTAGGCACTACGTTGTCTAGGAGCTGGATGGCCTCGACGTTCTCGTGATTGTGGAGCCTTTCTTCGTGTCTCCGTGCATTTATTTCTTGTTAAATTTATTCTTCTTAATATATTGGCGTCATATTGACATCATATTCTAGTCAATTAGATGGGCTGTATTAGACGCAAATAGCCATCGTTGCTGAGCGCCAAAATTTTTAACTAGCTAACTAACAAGTCAAACTGATCAGCTTCAAAGGAATCCTCCCATCTATGGCAGGCTATTCACTCTTTATTCTTGTAGTAAGGGCATGTGTCCAAAATCTTCTTTCTGGCAATCAGGTGCAGCCCACATGCTTGGATTTCATCTTCTTTTTATGGCACGGTAATATATAAATCAAAAACTACTGGGGCTATCGCAATCTTTTTTGGTTTGTATGAATTGTTATTGTATGAAATCCGCCGACTTTTCAAGACTGCTTGAAAAACTCCGAATTTGTCAGTCGGGTCAGATGCCTATATGTGCTGCATAAACGAAAATATCTAGTCCGCCGGCGAGCCTGTTCCACTGTAAGAGAGGAATTTAAATTTTAGCTTTAGTGGGCTTAACGCAGGGCCGGGCCCGACGGCACATTTCCATCTCGGTCCGAAAGATCTGGCCCGTTAGAAATGTTCCTATGAAAAATCTGCTGTGTATGGCAGGCTATTTGTTAGTATTTGTAACTACTTTTCAACAGCTATTTGTAATTATCTTTCATATGGATTTACGAGTGAGTCTTGGCTCTTGATAAGTGGCGCCCCTAGGCAAGACTTGATTCAGCATCCCTGGTCAAGAAATAATTTGGCGCCCTCTAAATATAATTCCATAGAGGTATAAATAAAATATTAAAATAGAATTTATAAGTGTTACACATAAATACATAAAAATACTAATTTCATGGTCTTCCGGCGCCCCCATCCCGTGGCGACCCTAGTCGCCAAAGGGTAAAATTTGCCCTGCTCTAGGCTGATGAATCACTACGCTATCTGAATTCCGGATCGGTATTTTTAGTTTTGACGATGTTCTAAGTTTTCATTCAAGCTACAGAAAACACGTTATTAATTGTTGAAGTTATTTTTTCCTTTATTTTTTCTTCTTTTTGGTTATTATATTTCATCAATTTGGCGCCCTTTTCAACTGATCACCTGAGGCAAGTGCCTCGCTCGCCCCTCCCTCGATCCGGCTCTGCTGTTTATACATATAGTATGTGTAATTATCAAGTATCAAGTCAATGACGACGGGTACCCGAGTACCCACTACCCGACCCGTTAAGTCTGTACCCGGTTCCGGTTTTAGGGTAAAACCGGGTTTGAAATTTTCACGTTACCAGGATACCCGGTTCCGATTACCCGGTTCCAAATACCCGGTTCCGGATACCCGGTTCTGAATACCCGGTTCCGATTACCCGGTTCCAAATGCCCAGTTCCGGATACCCGATTTCGGATATCCGGTTTCGAATACCCGGTTCCAGATACGCAATTCCGAGTTCCTAGATTAGATACCCGGTTCTAAGGTCGGGAAAACACCAGAGGAATTCGAATGAATACAAATTCTCGATGTTGATATAAGTAAACTGTAAACATAAATATATTAAAATTAGTGCTGGGAACCGAAACCATGAAATAAAGTCAGACAGAAAATAGTGCAAACTTCCTAAATTCCTAGCCATAGCCATAGGCGAAATAATTTTAGTACTGGGAACCGAAACCGGTTTTTCGGGTACCCGGTTCCGGTTTTCGGGTAAAACCGGGTTTGTAATTTTCACGTTACCCGGATACCCGGATCCAATTACCCGGTTCCAGATACCCGGTTCTGGATACCCGTTTCCAATTATCCGGTTCCGATTACACGGTTCTGATTACCCGGATCCGATTACCCGGTTCCGGATACCCGATTCCGAAACCGGGTAACCGGGTAGACCCGAAACCGTTTTTTTTTTGTTTTGGAACTGTTTCCGGTTCCGTCAAGATCAATTTCTGACAGCACTAATAGAAACTTTCAATTTGGCATACTTATATTACTCTACTAGACCTACATATTTTAGTTTTTATGATATTTTCGCTGAATATATGCTAAAAACTTTTGTCCCCCACCCTATCACCCAGAGGGGTTGATGTTGTTGGGGTTTGTGTCGTTGAGTAAAATTATTATTTTTTTAAAATGTAGTGTGGCATCAAAAGGAAGCTCGTAAGAAGTAGATTAAGGAACGAAAATAAGTTTTAAAATTTTTTTTTCTTTTGACATGATTTGACCAAAAATCTGAAAAAATTATAGGTAATATACATTGATCTGAGCCGGAAACGTACGAGATAAATTAATTATTTTTTAAATTAATGGCTAAATTATGGCTTATTATTTAAATTTGGTTTAAATTAAATTAAATGAAATAGTACTCAAATAACGAATAAAAATTGATGTGAAGTGTGAATTTTCACACATTTCAGGATTTTGCAGGTATTTAGTAAGTAAATGATGATTATTTTGGATGCGAAAACAAATTTTATATTAAAATATTTTTTTTGTTAATTTTAATTCGCTTTTAAAACGCCTAATACCATTATTTAGGTTTCTAAATATGTGCAGTATTTTTTTTTTTTTATATAGCAAGGTTCATTAAGAATTTTTAAAATTGCGCCTATGGCTTCCATTGGTTGTTATAAGTTCCGCCCCTCTGATTTCGTGTACATTGAAACAGAATTAAATTATAATTTAAACAATTTCCACTGGCTATTAAATTTACGCTTTTAAAAATTAAATGCAACATTTGCCAAAATATAACTAGAATTTTGAAAAAATAATTTAAACAATATAAAAATTAAAAAAAAAAAAAAAACAAAAAATAATATAGACTCTTCTCACAGGGTTCGAACCCTTTCGGATCTGGTTACTTGGATGAAAAATCAGCGTCAAATACCACTAGACCAGCATACTCGTTGCAATGTGGCGGGTTACAAAGCTATAACTTGTGTACATTATTAGCCAAAAATCACAAAAAATGCGTTTTTTTCCAAAAACCTAATCTGATCAAAAATTCCTGTTGAACTATTCCGGTTCACACCAATGTACATTACTTAGAATTTTTTCAGATTTTTAGTTTAAACCATCTGGGCTACAGGGTGTGGGACAAAAAATGTTTTGCACAATTTTGGCAAAAATTGCTTCAAAATAATTTATTTTGCAAAAATAAAAATTTGGTCGTTAATCCACGTACCAAAGGCTTTCATTTGATACCGGACTCAGAATTATAAAAAAATATTTTTTTTCACGATGAGCACATATTTGTTTATATTTTTAGGGGGATATGTTTTTTAGATGTTTTAGTATTTCTCCTATGTGCGGGTCAAAGAGTTGTATAAGCATGCCAAATTTCAACTCTCTAGGTTTAGCCGTTTGGCTACAATTTTTACCGAACAGACAGACAGACAGACAGACAGACAGACAGACAGACGACAAAATGACGGTATAAGGGTTTTTATATATATATATATATATATATATATATATATATATATATATATATATATACGTTCAGTAAACTGTGTAATTTTTCACTTTATTTTTTTTTACATCCGATATTGTGGAAGTGCTGACGCCATATTTATCAGACCAATAACGTCCGAAGTCACCTCATTTCAATGCACTGATGATATCTAATTCGTCTTTTAAAGATAGTACAACACGTTTTCTTTTCGATGACATATCGGTAATATTAAGAGAAAATATTTAAATCGCACGTCCAGACTCGTCATGACGTGACAACCGGTCACAGCGGCGTAACACAGCAAATTCATAAAATAATTTCATCGTTTAAAAGAATCCGGATAATCGAAAATCGGATAATCCAGGTCCGGATAATCGAGGTAATTGCTTTTCATTTTTATATATTAACGGGTAACGGGTAATTAACGGGTAACGGATAATTATCGAATAGCGGGTAATTAACGGATAACGGGTAATTAACGGGTAGTGAGTAATTAACGGGTAGTGGATAATATCCGGGTAATTGTTGCGGGTACCCGCTTCCATAAATTTCTAGTTCTCGTCATTCCTAGTTACGACATACGATTGTCGCGTGAGCGAGTTTTGGCTCATGACTAAAATTTCTATTTACATACGTCGTGTTTCTACGGCAGGTCACTTGCGATTATATTCACGAAGTGCCAAAATATGGTTATTTTATTTGCCCTCATTTTTTAATTACCCACAAATTAATATGCAACAAATCGCATCTAACGTGTAATATGACTACTATGCTTTAAAAACGTAGCTAATTTAATGAGCAAATTAACTAAAAGTCTACAAGTTCCTGAGATTATATATGAAATATATAAGTATATTTATTTCCCGTAAAAAAAAAAAAAATTGAATTATGTGTTTTTTCTGTTCACGCCCGCTCATGTAACTTGTTCAAAGAAGTGTCATTTTTGTTCAAGTTCACGTGGGTCACGTCGCATCCGTCGCGACCCTTTAAAATTCACGACTTGCTCCAATCTCTATTCTCATTAGGAACTGATAATTCCCAGCGTATATAATTAGTTAGGGTACGAACACGTAGAAAGTTGGTTACTGGCGCACTTCTTGCTTGTACATGACAGCGCCTGCTGCCAGCATTTCTTGACGCTGGAAAGTGGAAACGTAACCTGGTAACCGATGTCTGTTTACTGATATTTCTTCATGGATAAAAATATTTAACCTATGAAAAAAATATATGATCTACAGAATAGTACATATGAAAATAATAGTTTACCTATGTATTAAATAATTGATCTATGGTTTTAATTTTTGACCTATGGAATCAATTATTGAGCTATAGAAATACTTATCGACCTATGAAAATAATTATCAACCTATGCAAATATTTAATAGATCTATGGAAATAATCATATACCTACTGATATAATTATTGATCTATAAAATTTGATCTATAAAATTAATACTTGACCTAAAAGTACTCTTGCACTCTATCGCGAAGCGAGCTACCCTTCTTCTAGTTTAATGTCAAAACACTATCGCTTAGGTTAGTAAGGGTTTGGTTAGAAGAGCCAAGCGAAGCGAGCTACCCATCTTTTAGTTTAATGACAAAACACTATCTTAGTAGTAATTTCAAGTGATGATCTAAAAAAACAAAAAGGTCCTCTCGCTTCGGAAATACAAAGTGATGACTTAAAAAAAGGTCCTCACTTCTAAAATACAATAAATACAATTTAAAAAAAACCGTCGGTGCTCCACTGCTGCCAGCTTCTTGTAAGCTGCTAAATAATGTTTCAAAAATAGTTGCTAGCTGGCTCGCGCTGCGTGTCTCATTTTACAACGAACGAAATTGTGACTAATTAATCTACAGAGGATGCAATGACATGCCGGCCATTATGCCCGGCTGGGAAGGGGGCGCTATTTGATTTTTTTTATCATCAATTTGATTTTGTATCGTTTTTTCTTTTTGTCGTCAGTTTGATACAGTTTCTATTTTTTGCCATGGGTGCCATTTCACCTCGGTACATCTATGGCTGGTTGTATTGTTGTGGGCTGTTTTAATTTTCGTTGCCATTTATAAGCTGTTGTAGTAGAGATGAGCAAAACAGTCATTTTTAAAGAACGCCGTGATCAGTGACCGTTCTTTTTGAATCATGGTGATCTAAACGGTAACAGTAATCACTGCGGTGAACGGCATTACTTCAGTATTAGTGGTTTTTCACTTAAGTGAAGTTCTTCTGTAGTAAATCTAATTCACTGTAATCAGTGGCGTAGCTAGGAATTTCTCTTGGGGAGGTCTATTATTTTTTTCAAAACATGCATTATTCTTATAAAATTAAACCACATACTTTATATTATGAACTTATTTATTCTTTTTAAAAGAAATTTATATGTAACTACTACAATCACAATAAGAACCAACATTTTTTTCAACAGAAAATACAAAATAATTAAAAAAAAAAAACAAGCAAAAGAGAACACAGTAATTTAATTATTATCAGAATATTATTATTACAAAAAGTAGAGCAGAAGCCATAGGCTTGTTATGCTCAAAGAAAAAAACAATTATATAATTATACTTATAAACTAGAAAATAATATATAATACAATTTAATACAAAATTATTAGAGATAACAGTGAGTGACATATAACATTATACTATAAATAATATTTAAAATAATCAAAAGAACAAAATTGCTATATTAATTAATTCCATTATATTGGGAATAGATGTTCAATTCTAGTTTTGAAGGCGTTTATCAACGGGGCAGATTCGACATTGTCCTGGAGAGAGTTCCACAGTTCAAATACACGGTAGGCAAAAAAATTTGCCTCGGTTGCTAGCTGTATTTCTCGTTAATTTAAAAAAAAACATTTTCAATACATTTTTCACCTTTGGTGCTAATAAAATTGTGTCCACGCTGCCACCTGCCAATG
The DNA here is from genome assembly GCA_963971575.1 of Liopterus haemorrhoidalis. Classification (NCBI taxonomy): domain Eukaryota; kingdom Metazoa; phylum Arthropoda; class Insecta; order Coleoptera; family Dytiscidae; genus Liopterus; species Liopterus haemorrhoidalis. Next base: position 22,412,883 of record OZ020615.1, on the reverse strand, counting down.
TATAAACAACAACGCACTGCTTTGTAAAAAAAATATTAATAATAGTGACAGTTTGTTTATGGCCCCGGTAACCGAGGTGGAAGTTGATAATCTGATTCACAGTTTTTCTAACAACCAGTCTTTAGATATTCATGGTATAAACATGAAGTTAATTAAACATGTCGCGCCTGCGATACTTGAACCGTTGGCTCTGATTATCTACTCCTGCTTCTTATCAGGCGCCTTCCCCGAAAAATTGAAAATGGCAAAAATAATACCTGTTTTTAAAAAAGGTGACAGTAACGATTCCAATAACTATCGTCTTATTGCTATCACACCGACCTTCTCTAAAATAATAGGAAAGGCTATAAAAAATAGACTGGTAACTTTTTTTGAAAAATCAATTTTTTTTACTGTGAACCAGTTTGGATTCAGGGCAAACCAGTCCACATCTAAAGCTGCTATAGTTTTATTAAATAAAATAATGGAGAATATTGAAAAGGGTTTGCACATTGCAGGATCGTTTTGTGATTTGAGCAAAGCGTTCGACTGCTTGTGCCCTGAAAAACTAGGTGTAAAACTCCAATATTATGGTGTTAGAGGAATAAATTTAATACTTATAATAGACTTTCTGTCTAATAGGCAGCAATGTGTTCACTTTAATGGTGGCTGGTCGCCGGCAATGAATATAGACATGGGAATTGGACAAGGTACTATCCTTGGCCCTTCTTATTTTTAACTTACATTAACGACCTGCCGGACAACATGGCAGCCATGACTGTACTCTTTGCCAACGACTCGTCGTTTATTGATGAAGGGGTGAATGTGAACAAAGTCAGAAGAGCACTAAGTGACACCCAGTCTCAGGCCTTACAGTGGTTCACAAGTAACGGCTTAAGTTTAAATACTGAAAAAACAAAAACAGTACTTTTTAGTCTAAACAGACATTTGGACAATACTGAACTTCCCTCGGATGCCACTGTAAGGTTCCTTGGGTTCCACTTAGATGCCCGACTCACTTGGCAAGAGCACATAAACCACGTGTCCAAAAAACTCAATAGTGTTGTATTTATGTTAAAACGACTGATGCTAACGGTGTCAACGGAGATTATCAGAATTGCGTACTTCTCATTTTTTCAATCTGCCATTAGCTATGGCATTAAAATGTGGGGTGCGTCAACTGGCTGGCAAAGAATTTTTATAATTAAAAAACGAGCCATCAGGACTTAAGCTCAAGTTTCGCAGCGCACATCATGCAAACAAATTTTCAAGGAATACAAAATTCTGACAGTCCCGTCTCTGTATATATTACATATACTAATATATATAGAGACCAATGAAAACAACATACTAAGGCACAGTCAGATTCATAAGTACAATATTAGGAACAGAGAACGTTTTACCATTCCTAGGCACAGATATAATGCATCTAGAAATCTGCCCTTAATTGCAGGTATCGGTCTCTATAATGCCCTGCCAGCTATGCTCAGAAATAGCTGCAATGTGAAATTCAAAAGAGGCCTAAAAAATACTGCTTGAAGGAGCGTTTTATAGCGTCTCTGAATTTGTAGATACGATTAGTGTCGTAACATTTTGAAACATATTATTGTTTGTATTGACGTAAATTACTGTATACTAAATGTACAATCAGCTTCAACAAAATGATTTGATTTGATTTGATTAAATGCTGTACACGAAGTCGACGGTCTAGGTTAAGTTCATACAGAAAAGACATATCAGTGGAGAATATATAATCAATAAATAACTATAACAATAATCGTCGAGGTGCTTTATTCATTTCATCTATTACTTCATCTTCTCCTACATGTATTTCCCAATGAACAATAATTTAACAATTTTATAGTAATTAATATAATGAGTAGGTATACTTTATTTCTTGTAGATTTACTGCTTTCAGTTTCATTAAAGCTTGACAATGAATCTGTCCATTTATAATTAAATTCGACATTTGCTGTTGTATTTTGCGCAGATTAGCCAACATAAGAGCCACGCCAAGGTAAGATAGCGCCAGGGTGTAAGACAAAAATTGCCGCCCGAAAATGCCAAATTTAGCAAATAATAAAATAATTTTATTTAATTTGCTGCTCCCCAGGGCCTGCCGCTGAAGTGCTGGGTATGCCTAGTACTCTCGCTTGGCGCGGCCCTGGCCACCATTAAAAAATCCCTTCATATTTAAGATGCAGTCAGGTAATATTAAAATGAGCGATTACTATCTACTTCCGGACCGCGTTGATATATGGACTTTGTGCTTTACATGTAACATAAATTCAATTAATTGGAATACTAATGGTAAACATAAATAGAATTATATTAATTTATGAATTAATCACATTGAACGTCAACTTCTTCTTTTATTTTACGCCATACAAAATACAAATCTACAAACATCAAACATCAAACAACGCTTTTGACCAGGGGTTCAGAACTGAACCGAAATCCGAAAAAAAACGTTCTTTTTGCTGTAACGAAAACCGGAACCAAACTGATACATTTTGTTTTAATTGTACCGGAACGAAAACCGATACGAAAAAAATAATAGTTCGGAGCCCTGCTTTGAACTCGGGCCTGCTTAAAGTTTTCGGGCAATTTGTAAATTTTAAATTGATATTCTATTCTATTTTAATTGGGTCTGTTGCAAAATGATATGGAATATTTTTCCAATTTTACTCAAAACCCAAATCTGTTTAGGAGCCCAAACAATCGCCCGGCATTTTGCTTACATTTTAGGTCGCAAAACTGAAAAAAATTAAAACTGCGTTCAGAGCTCTTTAAATTAATAGACTGTACGTTGTGGATTTGCTTAATAGATTGTTTTAACTTTCGACGAAGCGTTTACAGCTTAAGGAAATTAGTGAGTACGAATAGCGCGACATCTGTGTGTCTTTAAACCATCTACGGTGGCTTCGTAAAATTTTTATTATCTATTATCGTTTTCCTAATTCAGCTGTCCTAGCTTTTTACTAACTAAACCTAACCTAATTACCTAAATTGATCATATTCACTGTCTTTTGGGCTAGATTTTGTGTAATCGGCGCGATTACATTTTGTTAGGTTATGTAAAGGCATACAATGTAAACGTTCTCCCCGGTATAGACTGAGATAGTCACTGTATTTATATGTCAGTCTCATTAACTCACTAACTACAAAGTTTAGAAAATTATCCACAATCGACAACGTACAACGTATTAAATTTAGAGATCTGAACGGTTGCTTGTCTTACCATATGACAAACTTGTTCTACTACAGTCTATTAATTTAAGAGCTCTGAACGCAGCTTTAGCCCAAACGGCGATTTATCGCCCAACCTGACAACGCTGTCCATGAAAAGAAATGTAAGCCGAGGTGAGGAGTCGCTATTTCGATGACATACAATCATTTGCCAGTCCCACCTTGTAAAAATTATGTCGTCATAGTTATACGTGCGAGTGTGTATTTCCTATTCGGAGGGGGGGCTACAGTCCCTATATTTTAGTCATTTTTTAGATATATTATTAAATATTACAATAATAACAATATTATAAAATATGTGTAAAAGATGGCAATCTGTAAAATCACTGTTATCGTGATTTTGTTTTCTATCACCTTTACAAACAGTGACTTATAAATGATGGTGAAAAAATCACAGTCAGTGAAATATCGGTCATCTCTAGTGGTTAGGTTCAGATGCAATTACAATATTGACCTTGTTAATAATTGAAAAAGAAGAAAATAAATCAGTATTTATTGATGAAGTGTTCCAATACTTACGTTAATTGAAGTAAAAATTATTAAAATAATATGCCACAACATGACTAGGCGTTTTATGACATGAAAAATACAGAGTACTCAATATTGCACAATTAAGTAATATGTTAGTAACAAACACAAGTATCCACACATGTATTACTTATTTATATTTTTCAGCTGTAATTATTGTAAAATTTATAATGTACACACATAATAAGAAATTTAATAAGGTAATTTCTGATTTAAGATATTTTTTCCTTTAAAACCCCTCCAAGTGGATTTCTTAACAATATTGTGTGAAAATTTTAAATAAGTACCATCTGTAGATATTTATCTCTTTATATAATTGCACTCCTTTAACAGTTCTTGCTTTTTCCTTATAAAATCAGTTTTGAATAACTAAGTTATAGTTATGATGTGGTTCCAAACTTTAATTATCCTGACCTACATTGACGTAAGAATTATTCAATACTTTCATGTATTTATTATTATAGTTTCCTCTTTTTTATTTTATTTATTTATTTTTTTTTAAATAAAAAGCAACTTCAAAATTTTTGACTATGAATATGTATCTGTATCTGTATCTAGATATTTAAATTTAAGTATCTTGTATATGTATTTCAGATATTTTATTGTTACTTTATTTTTATACCGTGATACCGAGCTGATATAATAAGCCGAGTTTAATTATAAATTGTCATTTTAAATATTTTATTTTTGCTATAATCAAAATATATGGAATGTTAAAAATAAATGTTATTCTCATTGTTTTTTCGTAACTTTTGAAAGGTCGTAAAAATAGTAGGTATTATATGCGACGCTTAAAATGTGTCATTATTAATGAAAACTAAGTTTTTGAATAAATATTGTTGCTATTTTGATGAGCAATTTACTAAAACCATATGAAGAGTTATATTCACCCAAGTGGTTTGGGAGTGGAGCGTGGTTTTGTGAAGTCTTGGGCAAGACAAATTAAGGCCCTTCAAAAGTATCCAGTGATTGAAAATACACTTTGATAATTTTTTTAGGCATTTCTTCATTTGAGGCCTGGCTCTAATTTGGCTAAAATTTGATTGAAAGGAACATCCCCTTAACAAGAACATAGCTGCATATCTGTAAGACTAACATTAGTCTTATACGTTGGCACATATGAATATATACCTTATACTCTCTAGTCCGCCTCACCCAAGAGCCGGCCATGGTAGTGTGGATATTAAGTTAATTTCCTAATTGAAATCAGTAAGATAAGTAGGTGTGTTTCCTAAAAGACGTAAAATTGAATTAACTATTAAACGTTCATATAAATTTAATTTGTAAGCGTCAGAATGTCAACTAAAATTTTGTTTATATTGTCACGTGGGTGGTTTGATTGAGAGAGTTGTGTCTGGTTTCAACATAACAAATTTATTAAATATGTTTATCACATTTACAATATATGGTTTGAATTTGGCCATGGAGTTGAGGAAGTTTTCGGTCCACTCCGTGTTGGCCAGGATCGGCTTGGACCTATCTCCGAGGCGGGGGCTACCCATCCGGGAGTCGAGGAGCCTGGAGAAGTCTTCTTCCACTCACATGGTGACTGCTCGCTTGGCTTCACAAGCGGTACAAGTATTTGGCGTCGGTGTCTTGGTCGTCACCGTGTGAACTAGTACGTGTAGAGGAGTTGGCTACGTTCCTCTGCCTCAATACTCTCGACATCTCTCTATTCTGTACCGAAGGTTTAACCCAGTTCCAATATTCATTGATCATGACAAATATTTCCTCATTACGAAAATGCAGTGTATGCATTTCGTAATCAGGCCACATACGTCAGACGCTGACGAATAGTTTTTAATCAGACAGCTGACCGTCACAATCTCTAGATGTCGTAATCCTGACCAAGGATTACCTATGTGACATTACCCCCTTTCCCATCAGCATGGTGGCCCGACATGCAAAACATAAACAAAATTTAAAAAAATCAAAATAATAAAACCAATGGCAAAAAATAAAAAGTTTTGAAGTTAATAAAGACTTAGAAAGTCTTTATTAACTTCGTTATTTCTACGCTGTTGGCTCATGTGACGTCTCTAGATGGCCACCAACGGGGTTTATCCTATAGGGCTAACGTCTGGGATTGCTCCAACGGACTGACAGCGCTTTCATTCCGCTCCGGGCCGTCATAGTCAGGCGTACTGCTTTTAGCGCCCCATTTGGCATAAGCAGTATCGCGGACTCTTTATCATTTTCATCAATGATTTTCATATACACCTGACTCAGGTCTCCATCCTTTCTCACCACATTTGTTTTTCGACGCTTCAAATGTGGGCTATAAAGATGGTAGAGCAAGCAACTCCCGCAGCTAATTCCTATAACTAAAATTAAATACATTAATATTGACACAATCGTCTGACACGAGTCATCCCGTTGTGTGCTCTGAAGACTGGTACACGTATTAAAAAAAAAAAAAAACACCTCTGCATTGATTATGGCTATCATCGTTATCATTACTATTCGTATCCTAAAAAAAAATTAAAAATATGTATATATATAAAGTTTCTTAGTAGTATTTCATCTGCATTTTTTATCATTTGCTGTCCTCAACATTTCCATGGTTCTGTAAATAGTTTAAGTCTGTTGACATGGACAGTGTCGTATTTAGCCGTTTTTTCATTTAGGCATATTTTGTAGTTTACATCATTATGTTTCCTTACTATTCTGGTATTAATCTTGTATAGTATATCTTGGTTGATAACAAAATTTTTTGCCTGCTTCCCAAGGCCGATGTTTTTAAAATTCGGATCGTTGATTTCCTTTTTTAGTTCTGATAATGATTCATCTTCTTCCTGTAGTTCTGCAATATCTGCTGGTTCTAGCAGGAACGTGGGTACAGAAGTAGTGTTATCTTCATCAGATTGCGTTGCCTCTCGTTATTTTTTAAACTAATCACTTCATCCTCGAAGTTTATAACTGCCTGATTGTCTATTAAAATTTTTGTTCCCAATAGTACTGGTACTGGGAGTTTCTGGACGACTAGAAATTTTACATTATAATTTATGGTATTATTAAATCTTATTCTCACCCATTTTTTCCTAATACTGGTATGAGATGTCCTCCTGCCGCTCTAAGGGCCTCTGTCCGTACCTTACTGAGCGGTCCCTTAACAAATCTTCTCTCTAGCACATTGTCAGTCGCTCCAGTATCTAGGACAAAAATTACCTCTTTTTGTTCTAGTTGTCCGTCTACCGTCAGTACCGAGTACTGTGTTGTGGAAAGCTCCTTGTCCAGTATGTTCACGACGGTAGGGCTCTCGTCTACCGCCGCTGTCTTCCGTTCCCCGGACCATACGGAGACGCTTGATCTCTAGCATATCCGTTATTTGAGTGGCCAGCGCGTCTTATGTTAGGACATGACTTCCCAAAAATGTCCTACACGGCCACATAACACTTTGGATGGCCGTTACTTGTTCTTGAGTAGAGCGAATGCGTGATGTTCTGGACACCCGTAGTTCTTCTCGCTGCGGACATGCTGGATCGCCATATCTTCCTTATTCTAATCCCTATGTCTAGTCCTGGATCCTGGTAGACGACGCAGCGCGACGCCTCAACGACTTATCACGTGGGTGGTTTGATTGAGACACAACTCCTGGTTTCAAAATAACAAATTTATTGAATATGTATATCACATTTACAATATATGGTTTGAATTTGTCCATGGAGTTGGAGAAGTCTTCGGTCCACCCCGTGTTGGCCAGGATCGGCTTGGACCTATCTCCGAGGCGGTGGCTACCCATCCGGGAGTCGAGGAACCTGGAGAAGTCTTCTTCCACTCACATGGTGACTGCTTGCTTGGCTGTACAAGTATTTGGCGGTACAAGTATTTGGCGTAGGTATCTTGGTCGTCACCGTGTGGACTAGTACGTGTAGAGGAGTTCGCTACGTTCCTCTGCCTCAATACTCTCAACATCTCTCTATTTTGTACCGAAGGTTTAACCTAGTTCCAATATTCATTCGTCATGACAAATATTTCCTCATTACAAAAATGCAGTGTATGCATTTCGTAATCAGGACACATACGTCAGACGCTGACGAATAGTTTTTAATCAGACAGCTGACCGTCACAATGTCTAGATGTCGTAGTCCTGACCTAAGATTACCTATGTGACAATATATTAAATTTGTATGGAATGAGAAAAAAAAACAATCATATATTTCTTATCAGTAATTTTTTATTAGTGATCAAAAATAATCGTGACATTACACGAATTCCACTTCAATTAGGGCTAAAATTTGATTGAAATGAACATCCTTTTAACAAGAACATAACTGCGTATCTATAAGACTAACATTAGTCTCTTACGTTAGCACATATGGCTAACATAATACATACGTTATTTAGTACAAATTTAATCCGTAGAATAGCGTTTTACCTTGAATTTAGTGGACTTTTTGTGACGTCATGGTCATATTTGAACAGCGTGTATAATACTGATTAACATGCGCTGTTTGTTTGGTAAAAAATATGGAATTTTCATTTTTCAGTATTTCTTCAAAAATAACTATCTGTATCTAGATACAAACATTTTTGGCATATATCGGTATCTAGATATTTTTTATAATTCTGTATCTGTATCTAGATGCAATTTTCTTAGGTATCTGTATGTGTATTTAGATATTTTTTTTAAATGTATCTATTACAACAGTGATAACAATATAGGCAGGGCTGATATTCAGCCAATACGCGTTAGTACGCCCGTACCTGTTGTCAAAATTAGAGCTTCTTTTTCTGCCCGTCACTTCCAAACGTCTTCCTTTATTTCCCTTATCATTTAGAATTTAGATCTTCTTCCCTTTTTTTGGATCTTTACTTCGATCTGTCTTCCTTTTCAGAATTTTGTAGGTATGACCAAAAAACTCACTCATGTATCTGTCTGTACGGTAGAAATTGTGGCCAAATGGCTAGAATTCGAAAATTGAAATTTGGCATGCATATACAGTTATTTGAGATTGTAAAAAAAACAGTTTGCGCGAAAAATATAAATAAAAATGTATTTAATGAAAAGGTAAATATTATTATAAAATTTGAGTGGGAAATCAAGGTGAAACATTTTTAATTATTTTTATTTGTATTATCTTCTGGGCTATAGATAGCAGAGTAAACTGTGGGAAAATGTGTAAATAAAAATGTAAAGCACTTTAAACACTTTTAAATAAAAATACTTTACTTTCAAGTCGTTATTTTATTTTGTTATATTTTTTATTTTACAGTTTTTAAGGAAAGCCAACAGTTGATCCTATAACTGGCTTCCACGAATTATTATTATATACTACAAATCTTACATTTTTTTTACATATTTGTACACATTCATTTAGATTAATAACAATAAAATTTAAAAAAAAAACCACATTACGTAGTTTCTTAGAAACTGAATATTGGATTTTATTTTGTTTTTAAAATTTTGCAAGGATAAGCTAAATAAGTATAAATGTAGAAAATAGGGGATAGGCATGATTTTTTTTTATTTTTTTATTATATTCCTCTTGTTGTATATAAACATAAAAAACAGTTTTTAATTTTTTTTTTTTAATTTGAAGGGTTTAAAAAATCAAAAATGTATGTAGCGCGCGAAAACGACGTGTGACGTCATAATCCTTTCTAACTGACGCATGAGACTACTAGCCAATCCAGCGAACGGTTGTTTATGCAGCGAACATAGTCTGTTGTGAATTATTTGTTTGTGTAACTTTTATAGGTTATGTAAAGGAGAGTGATTTTAATTAAAATAAAGTTTAATTCTATAAAAACAATTTATACATGTTTACCGAATTAAATTTTATATTAAAATATGGAATATCCAGGCCCCAGTACTTCGAAACATTATCGAAAATATTGTTCAGTACCGATGTGCACAATTAGTTCAACTAGAAATCCAAAAAAACTATTTATATCATTACCTAATGGCGAAAAACAACAGAAAAGGCGAAATTTGTGGCTGAAAACTATGAGGCGAAATAAAACCGATATTTCAGAAAAAAGTAAACTTTATGTTGTGTGCATAAATGCATCAATGTTGGGTAAATTATCACTCTGAGCCCTAACAAAATCTTTATCTGCCATTTTAATAGTAAATACGTGAAAAATTGTTTAAAAACAAATACAAAACTCTCGAACAATACAATACACACACGTGTGAAGATTATGTTGTAGCTGTCTGTATCTGTGATGTGAAAACCCTATCGTTTGACGTCATACTCAGTCGTTTCTACTCGGCAACCTTCGCCCCGTGCTCGGAATATTTCAAATTTACAATATTTTAATTAAAAAATTTGGCTATAATGTTAATTAAAATGTGATTTTTGTTTTGTTAGGTGACATAACTAACATTAACATATCAAAATAATGTAGTTTTAAGGAAATACAAATTTTATGCGTATCCCCTATTATTGTTGTAAGTTGACATAAGTCTATTAATAGGTGAGTTTTTGTAACAGTGAGTGTGACATTTTGGTAATTTAAAAAGTGCGCTTGATCTGGTAGATTTAACGGGAGCTAAAATGTTGATATTTGAAATAAATGCTTGATAACCGATTAAATTATTAACTATTTTAAAAAGTAATGTCATGTCGGTCTGTAATTGCAAAGTATTTAAGTAAGTAGAGTAGCCAATATTTAATTTGTAACAAACTGTAGGCATGAAGTTTTTCTGAACAGATTCTATTAAATCAATGTTTTTATCATACATTGGATTCCAAATGACTGAGCAATATTTTCATTGAGATCTGACTATGGAATTAAATAACAATGTTAATGTTTTCTTCGTGTGAAAGGGCTTAGTAGATCTAATTACAAAACCTAAGAGTTTATAAGCCTATTTTCTTATGTTGTCAATATGATCATTAAACAATAGTTTAGAATCGAAAAGTATGCCTAAATCTCTGACTGTTGTCTTGGTTATTAAATTTATACCATTTAAACCATAGTTAAATTTCAATATATTCCTATTACGTGTGAAGTTGACAACACAACATTTATCAATATTTAAGCTCATATTATTTTCTAGGCACCATTTATGAAGTCTTTATAGATCTTCTTGCATTTTATAACAGTCTATTGTCGTTTCAATAACTCTATAGAATCGTCAGCCAATAATAAACTGAAGGAAAATTCAAAACATTTATAAATTGAGTTTATATATAATAGAAACAAAATAGGCCCCAAGTAAGAACCCTGGGGTACTCCCGATTTAACTGAAATTCGACGAGATATGAAACCATTACATACCACAAACTGGGATCTATTTCTAATGTAACTATCAAGCCATTGTAATAGGGATCCATGTATGCCGTAACTCGTTAATTTTAATGTAAGTAAAAAGTGATTTATTCTATCAAACGCCTTGCTAAAATCGGTATAAATCACATCAACTTGTTTCTTGCTGTCTAATGCATTACTCACAAATTCAGTGAAAAGTATTAAATTGGTAAGTACTGATCTGCCACTTTAGAAACCATTTTGTTGTGGAATAATTATTTGATTTAAAATAAATTTGAGATTGTCGACTATAAGGGATTCGAAAATTTTAACAAAAACTGGTAATATAGATATGGGCAGTGGCGCAACCTTGGGGGGCGGGGGCCCGGGCCTCCCCCCAAGAAGGATGGAAATACCAAATTTTTTAATTTTTTAGCATTATGATCTTAGGTAAATATATAGATATGGATAAAAGTAGAGATGAGGAATTTTTTTTTTTTGCTTATCACTTGTATTTTACAAGTGAGGACCTCTTTTTTTCGCTCATCACTTGTATTTTACAACTGAAAACCTTTTTTTTTGTGCATTACTTGTATTTCATAAGCGAGGAGCTTTTTTTATATCTTCACTTTTTTTTTGTCTACCCCCCCCCCAAGAAATATTCCTGGGTGCGCCACTGGATATGGGTCTATAATTAGTGACGTTATTTTTACACCGGATTTACAATGCACAATTCTTAACAAATGTGGGATGAATTTTGTCAGGTTCACAACCCTTTTTTATGTCAATTTGAATTAGTTTATCAAGAATTTCGTTTTCGCTTATTATTATTGATCTTAAGTTGATTTCATTATCATCAGGCAAAGCGTCTAATGAATTCGGTTGTACGTTAGAGTCCACATACATGGATTCAAAATAATCAGCAATAGTTCCCCCCCCCCCGGGTGACAAAAACACCCCCCCGGAGAAATTTTTCAGTTATAGTTACAGTTCTGTAGTAGAATATTACCTACTGCAAAAATATCGAAAGCAATAAAATATCGAAACAAAAAGTATCAAATACTAAAATATTAGTATCAAAAGAAAGTAATCGATACTGCCTGAACAGCGAAAGTTGACCGGTGCGGCGGGGATAATATTACAAAGATACTTCAAATATTAGGTCTATTCATAAAGTTTTTTCAACAGAGTTCAGAATCGGTACGGAATCACCTAGCGCTTGCGCACTTACAAAAAAGCGTTTCAACAGAACTTTTGAGTTCACTTCTGAGTTCTTTTTAAACGCTTTTTTGACCAAATTAAGGAATTGACTGGGACAAAAAACTCAACAAAATCTTATGAAAATTTCAATGGAAGAGCCAGATGAGTTACCCGAAAATTTAATAGACATTATTATAGACACGTATGCTAAGAAAAAGCAAAGACGACTGAGATTAATTAAAATGATTTATTTACTATGTATGTATATGTATACCTTAAATGTGATTTTGTTATTTATTGATTTTTTCGTTATCTATATATATAAAATCGTAACTAAGCTACCTATTCATCAACGCCCAGCCCAAACCACTGAACCTACAATCATGAAATTCGACGAGTATATTCCCTCCATGACGTAAGCACCCACTAAGAACGGATTTTTCGAAACTCATCCTCTAAGTGGGTGAAACGGGGGTTAAAAGGGGTAAAATGTGGCTTCACGGTTTCCTTAATATCTCTTAGGTCCAATAAGATATCGACTTGGTTTTGGCTTACAAAGATTACTCATGTAAATATTAAAAAACTTATTTCAGGATTTTGTTCTAATCGACCCCTAAAGGGGTGAATCTACAATCAGGGTGAACTATAGAACCCTTCGCATCTTCTGTGTTTATTGTGTTATAAAATTCCTTTTTGGCCTATAGGTGCCTTTTTAAAATATTTAAAAAGTGTTTTAACCGTTTTTTTTTTAATTTCACCCCTAAAGGGGTAAATTGGTATTTTTTATTTGATAGAATTTCGTCTAGACAAAGAAACAAAATTCGGGGAGTATATCCCTTTAATGACTTAATGACATCTCAGGGGTGACAAGGGGTGAAATGTGTTTACACGGATTCCTCAATTTCTTTTAGGTCAATAATATATCGCCTTGGTTTTTGCTTATAAAGATTATCCTTATAAATGTTAAAAAACCTATTTCAAGATTTTGTCCTTATCATCCCCTAAAAGGGTGAATCTACAATCAAAAACAATTATAGAAACCGCTGTATTTTCTGTGTTGGTTGAGTTATAAAATTCCTATTTGGCATATAGATGTTTTTTTTAAAATATCTCGAAATAGTTTTGACAGTTTTTCGAAATTTCACCCCTAAAGGGGTAAAAGGATATTTTTTATTTAATAGAACATCCCTTGGACATAGATACATGATATTCGCAAAGTATATTCCCTCCATGAGGTAAGCATACACTAAGACGGGATTTTTCGAAATTCAGCCCCTAAGGGGTGAAATGTAATTTCAAGAATTCTTAAATATCTCTACGGACCAATAAGATATCGTCTTGGTTTTTCTTACAACTAATTCTGTACAACTAATTGCAAGCCTTTTGATATATTTTTTTAAATATTTTTGGCCAAATTTAATTCATGTTTCCCTCAAAAAACTATAAAAGCAAACTCCAACAATCCTGATAGAAAACGTTCTAATGTATAGTTCGACAATAATATTAAGAATATGCGTACCACACTTCAAAATCTTGAAACAGCCTTTCAACAAAATCCTAACCCTATCAATAGATCCATTAGAAACAACTTCAGGACGAAATATCGCAAAACAATAAAATACGCTAAAATAAAGGCTAATTCTGAATACGTTGCTAACTCCACTAATGTGTCTAAAGGATGTTGGCAAGTAATTAATAATAATAGAAAAGTATCTAAAACCCGTCAGAATAGAAATAATACTTTAACACCGGACAATTTAAACACTTATTTCACCACCATTGCCAGTGAATTAATAAACAAACTACCCGCTTCGAACATAAATCCATCTTCCTTCATGTCGTCAATGTCTCTTCCTCCTAACGGAACGTTTTCTTTCAAGACTGTTACGTACAATGTTGTTAGAGAAATAATCAATTCATTAAAAAGTAGTAACACAAAGGATGCCTATGGCCTAACTACCAACCTATTAAAGGAAATGAAAAATGTAATCATAATACCTCTCACTAAGGCAATCAATCATTGCATATCAACTAATTATTTTCCAGATAGTTTAAAACTAGCATCGGTTATTCCCCTTTTCAAAAAGGGAGACGAAAAGGATCCTAATAACTACCGTCCAATCTCTATTCTACCTACCCTGTCTAAAGTTCTAGAAAAAGCTCTATTTTTACAAATAGCTGCTTACTTTGAAGATAAAAATCTGTTTAATCCTTCACAATTTGGCTTTAGATCAAACAAAGCAACAGTAGACGCAATTTTACATTTTCTGAACGAAGTTTCTGTTGCTTTAGAAAATGGTGAATTCTGTATGACATCATTTTATGATTTAACTAAAGCTTTTGATTGCGTATGTCCCACTATATTACTTGAAAAACTCTCATTATATGGTTTCACACCTGAAAGTTGCTCCCTTTTAGAATCATATCTTTTAAATAGAATTCAATATGTTAAATTTAATAATAAATTATCTGAAAATTTGTCTCTTTTGTATGGAGTTCCACAGGGATCAATTCTAGGACCTCTCTTGTTTATTATATACATCAACGACCTGCCTGCATCAATTTCCACAATTTCCAAATCTATTTTATATGCAGATGACTCTAATTTTGTTTTGAGGTCATCAGACTATGATCAGCTATTAAATGATACTGGTCACTGTTTCGAGGAAGCTAAGCTCTGGTTTATATCTAATAAACTCTCTATGAATGACGACAAAACTCAAAATATGCTCATCAGCTGTAGAAAGCACATTTATGAAAATGAAGCATGCGTAAAATTTCTTGGTATTTACGTAGATCCGAAACTAACTTGGGAGCAACACATTAATCATTTATGTAGTACTTTGTGTAAATCAATTTACTTGCTAAGACAACTGGCTAATTCGGTTTCAAATCCTATTCTCCTGATGGCATATTTTGGGTTGTTTCAGTCACACATGTCTTATGGGATATTAGCCTGGGGACATGCGTCATTGTCATATAGAGTTTTTAGGCTATCGCATTTCCTATAGGGCTGATTGCCGTTCACATTTCGTTAATTTTAATATTATGACCTTGCCTTCTTTGTACATTTTTCAAAGTCTACTCTATGTACACAAAAAAATTTCAGATCTATCTACATATGAAGAAAATCATAGTTACAATACAAGAAATAAAGGTAACATCTACCCAAAATTTTTACGTCTTGATAGATCTAAAAATAGTGAAAATTATTATGGCATTAAGTTTTACAATACATTACCGAGCAAGCTCAAAACTCAAAATTTTACAAACTTTAAAAAAGTAATAAAAGATATTTTAACAAAAAACCCGATGTATTCCATAAGTGAGTTCCTAGAATATTTTAAACAACCGTAATATTTTATCCAATTGACTATATTTCTTATATCTCTGCATATTTGATGTTATTATACTTTATATTTATGTTTATATCTATGTCCTCATTGTGTAAATTTCATATATGTGTAATTTTGACTGACTAAAAACAGTCTTTGATATTGTAATTTAGTCAATAAATATATTATTATTATTATTAAATTATTATTAAATTACAAAGATTACCCATATAAATGTTGATAAACCTATTTCAGGATTTTGTTCTAATCACCCCTAAAGTGGTGAATTTCCGAACAGGGTTAATTATACAACCCATCATATTCCCTGTGTTTGTTGAGTTATAAAATTCCTTTTGGCATATAGGTGTCTTCAAAATATCTTGAAATGGTATTGACAGTTTTTAAAATTTCACCCTAAAGGGGTAAATGGATATTTTTTACTCGATAGAACGTCCTCTGGACAAGATACATGACATTCGTAAAGTATATTCCCTGTATGACGTAAGTTCCCACTAAGACGGTATTTTTCGAAATTCAACCCCTAAGGGCTGAAATGTGATATCAAGGATTCCTTAATATTTCTTAGTACCAATAAGATATCGACTTGGCTTTTACTTATAATGATTAACCATACAAATGCTGAAAATTTTATTCCTGGATTCTTTCCTAATCAACCCCTAGAGAGGTAAATCTATAATCGGGGTGAATTATACAACCCGTCGTATTTCCTGTGTTTATTAGGTTATAACATTCATTTTTGGCACACCGGTGTCTTTTTTCAATATCTCGAGATAGTTTTGACAGTCTTTTAAAATTTCACCTCTAAATGTAAATGGGGGGGGGGGGAGTATAAATGGGTATTTATATTCGATAGAACTTCCCTTGGCTATAGAGACATGAAATTCGGCAAGTATATTCCTTCCGTGATGTAAGGTTAGCCATACAAATTTTTGAAACAGTAATTCAGAATTTTGCCCTAATCAACCCCTAAAGTGGTAAATCTACATTTGGGGTGAATTATAGAAATCTTTGTATTTCTTGAATTAAAACATTCCATTTTGGTACATAATTTTATATTTAAAATATTTAGAAAGCGTTTTGAAAGTTTTTTAAATTTCATCCCTAAGGGGGTAAATTGGTATTTTTTACTTGAAAGAACATCCCTTGACATAGAGATATGAAATTCAGGAAATATATTCCCCCCATGTCACAAGCACCCTCTTATATGGAATTTTTCGAAATTCGACCCCTAGGGGATGAAAAGTGATAAAATGTTTTTCCTCGGATTCTTCATTATATTGATTTGGTTTTTGCTTACAATGTTATCCGTATATGTGTTTAAAAATTAAATTCAGGATTTTGCTATAATCATCAATCCCTAAAGGGGCGATTCTAGATTTGGGGTGAATTATAGAACCCTTTGTAGCTTCTGTCTTTGTTGTACTATAACTATGTTGTGCTTTTTCGCATTTAGGTGTCATTTTAATATCATTAGTTTCAAGATCATTTCATTTTGCTTCAATCAACACTTAACGGGGCGAATCTACATTAAATCAGGGCGACTTATATAATGTTTCGTAACTTATTTGTTTGTTGAGTTATAACATTCCTTTTTGGTATATATATATTTCTAATCTTTAGAAAGTGTTCCTTTAGGAAGTGTTTTTTTTTTTTATCTATAAAGGGGTAAATAGGTATATTTTTGATTACATACATGGAATTCCGGGAACATATTCCTTCCATAACGTAAGCATCGAACCCTTTATATCTCCTGTGCTTCTTGAGTTATAACATTCCTTTCTGGCATATAGGTGACTTTTTAAAATCTTTCGATAGTGTTCTAACAGTATTTTAAATTTCATTCCTAAAGATTTTTTTATTAGAAATAAGAAATTCCAAGAGTACATTTCTCGATATAACGTAAGAACGCACTAAGAAAGGATTTTTCGACCCATATGAGGTGAAAAGGAGTCAATTTTTTTTTTTTCACGGATTCCTCAGTATCTTTTAGGACAGATGAGATATCGACTAGGTTTTTGCTTATAAAAGTTACCCGTGCACATGTTTAGAAACAAACTACGAATTTTATTTGTAATTAGTATGAACCTCTAACGGGGTGAATCTACACCTGAGGAGAGAGTCAGCAATGTGATTTATAAAGAACTATAACTTATTATAATTGCACGATGATGGCAAACCGTCAATAAACCGTAGCGAAGCACGGATACTCAGCTAGTATAAAATATAATAGATACTTAAGTTTGTCTAACAGTTTAGCAAGTTTTACGAGTCTAATAGTTTGTGATTGAGAGATAATACATACCTATGTTACATGTTTATAATTATATTCATTTTAATGAATTTCAGTATATTGTGCAACGTATTGTATTATTTTATACTTTTAAACTCAAAAAATCCTTTTTCGTGCCCCAATTCTTGTTCATGTAACCCCTCCCCCCCTGAAGAAAGACATCTGTATTCATTATAATAACTTCACCCCCGGCTCATATAGTCCCTTCCCCAGGAAAAAAATGTTTGGATTCAACACTGCATGTTGACATCGATAATTTTTTAGCTATCAGGACGTACAAAAACCAAAATAACCAATGAAAAGATAATCAATTGTTAATCAAAGATTAACATTAAAAAACTGTGATTTTTTTTATAATTGGATGTAAAAACAATTGTTTTTGTATGCTAGGTGAATAACTGAAATTTTGTTGTTTTCTGACCTGGTATACATAAAAGTTACCATTTGATTTTTTTTTAAATTGGCAATAATATTTTCAAAAAACTATGAAAAATGATTTTTTGATAAACTGTGATTCCCCAATAAACGAATAAAAATACTTAAGGCAAAAATTTCCAGGACCGAAACGGCTAGGCTGTAAATTAACTCCTTCGCAACAGTATCCTAAGATAATAATCATACAAATTAACTGTATGTACAGAAAATTGAGAACAAGAGGAACAAAATAGAGTTACAAAATATTATCTGACCATGGAAATCTTCAATCACCAACGTCCATATTGAAATTTATTATAATAAAATGTAATTTAACACACATATTCTGTACGAAAATTTAATGATTTTAGTCGGCAGGACATATTTGTGGTACAGCGACAGATCCAAGATGGCGATAAAAATAGCCTATCAGGTACGGAAACTATAATAGTATATTCTGTAACAAGGCTGGAATGAGAAAATTCGATGCGAGTGGAACATCCGAGCGCGAGCCGCAGGCGAGCGTGAGGAACCACGAGCATCGAATTTTCTCATTCCAACCGAGTCACAGACCCTACTTTCTCCACGACCACCAGTAAGAAAAAAAAATTAACAAATAATTATTTTAACAAACATTTTATCTTATAATGAAACCTTCAGTTTTTAATCTCCGTCGTCAAAAGCGAATAACTCAATTTATGACCCAAAAAAAGTGATCACACTCCTTCTGTAACTCAGATTTTTTCTTAAAATAATTGTACATTACATTCGTACATAACGGTAAACAATGGGTTTAAAATATCAAAACTATTCTAATTCACAACTGAAAATCCCAACTTAAGAAAGAACCATTCAGATGTTCTTCGTTGGCCCGAACTCACCCGAAGAACAACGAAAATCTGTTGCTAACTTAACTAATATTATCAACTCTTGGCGTGTAGAGAAAAACAGTGTTCATTTAAAAATTAATTCGTGTAAGGCAGTGTTTCCCAAATGGTGTGCCACGGCACATTAGTGTGCCGCAAAAACTTAAAGAAAAAAAATCAGCTGTGGCCACTACAGGACCGACCGCCATCACAAAGTACTTGTTTAATTTATGCTGCTTTATTAAAAAATGTCTCAGCTAAAAGTTGTTAGTTATGACTTTTATAGCAACTTTTGTTAAATAAATTTTTTACTCTGTTGTGAAATATTCGCAAAACTGACACGAGTAAACTCCCATTTCTAGTTAACCGATTTTTACCAAAAGTTGATAAACTTGTGCCATTGATGTCTAAAGCTTAAGTATGAAGTTTCATAAAAATCCTTTCAGCCGAATTTGCTCTGCACGTGTACACGGACCGACAGTCAGACCGACAGATATCATGCTAAAAATAGTCAAAACGTTATGTAGTCGAATTGAGGTCCTAATTCGTGGAGATCCATTGATATCTCGAAATGTAAAAATTGGTATGATCACAATATCTCCCTTATACAGCCTTGGACAAATGTATGGAGCACCCATGCAGTTATAATATTACATCTAAATTTATGTACATTGTAACTTGTATATTTTTTCCAAAATGTTTTTAAAATATCATTGACACATTCTGAAAGACGTACGTCTAATCAGATAACCGAAAATATAAACAGAGTTATGATAAATATTGAAATACAAATAAATATAGGCTCAGATCTGTTACTTTTGGTTCACATAAAAATAAACAACCAGGGCTTGGTTCATTATTACACATGCGTTTGAAGTGAACACTGTATTTGTCATGTTTTATTGAGTTCAAGCATAAGAGTAAGTAATGTAAAAAGTAATGTAAAACACAATACCTCCCGGTATATGTAAAACTCAAACACGGCTAAACCGATTTTAGTGCTATTTGCAACAGCGCATTGCAAATTTGTCTGGAAAGATTTTTAGCTATTTATCATGGCGGTTGACACTATGCTTCCGATCAATTAAGAAATATTTAGAAAAAAGTCGGAAAAATCTTCCATAATATAAAAAACTATAAGTAAATGATACACATAATCATAATATATATATTAACAAATTTTGGGTTTAATATTGCTACAAAATTGTTCCCGAGGATAAATATCACAATTTTGTTATTTTCATTTTTGAGTAGAATTATAACGTTAACTTCGCTATTGAACATTATTGTAACCCCCTAAAACAATACGAAGAAAACTTACTTCGGTAGCAAAAATATTTACTAACGAAAAAAAGTGCTCTGATCTAAATAGGTACGATTTATAAATCAGGAATAATCACGGAGTAATTATAATAAATATCATAAAAATTATAATAAATAATTTCGTAAGGTGCAAGATAAAATGCTTCACGTGACCGGCGCTGCCTTTGGCAATGAGTAATTCTCACATGGGCATTTCATGTGGTATTTTCCTCGGTTAGCACAACGGGACACATATACGTGTTGTTACTAAATGTCTGTACTACCAATGTTTACAAAGAAGTTCGTACTTAAATTATTTGTATAAGAAGCACATATTAATACAATGGTAGATTAAAACAAATAAATATATTTGAATGTAAAACGATTCGTAGCAATCAGTCTTGAACCGATTTCGAAATGGGCCCGATCTAAGCGGGCTATGACTACTTTTTTTCGGTAGCGAAGCAGCGGGTATACTGCTAGTCGTTTTATAAAGAGAAGCGCTCTTCGTATACGCTCAATATCGTCAAAAGAGCTGGCTGGTGATCTGTGGGAGCATAGATAAGTTAAAGTTTCTTCTAAAACAATTAAAAGACGTCTAGTGGAATCTAATTTGCATGGAAGAAGAGCTCGCCGAAAACAACTGTTGACCGAGCGACACAAAAAACTTCGCCTTGAGTGGGCCAAAAGACATTTAAATTTGACACCATATGAATGAGCGAAAATCATTTGATCTGATGAGTCCAATATAGAAGTAAGCAATTATTGCTCTAACAATATAAAATTTAATTTACTATAAATTTACAAAATTAAGGTTTGTTTTCTTCTTTCCTAGATGAGATTTTTAGACAAGCTATCTTTGTAAGACGTAGGCCGGGTGAAGCTTTTCATCCTGACAGCATCATCTCTACGGTCAAATTTGGTGGTAGTAACATCATGATCTGGGGGTGCATGTCTGCCAGTGGCTTAGGCGATATCTTTTTATGCGAGGGACGCATTATTCTGCTTGTTATATAACCATGCTTAGGGAAGTTTTGGAGCCATCAATATTAAAATTATTTGATGAAGACAATCCAGAATATGTTTTTCAACAAAATAATGCCCCCTGTCACAAATCCAAAGCAACAAATGAATGGGTTTCCAAAAACAATGTGCTACTTTTTGCATGGCCCCCCTGTCACCAGATTTATTGCAAATTTTAATTAATTTATTTATTTATTTTAGTTAGGTTACCCAACAGAACCATTTGTAAAAATGGGGTGACACAACAAAATACATACAAAAAAAAAAAAAAAATAGTTTTATAAAGTACGTTGTACAAATATCAAATTAAACAAAAGTAAAGAAAAATAAAAACATATGCAAATTATTATAGATTTTCAAAGCAGTATTTCTTGAAACGTTGCAATGAGCAAGCAGAAACATCCATACCAGGGTAGATTTTGTTGAAATAGCTAGACATTCTAGCTATCGGAGAATTCAGTCCTAAATTACTCTTAAATGGTTTATTATAGAGCACCACACGGTTTCTTAATGCTACGTACAACCCTCAGATATTATTAGTTTCTTATACACTTTCACCTTATATAACAATCTGAAATTAAATTAGTGATAATCTATACATCAAATTTTGCACAGAATTTTTATCTATCTAATAGGATATTTTTGATTGTAGAAAAAATTATTGTAAAAATGTTGTTGCTCAATAACTTAATAATAGGTATCACACAACAATATTCTGAATTTTTTAAATATATTTGTGGTTACAAATAAATTTAATATTTATATAGTTTTGTGTAGAAATGTTCAAATAATACGTCAACATTTTTTCGACATGATTGTTTATAGTTTAGAACATTGATCGAAAAATATTATACTTGATAATGAAATGTCACTTGGTAGAAGTATTCTTTACACCTAATATATCATTTTTACCCGCAACACCTATTATTAAGAACCGCGGCAGGTTTGAGGTGGCGGCAAAAGTAGATTATCAAGTACAATAACTATAATTAGTTTTCACAATAGAAAAAATAGTAGAATAGTTATTTAACGTCCAATTTGTATAATGGTAGAATTAGGAAATAATTTCATTCAGCTATTTGGACAAGAAGCGTTTATTTTAAACAACACAACGTTTCACCAACAACATTGTTGGCTTCTTCAGGTGCTATAACAATAACATAACAATAAAGTAACAATTTTATATAGTTATAAATTAATTTACCTATGTTAGTTAAACGTAACTCTAACAAACTGTACATCAGTCATCTCCAAGGATGGTGAAATTGCAGAATAGCATTGACAAAATATTGTCACAATTATGATATAATTGTATGCTAATGTCCCAATTCCTTGAGCGGCCTTTGGGCCGTGTAGGTCGCGGTTGCTGACTTGCGGTTTTGGGAATTAAAGAATGTGCAAAGTGTTGCGTGTTTGTCAACGTAAGTTTTGAACTACTTTCTGATGTGTTGATAAACATTATTCAACTGTGCCGACTATGGTCTTTAATTGCTGCCAACAATTACACAAATGGATAATGTTTCCAAAACAATTGAGGTAGGACTTGACGTCATAGTGTCCTGGTTAACAGTTATAAAATGGTCTTAGGGAATAGAGTCGTCAGTCTGTTAGTGATTCATTGAGTCAGTTAGTTATTCATTCGACCATTTTTTGTGAGCACGCTACCCGAGGACCAGCCCAGCTGTCAAGTCACCAACCCGAGATGTGAGTGCCGTCTACAGGGCTTCTCCACGTGTCCGCCTCGTGCGGATACATGGTATGGTTCGACCGATCCTGGAGAAGCCGGGGCAAGAACGGTACTGACATCAGCCGCTAACAGTCAACACAGCAGCCATTCTGACAATTAATTGTATTGTATTGTAAAATTATTATAATATAATAAATTTTGTAGAAAAGATGTCCGTTCTTGAATCCACCCCGTGATAATATTTTGTACTTGAAGAATACAGAAAATAGGAAAAACAGGAATTAAATTTTAAATATTATACTATAATAACAAAGGTAGTGACTGTTAATTAAATTTTACATTTCAAACGAGATTAGAGATAAATATAATAATACCAAAGATTAACAAAAATTCAAATAATTACGAATGATAGTAAGACTGACTACCGCATCAATATGACAGGCAGTCACACTATCCCCCCTGACAACCTGGTACGCACAAATCGCAAGGTTGACAGTGTCACCCTCTACATGATGCAATAATAAATCTTAAAATCATAAAACTTCACATCCAAATAAACCAGTGAAAGAACCCAAAAACAGGCAATGAAGTCCGGAACAATCATACAATTCGACGTACCATTCCCCCAAAATCAATGGTACGCACAAGGGTAATGAGAGAATGGTACGGTATATCAAGACCGAAGTTCAGAACCCCCTGAGAGCTAAACACTTCTTAAAATACATGAATTGTAACAACAATGACAATTACATTGGTACAAGCACCGGAAAAACCATTACGGTAAACAGTGAGAAACCTAAAAGGACATAAAGCAATAAATCATCATACAGTCCGACGTACTAATTTCCCAATAATCGATGGTACGCACAAAGATCTTGCGAAATGAGTACCCCAAACTGTATATCAGACCCAAGACTCTATTCCCTTAAGCGTGTTCTACATTATACTTTATTCATCAATTTTCTAAACTTTTTTCTTTGAACTAGAAGTTGTCAAAGTTTTAATACAATTTATTTTTCAATTTTTTGGTAGAGAATGAAATTCTTACACGTGTTTCAGTTCATTTAAAGTACCAACATAAAAATATAATTCATATCTTGTTAAGTGTTTATAACCTAGCTATTAGATTTGTAAAATTACTGATTTACGTACAAAACACAATTTATATATTCGCTTATTTAAACCAATGATCAACAAAACACTATTAAACACGTGGTAATACAAAATATTTACAAGCGTAATTTTAATGTTGGTACTATTGTTAAAACTGTCTACTGCGCATGCACCGAGTTCCAAGTTGGATGCGATTTCAAGAATAGTTGGATCAAATCTAGTTTTGAATAAAGTTAACCTTGACTACATACCGTGTTCTACACTGTACAATTTCACTGATTTATTTCTAGTACAAGTTCTAGTCAAAGAAATAAGTATGAAAATTTGATGAGAATTGTATAATGTAGAACACACTTTAGAGAATCCCAAAACTCTGTTTTAACACATGTTTTTTTGAAATTTAAATTACAATAAAACTATTGATTTTATGGAACTAGGAAGAAGGAACCACAAGTAAAATGGGTATTATTCAAGTAAAGTCGCCAAATTCTTCAAAATCTGAAAACAACAGATTAAAATGAACATAACCTCAAAATAGTAAAGTAGAAGTAAAAACGAGTAATCACAAAAATAAATTACTCACCAAATAGGTAACCCCTGTGGAAACAAAACAATTAAAGAATTGTGCAAATAAACTCAAAAATATCAAAGATGTAATAAGATAAAAATGAGACCAATGTGGCTCATTCTACACCAGTTCCACAAATGGCGATAAATTAGTCATATGGGACCATGATGCATACTGAACTAAAAGCGGGAAATTCAAACTACAATCATTCATAAACTAGAAAGATGCAAAATTAAATGTGATTTATAATATTGCTGTAGCAAGCAGTTAAATTTTGAGTATCTGTTTTATAATTAACTGTAGGGAACTTGTTAATAAAAATCATTTCACTGACACTGCGTTTGATATAATTTTGTTCCGTATCTAAGATCTTAACATTTTTGAAATCAAAATTATGATTCATATCAAAATGGTGTTTATCCAGGGCCGTACAATCCCTTTTATTCCGGTTTTTCTCCCTACAATCATAGGAATCGTTGTACATTCTAGCTTCAAGATACTGTTTAGTCTGACCAATGTATGAAAGATTACAATCTGAACATGGAATTTTATACACAATGCTCGATCTAAATCTGGAAAAGGAAAATGGTATTCTCCCATTTTTTGATGTTAATTTACATAGACTACCGAATGGATCTGTTATCACTTCGTGGTATCGTAAACCTTCTAACTCAGATAGATTTAAAAACTTTTTACCTATTTGGTGAGTAATTTATTTTAAAGAATTTGGCGACTTTACTTGAATAATATCAATTTTTCTTGTGGTTCCTTCTTCCTGGTTCCATAAAATCAATAGTTTTATTGTAATTTAAATTTCAAAAAAACATGTGTTAAAACAGAGTTTTGGGATTCTCTAAGGGAATAGAGTCTTGGGTCTGATATACAGTTTGGGGTACTCATTTCGCAAGATCTTTGTGCGTACCATCGATTATTGGGAAATTAGTACGTCGGACTGTATGATGATTTATTGCTTTATGTCCTTTTAGGTTTCTCACTGTTTACCGTAATGGTTTTTCCGGTGCTTGTACCGATGTAATTGTCATTGTTATTACAATTCATGTATTTTAAGAAGTGTTTAGCTCTCAGGGGGTTCTGAACTTCGGTCTTGATATACCGTTCGAGGTACCATTCTCTCACTACCCTTGTGCGTACCATTGATTTTAGGGGATTGGTACGTCGAATTGTATGATTGTTCCGGACTTCATTGCCTGTTTTTGGGTTCTTTCACTGGTTTATTTGGATGTGAAGTTTTATGATTTTAAGATTTATTATTGCATCATGTAGAGGGCGACACTGTCAACCTTGCGATTTGTGCGTACCAGATTGTCAGGGGGGATAGTGTGACTGCCTGTCATATTGATGCGGTAGTCAGTCTTACTATCATTCGTAATTATTCGAATTTTTGTTAATCTTTGATATTATTATATTTATCTCTAATCTCGTTTGAATTGTAAAATTTAATTATCAGTCGCTACCTTTGTTATTATAGTATAATATTTAAAATTTAATTCCTGTTTTTCCTATTTTCTGTATTCTTCAAGTACAAAATATTTTGTCAATGCTATTCTGCAATTTCACCATCCTTGGAGATGACTGATGTACAGTTTGTTAGAGTTACGTTTAACTAACATAGATAAATTAATTTATAACTATATAAGATTGTTACTTTATTGTTATGTTATTGTTATAGCAACTGAAGAAGCCAACAATGTTGTTGGTGAAACGTTGTGTTGTTTAAAATAAACGTTTCTTGTCCAAAAAGCTAAATGAAATTATTTCCTAATTCTACCATAATAGAAAAAATATCATCAAATATATTTGTAAAATAAAGCTTTACCTACAATTTGCCGCATGTTACACAAATAAGCGTCGAATGATTTGCAAGATAGCGTCTATAATGCAATTGGTTTATTTACAATTAAAAGTATCCTATTAGAGAGATAAAAATTCGCTAAAAATTTTGATGTATAGAATATTAGTAATTTTATTTCAGATAGTTGGCCTTGTATAAGAAACTATACGGTTGTGCGCACCCTTAAAACATGAGAGCCACAAATGAAATGCATAAATGGAACTAATGAATATGTATCTGCCATATTATTTTGTATAGGAATGTAAGATCTAAAATAATTTCGATCTAAAATAAATTGAAAATTTATGGTCGATTCTGATAAACAAGGTGTCTCTTGCAGACACCTTTATTTTGGACGTTTGCCATTTCTGATAGTACTAGGCTAGAATAGTACAATATAATGAGTATTAGTATCAAAAAGATATAATACTTGAAGAGTAATATAAAAAAATAAATTCGGACGTTTCTGAAACTGCTCAACAATCTGTTTCCGTCTTCAGCAATCACGAGAAGTGATAAACATTTCAGTTTTCTTCGAGTTTTTATACCGAGTATTGTAAGAGTGGGAGCAGGTTATAGGTGCGTTGCTATTGGTTGGGTGGTTGGGATCAGGTATGGGTAGGGACGGGATTACCTGCGGAGGATTAACGACCGGATTAAGGTTGTTTGTCACATTATTTTGTTGTTTGTTACCGGATTAGTGACTTGAGGATTAACAGGATTGTTCTGAATAATGGAAAGCCAGAGTTGAGGAAATTCTATGCTGGCTTGGCTGACAGCATCTCCAGAGTTTTCGATCAAAGCAGACTCTTTCAATTTTCTTTTGAACTTGTTTTCCTCATACATTAAGGGTTTAGCATCTTTCCATTGGAAATGGTGTTCATTTTCCCAAGCATGTTCAGCCAGTTTGGAACTGTAAATTGCGCCCTGCTGAACTTTCTTCTTGTGCTCGTTTACCCTAACCTGTAGAGGTCTGCAAGTCTCGCCAATATATTGTTTCCCGCACTGGCAGGGAATAGATAAGGTGTCTCTTTATAAATGCAAATCAAAAGAAGAATTGAAGAAAATTATTGTGGACGAATGGTTCAATGTACAATTCGATGTACGTAAAAAACTTGTGGACAGTATGCCTAAAAGTAAAATTATTTGATTAAGACGATCCAAAATAAGTTTTCCAAAAACAATGTGCCACTTTTTTCATGGCCCCCCAGTCACCAGATTTATCGCAAATTGAAAATTTATGGTCGATACTGACAAACAAGGTGTCTCTTTAAAATTGCAAATCAAAAGAAGAATTGAAGAAAATTATTATGTACGAATGGTTCAATGTACGTAAAAATCTTGTGGACAGTATGCGTAAAAGGGTACGTGCGGTAATTAAAGCACGAGGAGGTACCACAAAATATTAATAATTTTAATTAAAGTTGTCATTAAAAGCTGTATGTATTATTTTATTTACCATTTTTCCTGTAATAATCCTAAAACTCAATAAAATTTAGGGTGCTCCATACGTTTGTACAAGGTTGTATATGTTGGCGGTCGGTAATAAATTGGCGTTATAAATTTCTTCTATGACTACATAGGTGTGGCGCGAAATTTTTCTTCTTTGGAAAATGTGCCACGAGAGTAAAAAGATTGGGAAACACTGGTATAAGGTGATAAAAATCGAATCTACGCTTATGTGTACATGTCCTTGAAAATAAGTTTGATAACTAAATGTTTCTGTATTATATAACGCTGTAATTTGTTTTAGGTATCAGCATGTACGAATATTTGGGAGGCTTTGAATATTCAAATTGAAAGGAATGCGAAATATAATCAATTTCGTCAAAGGACATACATATGGAATATTACTAGACAAGATTTTATATCTCTGAGTAATGAAAGTTGGGTAGAACACCTCAATATGAATGCCTTGGCTGGAGAAGTTTTAAATATTGTTACATTTCCGGTAAATAATTAGTAGAATAAACACGGATGTCATCTAAGTAGTTTTCAAATTTAGTTAATAAACTCAGAAACCAACAATTATTTTTTTATATTTTTGTTTTTTATTTATTATTTAATGATCTTTGCTGCTGTGGCAATTAGCCAGGACAATTTTTTATTTTGAGAAAATGCCATGCCTGAACGGGATTTGAACTTGAGGCCTTCGCACCGCAGAGCACATGTGTTGTTCAAGTTTATCGTCACTCTAATTTGCAAATGTCCCACCACCCAAATAGTCAAATTTACAAAAAAGCACTATACAGTTCAGAGATTTGAATTTTGACATTCAATTTACTGTTAGACCATTTTAAAATTTTTTCCGAAATTTGATGATTTGCGGTTTATTTGAGAAAAAAAATTGAGTTTGGGCAATTGCAATTACGGTGGCGTGTAGGATTTCAATTGCTGCACTTTTTAATTTAAATTAAAATATGACTCGAAGACCTTGCACGAGCTGCGTCATTGTATAAATATGACCGCAGTATTAGAATATCTCTGGCACTTTGGATGTAGTTAAAAACACCATTAATTAAGCTTATAAAGCGTTATCAGCGAACTAGGCCCTACACAAAGAAACCTGATTCAAGTCAGACGGGCCACAAGCGCTTGATTTCAATCGAGTATGAACCACAAACAGTGCTAGACGTGCCTAACTGAGTGCAGTCCCGTTCCGTATGATAATAGTGTCTGTGCATGAATAAAAAATTTTTATTTGATCGTATTTAAATATTACAAAATGCCTAAAAAGCAAACGGTTAATGATTGTGACTTTTTAAATTTGGAACTTAACACCGCGGAGATTGAGAAAGCCGTGAAGGAAATTTTAAAATCTCCAATAATTATAAACGAACTGGCTAAATCAATCTCGGCTTCCCTGGTGAAAAAGTACGAGCAGCAGTTGGGTGAAATGCGTAGTAAACTGGACATCCTAGAAGCTTCCCTAGTTGATAAAGATATAATTATCTCCAAAATGGACAGTAAAGTGAACGATTTGGAGCAATACTCCCGCCGAAATTCAGTGCGGGTTCTTGGGATTCCAGAAAAGCAGACGGAAGACACGAAAGCGGTAATCCTCGAGACCTTCAAAACTTCGCTAGGAGTCTCCACGGACAGCATTTCCATCGACAGGGCTCATCGCATAGGGAAACCTAATGCAGGGAAGATCCGTCCTATTATTGTTAAATTTGTGAACTATACTGATCGTTCTTTTGTGTTTCAGAGAAAGAAAATGTTGAAAGGAAGTAAAATCAGAATATTTGAGGACCTTACAAAATGTAATATGGAAATATTAAATACGGCAAAGAACAAATATGGAAAAAATAATGCTTGGTCTTATGATGGTAAAATTTTTTGTAAAACTGATACGAACGAGGAAACTTTTAGGATCCACTGTGTAACTGACATGCTATAATCTGTGAGTATTTTTCGCGCGTATTCTATTTAACAAAAAATCTAACCTAAAACTACCTGCTCAACTCATCTACTGTTTCTACAATTAATGATTATTAATATATTTTATTTTATTTTGCCAATATTTGCTTTTTTTCAATCTTTCTACTAATTAATAATTAATACCATATCACAATTTTTATTTACATTTTTTTAAAAAATTATCCTATTTCCCGCAGATAACCTCAAAAACTATATTATTTATTTTTATGTTATAGTTTATTTTTATTCTTAATACTTTTAATTTATTTATTTTTATCTTATCTTTCTCTTATCCTAATTCATTTTTACATATTTATTACTTTTATTTATTTTTTTATTATCTTATTTAATTCTATTTTTTCAATTTTATTTATATTTTATAACTGTAATTTTCCTGTTAATTACATTAGCTTATTTGCTTCTTGCTTATTTAACTCAAAATGATTTTCCATATTTATTTTAAATTATTGTTCTCTATATATTATTTTATTTACTTTTTATCTTATGCATTTTTTTTTCTACCTAAAGTTTAGTTAATGCTATTTATTATAACCAATATGTGATTCATTAATATTATTTATTTTCATTGCTTTTAATATATTTATTTCTCGCAGATAACCTCAAAAATTATATTTATTTATTTCTATTTTATAGTTTATTTTTTTATTATTAATACTTTTAATTTTTATCATATCTTTCTCTCAGCCTAATTCATTTTTACATATGTATTACTTTTATTTATTTTTTCATAATCTTATTTATTTCCATTTTTCAATTCTTTAACTTTTAATTTTTTATTTCCTGTTAATTACATTAGTTAGCTTATTTATTTCTTGCTTATCTAACTATTTTAGAGATTTTACCATATTTATTTAAAATTACTGTTCTCTATATACCATTTTATTCCCTTATACCATATGTATTTAATTTTTTGTCTTAACTTTAGGTAATACTATTTATTATAACCAATATGTGATTCATTAATATATTTTGTTCAATGCATTGTATAACTGCTTTGTAAATATTTTATTGTTCTATTTTGGTCTGCACTCACTAAGCAGATTATCTACAATATGGATATAAATTTAAACTGTGATTCTATCTCCTCCGAGAGGTTCAATTGCCTTGATCAATGCAAAATTAAAATAAACAATTTTTTTTCTAATTACCACATGAATAAATTGTCTTTGTTTCACACTAATGTAAGAAGTATCAATAAAAATTTTCCATCTATTGAAGTATATTTACAATATTTCGATTATTGCTATGATCTGGTTATTCTTACTGAAACCTGGAACTGCAACACAGACTATTTTACTTTGAATGGTTACGATCTGATTTACAACAATAGTCACTATAATAAAGCCGATGGTGTAATAGTTTATGTCAAAAATCAGCTTGAGTATACTTTTAAAATTATTAATATTGGAAACACCATTTTTGTACGTATCCAATTTGATCAGGTTGGTGAAAGTATTGCAGTTTCAGCGGTTTATAACTCACCTACAATAAAAATCCACGATTTTTTGAATAACCTGGATAATTATTTTACATGCTACTGCAATAATACTTGTGAAATATTTTGTGGTGACATTAACATTGATATTCTTTCTGACAGTAAGGGGGCTAATGACTATATAAATTTATTTCTTGAAAATGGTTTTAGATCCTGCATTACCGATTACACCCGAATTGCTGGTAAATCCAAATCTTGTTTAGATCATATTTTACTTAAATATAAAACATCCAATGATAATATCTTTCCAGTAATTCTTGATAGTAAAATCACTGATCATTGTCCTACTATTCTTAACCTTAAATTAAATAATGGAAAAAAGCTTACCAGCCATATAAATAGTAATATTCATAACAGGTCATTTTCCAATATTATAAGTTACGATAAATTTTGGTTTTATGGATAATAATTATAATCTGGATGATTCTTTTGAGCGGTTCATTGAAGTACTGAATGAGAATATAAAACTAAGTACCTTTAAAAAAAGTAACTATTATAAAAAGAAAAAACTGGGTTACTATCGGCATTATCCAATCAATTAAGAAAAGAGATATTTTATATAAAGAACATAAAAATGATCCCCTTAATGCAGAACTTAAGGAAACATTTGTTAAGTACAGGAATAAATTGAACGGCCTTATAAAAAAAACTAAATCAAAATTTTACAAAAATAAAATTTCTGAAGCTGGTTATGACTCTAGGAAAATATGGAAACTTTCGAAGGAGGCGATTAATTTTAATTCCCCACCCAATACAGTGAAACAAATTACTGGGCCTAATAAAGAAACATTAACTGATAACCTTACAATTTCAAATTGTTTTAATGAATATTTCATTAATATTCCAAAAACTATGGCTAGCAAAATTACAAGTCAGTCTACTAATCCCTGTTTCAATGCTAAGCGTATTTCAAAAACCTTGTTTTTCTCACCCATATCTGAAAATGATATTATTAATGCTATCAATTCTCTCAAAAATTCTAATTCTTCTGGTATGGACGGAATTACAAATATAACTATCAAAAAAATTAAAGATAATATTTCTGTACCTCTGTCAATTTTTTTTAACAGGTGTGTTGCAAAAGGCTACTTTCCTAAAAAACTAAAAATTGCAATTGTTAAAATTTTCCATAAAAGTGGTCCCAAGGACGCACTTGGCAACTACCGTCCCATTTCTTTAGTCTCTGTTTTTTCCAAAATATTTGAAAAAATAATTAAATCAAGAATTGAAAATTTTCTGGAACGTTTTAAAATTCTTTCTCCCTTTCAATTTGGTTTTCGACCTCATGTTTCCACTAATGATGCTATCGCTTGCTTATTGGACGATGTTTACAAAAATGTTGAAATGAACAAATATTCTGCAGCTATTTTTTTGGATTTAGCAAAAGCGTTCGATACTGTCGACCACACTCGTTTAATCAGCAAACTGGAATCATGTGGAATTAGAGGGAATATTTTGAGCTTACTAAAAAGTTACTTGACTGACCGTATACAGTACACCTCTGTGAACAACGTTCTTAGCGATCCTGGTTACACTTCTGTAGGAGTTCCTCAAGGAACAGTTTTAGGCCCACTTCTATTTTTATTGTATATCAATGACCTTTTGTCACTTCAACTGCCAGGTCGCTTGGTTGCTTATGCCGATGATACTGTATACTTTGTGTCAGGGAACTCATGGGATGAGGTTTTTAATAATATATCCGAAAACTTAAATAAAATTAAACTTTGGCTAGACACTAATTTATTAACTCTTAATCTAAATAAAACGTATATAGTTCCATTTGTTTCTCATTCTAGCAAACTCCCCAGTAATAAGAATCTAGTCATACATGATGATAGTTGCCAACAAAAGAAATTACCCTGTTTATGCAACAATATTACAGAGATTAAATTATCTATAAAATACCTGGGAATTTATCTAGATAGTTTACTTAGCTGGAAAGCTCATATTAACTATATTACGGATAAGATAAGAAAATTGTCCTATGTTTTTAGAAATTTGAAATTTTGCCTAAATTTTGCTGTCTTAAAAATGATATATTTTGGGCTTGCGCAGTCAATTCTGAATTATGGCATTATCTTTTGGGGCGGGGCAGTTAATACTACAATAAATAAAATTAAGGTTGCCCAAAAGATGATTCTTAAAATAATGTTGAATAAACCCAAAAGATACTCATCTAAACTTTTATTTGACAATGCCGGTATCCTGTGTATCAATCGTCTCTATATTTTAAATATCACCCAGTTTTTTCACAACCATAAACATAAGTTCTATAAAATAATTAATACTCATTTACACACTCATTCATATAATACTAGAGGTAAATCAAAAGGTTTTTCTAAATCATCTTGCACAAAAAAGATTGTTAGTAGCGGCTATTTCATGAATAAGTTGCCTAAATTGTACAACTATTTACCCAGTGAGATTAAATCAAATTTTCTCTCTCTTTCATGTATATCTTTCAAACGTAAAATGAAAAATTGGTTATTCAATACCTCAACTGAACTGCTCAATAAAATTCTTCTTAACCCATAAATTTCTAAATTTTTTATTTATTTTTTGTTGCTTATTGCTAACTTTATTTATTAATTTATTATTTATGTATGTATGTATATATGTATGTTAGTGCTATGTATATGTATATATTTTTTTTCTTCTATTATGATGTCAGTAACAGATCATCTTTTTTTCTCATATTTGATTGTGTTTTAATTATTTGAATAGTATTTAATGTTTTGTCACCACAAGATATTACATATCTTTTGTGACTTGTTATTACATTTTTTTTTGTAAATTTAGTAAAAAAATTCAGTTTATTTTGTGTGATGGAAGTATGTACCATTGATATTTTTTATATTTTTTGTAAATTTTCTCTTACTTAATAATATTGTACTAACCATGTGAGATTTAATTAATAAATTTATTATTATTATTATTATTATTATTATTGATTCTTTAACCTAACTGTTCTGCGTAATTGTGACTATCCCTTAAATTTTATGGCACGTCCTCTCGCCGAAGATCGAATTTTGGCAATTTCACCACTAACTGTCCAAAGAATGCTTTCAAAACACGCGTTTTCGCCCATCTAGAGATTTTAAAACTCAACCGCGACTCATTTGCAAGCAATATGTTGCTCTAATCTGCGTCCAGACAGTCGAAAAGCTCGCTTTCGATTCGATGATTTATGAGCAAAGCCACGTAAGTTACAAGTCTTCTGATGAAAGAAACTAGGTTTCTTTATGTATGGACCAGTTTGCTGATGACACTTTATAAGTACTGTTTTAACTAAATCCAGAACGCTAGTGATATTCGAATACTGCGGCCATCTTCATATAATGACACAGCTCGTACGATGTGAGCGAATCGCATTTTAATTTTATTGCACGAAAA
Organism: Liopterus haemorrhoidalis; assembly: GCA_963971575.1. Lineage (NCBI taxonomy): Eukaryota > Metazoa > Arthropoda > Insecta > Coleoptera > Dytiscidae > Liopterus > Liopterus haemorrhoidalis. The sequence goes on along the minus strand of OZ020615.1, from coordinate 22,377,927 downwards.
TACACTTGCAAGAGTTTAGAAAACCCTAACTAAGAAGGGTAACTAATGACCAACATTTTATTTTAATAATGAGGTATTTGCGTTAAATTACTTTTACTTAATATGCTATATCATATAATCCTCGTTCAAGCGGTAATGATTTATTGCTACAGCCTGTTTAGTTTATTAAAATGTTTAAATATTTTTTATCAGCCTTTAAAGTACGTCCCATTGTTTTGTTTATTTATTTATTTTTTTGTTGACTACTTTATATTTTAAAGTGTATTGTGAGTAATTAAACAGATAATTAAAATAAATATTAACATATAAATTTAATTTAACATATCTTGAAATATATAACAAAACTTTGGCCGGTTACGAGACAATAAGGTCGATTATCGACAAATAGATCAAAGTAAATTAAAAATTTTCAATTAAAACAATTTGAAAATTAACTAAAATGGTATAAAAAATAAAATAAATAAATAAAGAAAAATACATATACATATATTTAAACTATAATTTAAATAAACAATAAACTATATAAATCTCTAAATAAAATAAATAAACACATAAATATTTTAAAATGGAACAATTATTATTAAAAGCCATAGAAAATTTGATTTCCCACCTCCTTCGAATTTTTATCTTCTATATTGCGCAGTCAATTCTGGGGCCGACGAAGCCACAGTATTTAATACCTAAAATGAATACCTTTTTATACGGGGATATATATTTCGTATGAGACCAATACATTTACATAATTTACGTAACAATAATAATTACATTTGGATAAAATTACAATGATCACAATGTAAGGAAATTGAAAATAAATTTATAAACTATTATTATAAATTTATTTTCAATTTCTTTAACCACTCTATCGCCGAGGGCGTTAGCAAGTTTATGTCGTCGGGGTCTCCGTCATACAGATGTATTGGACATTCTAAAACGATATGCTTTATTGTCTGCATTTCTGCACCACAATCGTAACTAGGATTTTCTGCATATCCCCAATCGTGAATCTGTTTTGCGCATCTGCCATGACCAGTACGAATACGATTCAATTTGGTCCATAGTTGCTGGGGAAGCCCAAACCAGGTGGCCTGTCGTTGATGTTTAGGTTTATGGGATTTCGGTTGGTATTGAAATTTTGCCATTCTTCATTCAACGACTGTTGGAGATCAAAACATCTATTCATGGTGTGGGTCAACTATATGGGGCTCGTCGCGATATCAACCTTGGTGCGGGTATGTCTCAATGATCTTCATGAATCGAAAGGTCCATGTTTTGGCCTATAGTATGTTGGATTTTTTGTAGAGCCTGATTTCTGCGTAAATTTGGTGAAGCTATATGGCTTAGTACTGGTAAGTATTCTAAGGGGGTAGATCGAAATACCCCGCTTATCAATCTCATTGTGGAGTTTAGTTGTATATTCACTTTTTTTACATGTCTACTGTTAAGCCATATAGGTGCACAGTATTCTGCTGTAGAATATACTAATGCCATACTGGCCGTCCTCAGCCTGTCCGCAGACGAGCCCCACGTTGTGCCCGCCAGTTTCTGGATAATGCTGTTTCTAGTCTGGAGTTTAGCAGCTGTTTTTTTCCAAATCAAGAGTGACACCTAGATATTTCGGGTGTTGGTTGTGGCACAGTATGTTTCCATTCAAATTTTTGCAGTATTTGCTTTACTAGATTTTATTTGCTTTACGAGATTCAAGATGGCGTATGCTAAAGTCGTTAATAATAATAAGTGTGTTACTAAAAAGTGTATTGAGTGCTTATTAGAATTATCTGAGGGGAGCAAATGCATAATATGTAGTGGCTGTGAAGTTAATGGTTTACATAATAAATGCTCACCGTTTAAATCAGCCGAAATCAAAATATTTGAACATCAAAATGTTAAGTGGTTCTGTCCGGATTGTAAACTTTATATGAACAAAGTTTATGACCTAACCGAACTTTTAAATCAATGTGAAATTAATTTAACAAAACAAACAGCAATCATTCAAACTCAAAGTGAGATGATTAACAAATTAATAAACAATCGTTCCATAACCTTAAACCATAGTTCGTTGCATAAAATGCAAGAACTTGAAGATGGAAATATAGGAAAGGAATTTATCAAGTACAAAAATTCAAGCAACTGTCCAATAGAGGGAAATACATGTCAAAAAATACCAACAATAAATCTTAATGAACAGGTTGGCGCCAATAACTTATCTGCTAATCTAACAGCTATTGACCAAGGTGACACCTCAAAACAAGTAAATAAACATGAAAATGTAAATATAACCAAAAAATCAAAATATAGAATTAAACTTAGATCCGCTTCAACACACCCAGGAAGTGATGAAGCTCATGAAATTTTAAAAAATCAAGTTAATCCAGATGAAAATAATGATGGATTCAAAAAAATTAGTTACAAAAAGAGCAAAAAAAGAAATGTACTAATCGGTACTAACCAAACTAATAAAATTCCTGTGGTCAACAGGGTCTCCTGGTTTTTCATCTCTAGGATTGGACCACAAGTAAGCAGCCAACAAGTACTAAGCTACATGAAAGAACTGAATGCTAATGAAAATTATCAGTGTGATAAGCTTAAATCAAAACACGACACATATTCGTCCTTTAAAATTGGTGTTCCTGACAACATAAAAGATGAAATCATGAAACCGAACAACTGGCCCGCTGGTGTTTTTATCAACAAGTTTTTTCTGTCCAAAGGAAATGCTGAGCAACATAAAATGCAACAATAAAGCAGATCTTAAAGTATTGGGATATAATGCCTAATCCTTGAGAAATAAAAGCAATATTTTTGAAGCTTTCGTGAGTGTAAGTGACCTGGACATAATGTGTATATGTGAACACTGGCTTAATGAAAATGAAGTCAGTTTTTACAACATACCGCGATACGAAATTGGGGCTCATTTTTGCAGAAAAAATTCAAAAGGAGGTGGCGTCCTTATTTATGTGCGTGATAACGTAAAATATAAAACCGTTCCAACGATATGTAATTTCTCAGTTGAAGAACAATGTGAAATCTGTGCAATAGAAATAATAAGCATTAAAACAATTATTGTATCCTTTTATAAGAAGCCAACAGCAAATATTGATAATTTTATTTCTATTATAAGTAGTGCTTTAGATTTTACAATTAAGAATAATAGAAATGTTATATTAGTAGGAGATTTTAATATTAATTTCTTATCATCAAATGATACACATTGTAGAAATATTATTAACTTCTTAGATTCATATAACTTACACCCCGTAATAAATAAACCAACACGGGTTACAAGTACCAGTTCAACATGTATAGATAATATCTGCATTAATAAAAATCTAGAATATATCTCAGAAGTTATTAATATACATAGTTCAGATCACAGTGCTACTTTTGCTGAAATAAACCTAAATGTAATTAAAACATACAGTAGTGCTAAAAAAATTAGAGACTACTCTCAATCAAACTGTAACAAATTTATTTGTAGTATAAATGATGCAGATTGGAATACGATTTCAGATGCAGACGTAAATATAGCGTTTCACAACTTTAATAAACAATTTATTAATATATTTAATGAAAGTTTTCCTGAAAAAATAATTAAATGCGACAAAAATATAAATAAAAAAATTAAATTACCAGCTGAAATAATTAAAATGAAAGAATATTTACAGTTGATGTATGATCTGAAATCGTATTATAAAACTGCACAAACAAATAATATGTATAATAATTTTAAGAAAAAATATAGTAGGGCGATTAATGATTCAAAAAAACAAGCCAATGACAATTTTGTATTAAACTCCGATAACAAAACAAAGGCGGCTTGGAGAATAATACATCAAGAATTAGGTAAAAAGAAGCAAATAGATAATGAAACTTTCTTAAATGCAAATGATTTTAATGAATTATTTATAGACATTCCAAATCAAATTAGGAACCAAATTCCTAAAACTAGTATCTCATCTATAGATATTTTACAAAAAAATGTACCTCATGTAACCAATACAATGTTTATTAGACCTACCGATGAATATGAAATTCAAGATACAATCAACACTTTAAATGACAAAAACAGCTGTGATATAAACGGACTTAATACAAAAGCTTTAAAATTAGTCAGCGGTACAATATCACACCATTTAGCTAGACTAATAAATCATTGTATTAGAACATGGCGTATTTCCTTCTGTACTGAAAATCTCTCTTGTCATTCCAGTACATAAGAAAAATAATATTAACGATCCAAGTAATTACAGGCCTATATCGCTGCTACCTATATTTTCAAAAGTTTTTGAAAAAATATTAAAAAAACAACTAGTGACTTATTTTGAAAAATTTAATTTATTTTCTAATTGTCAACATGGTTTCCGACACAACAAATCTACTCAGAGTGCTCTGATTGACACAGTAAGCTTTATTCTAAAGTGCTTTAATGATGGAGAAATGGCCTCTGCCATTTCCTGTGATTTAAGTAAAGCTTTCGATACAGTTGACCCTGATATCCTGCTTTGTAAGTTAGAGCATTATGGTGTTAGAGGCGTTGCGTTGAACATGTTTGAAACTTATTTGAAAAATAGATTTCAAGCTGTAAAACTGAATAACAAGCTGTCTGATGTAAAAAGCATACACTTTGGAATTCCACAGGGCTCAATTTTGGGCCCCATACTGTTCCTGATCTATATAAATGATCTCGACAAACATATTAAATGTGACCAAGTTGTTTTATATGCAGACGATACAAATTTTTTACAGCGTCTTCCTCGATCAACATCTTTAATTCAAGATATAATGGCAGACGCTAAAATGTGGTTTGATAGCAACAAATTACTGCTAAATAATGAAAAAACTGGTAAAATAATATTTTCTTCTCGATCTTATCCGGATACAGTTAAAGATATAAAATTTTTGGGAGTGATACTAGACCAGAACTTAAACTTCAAGAAACATGTAGAGCTTATAACTAATAGACTCGCAAAAATCTTATATCTCACAAGAAAAATAAAATACCATGTTTCGTACTTGATACTGTTAATGATTTACCATTCTATGTTCGCTACTCATTTAATATACGGTGTTACATTGTGGGGTGCTTGTCCACAGGCTAACATTATATTTATTATTCAAAAGCGTATGATAAGAACTATGAACAATGTAAATAGTAGAACGCACTGTCGTCCTCTATTCATAAAAAATAGGATTCTAACTGTCCCTTGTACATATATTTATTATACGTTATTGTTTATAAGAGAAAACATCTCAAAATATGTTACCGTCTCTGAATTACATACACATGACACGAGGAGAAAAAATCAATTATGTCTGAATAAGTTGCGTATAGAGAAGGCTAGACAAGACCCTCATTACATGGGAATTGTATTATTTAATAAATTGCCAGAAAACTTAAGAAGTCTACCATACCTTAAATTCAAAAGAGAAGTAAAGTCAATCTTAATTAATAATGCATTTTACAGCATACCTGAATTTTTGAATTTCAAATTTGAAAACATAAAAAAATTAATATAATACCAAGAGGCTTACCATGTGTACGTGAATTCACATCAAATGTGTATGTTTCACATCAAATATGTATGTATATGTGTTTAATTCTGTATATATATATATATGATATATGTATTTACCTATATATGTATGTATCTTCAAACGCATATCGTTGTTTTTTTTGACAATGGTAAATTATTTTGTAATAATCTCACCTAATAAAGTATTATTATTATTATTATTATTATTATTATTATTATTACTATTGTGCTGATGGAAACATGAAACCTCAGTTTTGGTAAGGTTTGGACATAATCTCCATTTTGAGAAATATGAATGGAGTATTGACAGGTCTTGAGACAGATCGTGTTCGGCACTCTGAAAGTTTCGGTGTTGTATTGCGAGAGCTATATCATCAGCATATACAAACTTTCTAGCATGTGTGGTCGGAATGTCGGAGGTATAGAGGTTGAAAAGTAGTGGGGTCAGTATAGAACCTTGTGGTAGACCGTTATATAGCTGCCGGGTTTTACTATTACAGCCATTTAGACATACTCTAAATAACATATCTTGTAACATGCTACTTATAAAGTTATATAATTTAATGCAGGGTATTGCTTTTATGAACTTGAACAAAAGGCCTTTCCTCCATATGCCGTCATAGGCTGCGGTCAGGTCTACGAATACTGCCGAGGTTTTTAAACCTTTTTGAAAGCCACATTCTATGTAGGTTGTTAAAGCTAACACCTGGTCCGCACAGCTGCTTCCCGTTTTAAAGCCGGCCTGTTCTACTGGAACTATTTCATTTATCGCTGGTGCTATTCTGCTGTGGATCAACCTTTCTAAGAGTTTATACACAACACTAAGAAGTGCAATAGGTCTATAGCTTTCAACCTCGTTAACTGGTTTGCCAGGTTTTAGTGTAGTTATATTTTGGTTTTCTTGAATAAAACAGGAAGTTTGCCAGTATTGAGAATGTTCGTGCAAAATTTAGTCAGCCATTCTCTGGTTTGCGGTCCGCAGTTCTTATCCAGGAAGATGTTGTCCTCACCATTCGCTTTTAGATTTTTAATGCTTCCTTTAGTTCACGTTGTATTCATCTCGTATGTTGTTTATCTGCTGGAGCTTTAAAGCCATGCTTTTATCTTGTTAGGATCGATCGATGCTTTTGGTGTTGGCTTTTGAGTGTTGTCTCCTAGCTTGTGGAGGAGGTTCCAAGCTTTGCGACTGGAATGAGTAAAATTCGTGTCATGTATGAGGGTTTTCCAACTGATTGCTCGAGCATTATCTAAACTTTTCAATAGTTCATTTGCAACTAGAGGATCCCTAGAGTTTTGATATAAGTTGTATAGTCTTGTACTTTCTTCGCTTCAGCCCGGGACATATTATCTACGAAATCCACGAGGAATACATCTTTATGTATCTTCGCATCTTCGCAGTATCTATGACTATTTCCTTAAAATGTTCATATTTGTTGTACTGAGGAGGCACATTTTTAATAGCTTCATCCAAGCTTTCTGCGTACTGTTCCCAGTTTGCCTTACAGAAATTCCATCGCGCTTTGGCATTGTTCTCAGCAGTGGGATTTGTATGCCGATTTCATATACAGCCGGGCGATGTTGGCTGCGTGGGAAGTCCGGAAGTATTGTTCTATTTGTTGGGACTGGTTTATTTAGATAGTCACGGCTAATAAAACACAAATCTGGACAATATTCTTGTTTCCATCTTGCAAAGTAAAAGGTGCCCCTTTGTTTTGCATCAAAAACGAGGAACAAATTGTTGAAGTCAGCCCAGTTCATTAATTTTTGGCCATTGTTGTCAGATGTTGCATACTTCCAGTCCGTATGGTGACTATTAAAATCTCCTGCATACACTGTTGGGTGAGGATATCTACTTAGGACGTGAGGTGGCCAATTTATGTTAGGTGGTTTGTAGACGTTTACAATGTGTATATTGTTTACTAGTACTGTACTTTCTGAAATCCCGTTTATAATTCCGCTTGATACTATGGTAGCATTTTGAATGTTATTTTTAATATAGGTTGCGATTCCGTGAGTCTTACTATTAATAGAATCTAATAGCTTATAACCATGAATGTGGCCTCTGGATTTTATCGAGTGATCATCTTCTGTATGTGTTTCCTGAATGAGCAATACATCGATATCGTGGTCCTTCGGTAATCTGGATAGATAATCATTCTTACTTCTACTTATTCCTTCTATATTAATTTGGCAGATACGGACAGAAGGTCCGATATTCTTTGTCATTTGGTTGTGATTTGAGCTATTGGTATGATGGTACATATCGGAGAAATAAAATAAAATACGTAAAAATATGTAAAGTAGCTGACCGAGGAGTCTGCGTCTCAAAAATTTCTGCTCACTTAGCGTGATCCTGCGGGCACGTCTGGCCTTAAGCCACGGAAGCGAGCAAAGCTACCCGCTCATGAAGTTAGTAGAAATTAATTAAACACAGTGATTACAATAAGATAGGTGCAAATATGACCAGTAATTTGACATAGGTGTCAGTTTAAATAAAATATAAAAACTAAAAACACAATATATAATGAATACAGTAACATACAAACATCAGGTATAAAAAATATATAAATACAAAAGTATATAGTAAATATAATAGGAACAATATAGTAGGTAAAATAAAAATAGAATAAACAAATAGTTGGGACATAGGTAGGAGTTTGAGGATCGCTGTGTGTGTGCATACAGCAATACTTTTCACTATTACGGATGATTCATGAAAAATTCACGAAAGTTAGGAAGAAAAATTTTGATGGTCACTAATTTTCTATACTCCAAGTGTATGATCCAACACGAGCATGAACGAGTAGCATTTTTACAAATTTTAACAAATTTTGTAACTGAAATTGTAGTATATTGCTATATTTTTATTCGTTATATTTAAATTGCGGTTTAATTGAGATAGTTTGTTTATATATATATATACATTTAATTAGGTGAATAAATTATACTTTGTCATAAATAAGAAAGAAAAAAAAATGAGTAACATTTTTGTCTCTGTTCTTATTATAGAATTTAAAAAATAAAAGGTGTATATTTATTCATCTTGTGGAGAGAGTACCCCAAACTGTATATTGGACCCAAGCGCTCTACTTATCCGGAGAATCCAGACCGAACTGCCTAACACATGTTAAATGATATTGTTACGTTAAATTTACTTAAAATTTTTGATTTTGTGGAGATGGAAGGAAAGAAACACAAGGTGAAATGGATATTGTTCAAGTTAACTCGCCAAACTCTTCAAAATTCAAATGCACAAAAACATGGTTTTGTTTCCACATGGGGTACACAGTTGGTGAGTAATTTATTTGTTGATTACTCGATAGTTAATTTGTTCACATGTACCATTTCGAGGTTATACTTATTCTTATCTGTTTTTTCAGAATTTTGAAGAGTTTGGCGAGTTAACTTGAACAATATCCATTTCACCTTGTGTTTCTTTCCTTCCATCTCCACAAAATCAAAAATTTTAAGTAAATTTAACGTAACAATATCATTTAACATGTGTTAGGCAGTTCGGTCTGGATTCTCCGGATAAGTAGAGCGCTTGGGTCCAATATACAGTTTGGGGTACTCTCTCCACAAGATCTTTGTGCGTACCATCGATTTTGGGGATTGAGTACGTCGGAATGTATTAAGATCCAATACTCTATATCTTCCTGGGTTTCTAACTGTTACTGTTAGGGCTTCCCGGTGTTTGTACCGGTTTAAAATTTATTATTTTTGCAATTTCATATTGTACTTAAATATTGGATGTAAGGTTCCTTAAGTGTTTTTTTTTGGGGTTTGGACTTGATATACCGTTCGAGGTACCTTTATCTCATTACTTTGTACGTACCACTGTTTTGAGAGATTGGTACGTCGAATTGTATGATTGCTCCATATCTCAATTAATCACTCTGGTTCTTTCAACTTAGTTGATAGTAGTGAAAATTTCATGATTGCGGGGGTTATCGTTGCGTTATGTTGTACAGGGTGGGACACTGTCAACTCTGTCGATTTGTGCGTACCAAGTAGTTAGGGGGGGTAGTGTCGCAGCCTGTCATATTGATGCAGCGATGAAACTTGTTTTCATTATATTATTATATAAGTTAATGTTGGACAATTATATGGTTTATTTGTCTCAGTTGCACTGTTAAATTCAAACAATAGTTTTTAATTTTTGGATCACTATATTTCTAAATTTAATTTAAATTTTACTCCTGGTTTTTCCTATGTTTTGTTACCTTCAAGTACACAGAATATCTATGTATTCTGCAATTTCTCCATCCTTGGAGATGATTGATGTACAGTCTGTTATGACTACGTTTAACTAACATAGGTAAATTTTGTTATTAATTGCACAATATTGTTTTCTATCTTGATGTTATTGTTATAGCACCTGAAGAAGCCAACAATGTTGTTGGCGAAACGTTGTGTTTTGTTAAAATAAACGCTTCTTGTCCAAAAAAGCTGAGTGAAATTATTTTCCACTTCTACCTATATTCAAATATTACTGTAAAAAATCTTCTAGAGAGACTGATAATATTTCTAACCTCAAAAATGTCATTGAAAAACTTACTGCTAGACTTGATAAATTTTAAAAATTTATAACTCCATTGAGTTACCGCCTAAACTTTTTGAGGATATTGTTTCTGAAATTGAAGACAGGACGCGTAGAGAAAAAAATATTATTATATACGATCTTGATGAAACTGATGGTGGAACTGCCTCAGATGTTGTTGCGATTAATAATATTTTAAAGAACACGACTAACGACGCTTCAACCACTGCTTCTTCTATTAAGCGACTAGGTAAACCAGGAAGCAAACCTAGACCAGTCAAAGTCATTCTACAGTCAACTCATATTGCGAAAACTGTCTTAAGAAATAAATCAAAACTCACACACACTAATTACAGCAATGTGCGTATTAGGAACGACCAAACACCGAGACAAATTAAATACTTAAATTCAGTACGTGAGGAGCTTAAATCTAGGACGGAAAAAGGTGAGCACAATCTAACCATAAAGTATTTGAATCATATTCCAACTATTGTTTAAGATAATCGTAATCTATCAAAAAACTAACCGCTTTTCATGAATTTGTTTTTTTCTACACGAATATTGATTCACTGCCTGCTAAATTTAATGACTTTCTTATATCTGTTCATGTTCACAAACCGTCCTGTATATTGATAACTGAAACCTGGCTATCTGAGTCTCAGCCCGATTCTCTTATTCAAATACCAGGTTATTTTCTTCATCGTAAAGACCGTGTGATTCGGAAAGGATGTGGAGTTTGTATATACTTCCGAGAATCAGATTTTCTAGCAAATAACATTTATGTTATTAATGTATCATTTCCGCACATGGAGTCACTCTTTTTGAAAATACGCTATGAAGACACGTTTTTTCACCTCATGAATATATACAGGCCGCCTAAAACTTTACTTGAGGATGATGTTATATTAATGAATTTTTTAAAATCCGCATCTGATAAATATCAAAATTTAATTATTTTTGGAGATTTCAATTTTCCAAATATAAAATGGCCACTTGAGAACCTTCCAGATACCAATGATGCCTCATATTTATTTTCTGAAATTCTCATGACTTCTAGTCTGGAACAACTTATTACCAAACCTACTAGATTTCGTGTTAATCAAAGTCCATCTACTCTTGACCTAATTGTCACTAATGATTCAAATTTATTTGGAGAGATTCATCACCTTCCTCCCATTGGAATTTCGGATCACGGAGTTTTACTCACTTCAGTTCAGATGATCAAATACCATATGCCACCGTCTACTAGGAAAAATATCTGGAAAGCTAACTTTAGCAACATTGCAAATGACATTAGAAATATACCGAATGTAAACTTTGCAGATTTGGGTGAGCAGTAGAGTTTTTTGTGTCACACTATCAGTCCTAACACTCCGATTTACAGATCTAACAATAAATATAGAAATAAATGGTTCAATTCTCATCTTGATATGCTACACAAGAGTAAGATGAAATTATGGCAGAAATGTAAAAGAACTAAAAAACCAGAGAACTACAAACAACATCGTATAGCATCAAACAAGCTAACTTATGCCATTCGTCTAGCTAGATCGTCTTTTGAAAACAATTTATTAGATCTTGGTCCTAAAGCTTTCTACAGTTAAGTTAGGTCCTCAATTACTTCTAAAGTTGCAGTTCCAATACTTAGAGACAAAGAAGGGAATATCTGTAGAGATCATAAAACAGTAGCCAATTTATTTATTGAACAGTTTTCTGATGCTTTCTCATCTGAACCTGAAGACACATTACCACCACTGGATCCTACACGTTACATCGGAAACTGTATAACAGATGTTGAAATCACACCTGAAATTGTTTTTGAAGCTCTAACTGATCTTAAAAATTCTGCTACAACTGGTCCAGATTCAATTCCGAACTTATTATTAAAAAATTGTAGAGACGATCTTGCACAACCATTATGTGAAATATTTCGTCGATCCTATAAGTATTAGCTCCTGTACTTGTAAGGTTCTAGAAAAAATTATCTTTAAAAATATTCTCAAATTCACCCTGGAAAATAACATTATCTCTTGTCATCAGCATGGTTTCCTACCTGGCCGTTCTGTGTCTACCAACTTGCTTTACTGTACTGATTTTTGGACTAGAGCACTCGATTCAAATAACCCTATCGATGTGATTTACTTCGATCTTGTTCGAGCGTTTGACAAAGTTCCACACAAGAGGTTGCTGAAAAAACTGGAGCATTTTGGAATCAGAAATAAATTTCTACATTGGATTGAAGCGTTTCTTACAGGAAGATATTTCTGTGTGAAAGTAGGAAATGAATTTTCCTCCTCAGCACCGGTCATTAGTGGGGTACCTCAAGGATCTGTCTTAGCACCACTGTTGTCCCTTATTTACATCAGCGATCTTGGTTATATCCTAAAATCTCCACACTGCTTCTACGCTGACGACGTAAAGATATTCCATAACCCTGTTTCTCAGTATGATGAACTTCAAAAGGACATTAGTAATCTGGTAGAATGGTCATCGACCTGGCTTATACCAGTTAATATAAATAAAACTAGTGTTCTTCATCTAGGCATAAACAATCCTAGGTTGCAGTACTACCTTAACGGTATTACTATCCAACAAGTTACTGAACAGGTTGATTTGGGATTGACAATATGCACAAACCTCAGTTGGTCTACATGTGTGATCAAGTGTGTTAAGAAAGCAAATAGTGTGTTGTACCTTATCTCTAGAGCATTTGCTAGGCCGTCTCCTGTATTAGTAAGCAAAATTTTCACAACATATATTCGCCCACATCTAGAATTCGCCGTTTCTGTTTGGTCACCAAGTCTTAGAAAAGATATTGACATTATAGAAAGAGTCCAGAGACGTGCTACGCGATTACCATTTGGTTTCAACAGACTTCCCTATGATGAGAGACTTCGAAGACTTAATTTGCCCAAACTGGAAAACCGCAGAAGTCGTGGTGATCTTATAACTACCTACCGTGTACTACATCGGAATTTTGATGCTGATCTTACTGGTTTGTTTGTACTTAATGTAGACTCTCGTTTACGTGGACATTCGTTAAAGGTATGTCACGAAAACTTCCGTAAGAACGTTCGGGCCAAGTTTCTTTCTAACCGAGTGTTTAATGCCTGGAATAATCTACCTGAAAGTGTAGTGTCTGCCCCTAGTGTGAACAATTTTAAAAATAGACTGGACCTTTACAATCAGTTGCTACTATCCCCATAAACTGAAATTTTCTGTTTTTGTACACTTTTTATATTTGTTATTGTTTGACTTTAGTTGTTTATCAAAGTGTTTTGTTTCTTTCAACTTTCCTGTATCACAACAATGTGAAATATTGTAATTTTTCTATAAGAACTTTATAAGCCATTGGCTTCAGTTCTTTTTAAATAAATAATAATTTACCTATGAAAAACAATAAAATACACTAACAATAAAATATACGGGGATAATTGGATAAGTCGAAACGCTACACTGACCATGTGGCTAGAAAAAAAAAAAAACAACATTATTATGTTTGGGGTTAAGGAAGCTGAAAAAGACCATGGAAACATGGAAGAGATTATTTTAGCTATATTTTCAAAAATCATGAATATAAAATTAGAATTAACAGAAATACGCGTATATTAGAAGAAACGTATTAAAAGACTAGGTAAGAATATTACCGTCATAAAATTCCAATAATCTGCAACAGAAAATTATTAAAACATACTTCCATTCATATTGAACAGGACTATACAGAATAAGTTTTAGAAACAACTGAAAGAGCCAATGTTATAATTTAGTCAACAGGGAAAACACGCAATTTTAAGACAGTATAAGTTAACAGAAAAAGGGAAATCATCTCGCGAATCGCTCGAAGTAGAAGAAAACCAAGAAAAATCAAAGAGAGGCAACACTTCAGAAAACAGTATGGAGGACGTGTTCGTAGAAAAATCAATAGCACCGCCTCAAGTTCCAAGATGATAAATGTAAATAAGAAACCCCCCACCAAATAACAAAATATAAGAAAGAACTCAGTCAACAACTTAGGTAGTTTCATAACATTTAAAGAGAACTAGAGAAAGACACAAAAATAAGCTTACAACTTACGACGATAAGAATTATGAATATGATTACGAGAACAACAAAAAACAGCATAGAATCAAATACAAATGAAAAATTACCACCACAATTCCAACACGGCTGGTCACCACAGAAGTTAAATACCACATTCCTTCTAAGACTAATTCAACTAAAAACGAAACTTCCAACAATAAGTAACAAGAAATGATATCATGATAGGTATTTTCAACACCAGATCATTAAAGGACAAAGAAAAACTAGTAGGATTATAATATGTACTCCATTTAATAACCTGAGACATAATTAGTTTAGCGAAAATCAGAAGAAATGAAAATACCTTTCATCTCAAGTCAAACTTTATACTGTGCCATACTGAAGCAAAAGGTGGTTAATACAGAGTAAACTTTGTTATTATAAGCCACTGGAAAAGCAAAACCATAGCCAGAATTAAAACCAGTATCTGAAAGATTAATAATATATATTTATTGACTAAGTTACATACAAAGTGTTTTTAGTCAGTCAGATTATAAAAATAAGTGTTAAAAAAATACAAAATAAAAATATCACATATTAAAAATTCGTCAAATGTATAAAAAGCATGATTGATTAAAATTTTCTTAATACTATTTTTAAAATTTTGGTAGCTTAGGTTCTTGAGATCGACAGGTAATATATTAAAAAATTTGGTACAGTAATAAATTGTAGCATTTCTTGATTCCGTTAAGCGTGTAAAGTTAGGATATAAGTTTCGCTTATTTCGAGTATTATGAGAGTGAACCTGTTCAAAAGTTGACAAATGTTGTAAATTTTTGTGGGCATATAGAAGGCAATGATAAATGTAAAGCGATGGAAAAATCATTATTTGCAATTCCGTAAAAAAAATCCTGCAATCATCTCTATACGGAACTCCAGCTAAAATTCTGATTGTACGGCGTTGCAAGGAAAATATTCTGAATGCTGCAGCAGAGTGCCCCAAGCTAACAGGGCATAAGATATGTGGGACTGAAATAGGGCAAAATAGGAAATGCGTAGAATATCTTTGGAAACGGAATTGTGGAGGTTTCGAAATAGATAAATTGATTTGCAAAGTTAAGATGCCAAATAGTCAATGTGATGAGTCCATTTTAGAGTAGGATCAACATAAACACCCAAAAAATTAACCGAGCTAGGATTGACATATTCATGATTTTTAAAAGTAATAAGAATTTGCTGAGTTTTATGAACATTTGGTGCTTGTTTATTAGAAAGGAACCACTTATTTGCTTTGTCTAGTATATTTGAGTTTACATTTAATAGATTTGTATAGTTTGCTGAACGAGTAAAGAATGTCGTGTCGTCTACATATAGAATTGATTTTGCACCTAAAGAGTTTGGAAAGTCGTTAATATAAATTAAAAATAGCAAAGGTCCAAAGATTGATCCCTGAGGCACACCACAAGATGTCATTAATGTTTCTAATTTAAGATTATTTAGTTTTACAAATTGTTTACGGTCATTGAGGTATGATTTAATTAAAGAACAACTATTAGAGTTAAAACCATAAATGGCGAGTTTTCCAATAATATTGGTATGAGAAACACAGTCGAACGCTTTACTCAAATCAAGTAATGTTGATAAGCACAGTTCGCCAGTTTCAAGACTATCTGATATTTCATTAATAAAAGACAGGATTGCATCTGTGGTCGATTTATTATTCCTGAAACCGAACTGAGAATTATTAAACAGATTATTTGTTTCAAAATAAGACACGATTTGTTTATATATTTTTTCAAAAATTTTAGAGAAAATGGGAAGTAAGGATATGGGACGATAGTTATTCAAGTCATATCTATTGCTTTTTTTGAAAATAGGAAGAGCTGCTGCAAGTTTTAAACTATCTGGGAATATATTTGTTTCAATGCAAAGATTTATTATTTTTATGAGTGGAATGACAATTTCATTTTTTATTACTTTTAAAATATCTACGGAAATCCAATATGCATTTACTATTTTTTAATGAATCAATAACCTCTCGTACGGTATTGAAAGAAGTAGATGTAAATGAAAATGAAAAATTATTTGTGGAGGTCGGTAAAGTTAAAAAAGATAGAGGTAAAATATTAGAGGTGGGTAAAGATTTTAAAATGTTGGTTGCGATATTGATAAAATGATTGTTAAATTCATTAACTGACAGATTGCTTGTACAATTGTTAGGCATTTTTGATTTTCTATTATTATTAATAACTTGCCATTTGACTTTACGAACGCTGGATGAGGATTTTATGAAAAAGGAATTAGCTGCAATTTTAGATTGTTTAATTTCATGTCTGTATTACGCTCTAAAAATATTTTTTGTAATTCTCAGTTCTTCGGATGCATCATCTCTTATTTTTTTCAGGTGTTCATTAAACCATTTAATATTATTTTTATTATTGCAGTTATTACCCCTATTATTTATTTTTATGTTTTTGAAAGGAAAGCTAGATTCGAACGATTTTATAAAAATTTGGAAGAAAAATTTAAATGCCATATTACCACATTCAAATCCTTGCAAAGGTAACCAATTAATCTCGTTTAAAGATTTATGTAGAATGTACTTACTAGTTTGAGTAATAGGTCTATATGATTTAATGTAAGGATCAGAATTATGAAAGGGAAGAGGAAAATATAGTTTGATACCATCATGGTCAGAAAACATTGTAGCAACTTTTTGAACAGATATCGCACTAGAATCAACTAACTATAAGTTATGAAATATATTATCTAATCTATTGTTTTTCCGGGTATTAAAATCAACAAGAGAAATTAAGTTATACGGTTCCAAAAAATCGCAGTCTTTTAAATTAAATTTTACATTAAAGTCTCCACAAAAAAATATATCTTTTGATAAGTTAATGAGTAAAAATACTTTTTGTACATTTTCAATAAAAATTTTGAAGTCACCAGCAGTGGAACGGTACACATAAATAATAATAATATTCTTTTTTATTAGTAATATAGCTTATATTTCACAGTGTAATTCTATACTTAAATTATTAATGTTTACTAAGGGTACAAAATTATAATTATTTTTAAGGTCAATAATGGATTCACCGTGAGCCATGTTTCGTCTAGAGAAATGGGCAGCTACCGTAAAATCATCTAAATAAAATTCATCACTTTCCTCAGTTCAGTAAAACAGAGAATATCAAAATTATTATCAATAAGAAATGCATCTAATTCACTTTTTATGTTTCTAATACACTGAACATTTGAACAAAGAATATTTAAATTGTTAATAGAGTTGCTAAACACGCTGATTTATTGACGGTGTACTTAAATTAAAGTTGAATTTAAAAAAGGAGCTGTTATTACTAATGTCATAGTTTTGATATAATAATTTTTTTGTATATGGTTTTCATATGTAGTCCTTGTTGCGTATTTGCACTCTTCTCTAAATGGAAATTTATGTCAAATAAATAACAATCTTGCACTTCATTTGTGATGTCAAAGAGTATTTCGTTAAAATAATAAATATCATGATTTAAATAAGGACAATCATATCTGTACGGAATTGAGCATATAATTAAATTAGTGTTTATGCATGTATTAATGATCTGTTTAAAATTATTTATGAAAAGAAGCCCATTATTTGGTAAAATATTCGTACCGCCTACTATAAAAACTTTTTTGTAAAATTCTTTACCAGTTTTAACAGATCAGCCACTACGCTTCCTAACTGTGCACCGGGTTTGAAGATTGAAATCACTTCATCATCCTTAAAAAGATCTTTTGCAAGCAAACTACAATTTCTGAGATGACTATCTCCTAAAAATAATACGCGCCTTTTTATTTTTAACATCTCCGGAGTGAGGGTGTTCACACTGTTTCTTCTGTGTGGGCGTTGTGGCGGCTATTGAGATTAGCTATGTTGGATTAAATATGTCAAGCGACGAACATTTGGCATTAATTCATGTACATATTGTACATGTCCCAACCAGTAAATCCACTCTAGAGGAATTGGGTAATGAGGCAAGAAGAAAATCTAAATTTCTTATAGTAATGGGAGATTTCAATGCGATGACGCAAAAGAGAGAATATTGAGGAAAGTATAATGGTCACTTCATATTACGGGGAAGGGAATATATGAGAAGAGAGATTAATTAATTTTGCACTCCAACATCAAGTACTGTTCAACAAAATTTTGGAGACAGAAGAAATTCCAAAATAATGGACTGTCCAGAATCATTCTACTGCATAAGAAAGGGGATAGATCAAATGTGAATAAATACCGACCTATTAGTCTAATTCCTAACATCTACAAAATGTTCACCAAAGCAGAAGAGAAGAGGGCAGAGGGAGTCTCCCTGGAAAACCCCTAGTCTAAAATGCACCCCGTTTGTGAAGATAGTTCCGTCTACAGTCGGAACAGCGAACTTTGTTTTTCAGAGGAACTAATGCCCCTCTGGAAGACAAAGTTCGCTCTATACATCTCACAACTTCCGGATGAACCCGTAAAATACGCAAAAGTGTCACAATAAGTGTCATAATGCGGTGTGGTATCAAATGCTTTTTGATAGTCCACCTAGGCCATCGACAGGTTACGCTTGTAGGCGACAGCATCATGACAGACTGACCTTTTCCTTGCAACCTGCGAGACCCCTTTTCGATCTCCTCTGTTCATAGATGTCATTCCAAACAGGGGCAATAGAGTTCAGCACCCTTTCGTTCAACACGCTTGTAAAGATCTTGTATATCGTGTTGATGCAGGTGATAGGACGATAGTTTTTCGGATTGGTCAAGTCTCCTTTCTTGGGAATAAGCACAGTGCGTTTCTCTGCAAGCAATTCAGGAATGGATTTTTGCGTACGAACAAACCGTGTAAAAATCCGTGCTAAGTGGTGGTGCATGGACGGGAAGGATTTTCACCAGAAGGCGATGATGACATCTATTCCTAGTGCTGCAAAATTACGAGTATTGCTTATGACACGTGTCACTTCGTCGAACGTAATAGAGGAAAACGCTTGAGGATCTGCAAGACGTTCGTTGCAGTACTCCTCAAAGTGCTCGAAGGCTGGAGTGTCTTGCGCAATCAAGTCTTTTTCATAAATTCTCTGTAACGTCTCCAAAAAGTCTCTGTAACGTCAACACCTAAAGACGTGTCGGAAGATTTAGCCCTGGGTTAACGAGTGGAAGATAAAAGAAAGGTAGAGTTTTCTTCGATTGTCCTCACCCGAGTGATCAATTTCTTCCGTGCTAAAGCAAGTGCGCGCAACTTGTCCACAGATTTTTGTTTTAAAAGTATCAAGATAGACACATTCAATGTGTGAAGTATGTATCGGGTTTGTTAACCGGAAGGTCCGCCCTTACGCAATGCATCAGTAGCACACTGAATTTCGGACACTTCCTGGCGGCACCACATCATTTTAGATTCTAATTGCTAATACGTTTCTTGTCCTTAATGGATTTGTTTACGATGGGGCTCTTGGGTGCTTTGAACTTACTGTGTCTTATTCGTGTACGTTCAGAGCGGGACGAGAGAGCATTGAAGAACTCGTTTCGAAGATTTCGTTCCGAAAACAATTCCTCAATCCTGGTTTCGGCTGGAATGTGTCCAGGTGACACTGTTTCAGTCACAGCCGCAGTATATAAACTGAATATTCATGAAAGAATGATGTCGAAATATGTATTTATTCCCATTTTATTTAGCAAATTTATTATGAGAGTAAAAAATCCACCCATGGAATCGTACGGACCAAATCGCATGGCGTCTTGAACAACACAGACTTACTTGTTAATAGGTAATATTCCCGCAGACTTGTTTTCTCTAGAATTTAGACAACGGTATTTTATTAACGGGTATTTAAAAACTGTTTTTTAATCTTTTAATCAGATTTGTGAACAATATTTAATAGTGCGGCCAACCGGCTTGACAATGTTGGCAACTGTCGACAAACTAATGACAGTTCGGTCGTGTTGCGTTCGTGTTGCGTCGGTCGTGATCGGGCAGCCCTATCTAAAAGCCCTATATCCCTAAAAGATAGTCTTTCTTTATCACGCGCCTGCTAATATGAAGTCAAACATGTTTGAATTTGTTGCAGTCTTTTCAATGTTTAAAACCATTCCAGGTTTTCGCGGAACATCTATTAAGTTTTCGCGGAACACCAATGTTCCGCGGAACATAGTTTGGGAAACCCTGCTTTAATTGTTGCTATGTTCAGAGGTTGCAGATAATAAAAAATAACACTTTGGTGTAGCTGCTACACTACACCACACCACTTGTGCTACACTGTAGCACAAGTGGTGGAGGAAATAACACAGCCAGAATTTTAAATACTACGATAGCGGTTTTAGGACTTAACTTGATTCTGGTACTCATAAAGGGCAAGCAGCAACTGTATATGTGGTTAAATAGTTTCCTGCTTTCTCATAACCCACGTGCACGTTTCAAGTCATTCCGCCATTATTATTTTTCTTAGTCAGCTGTTTCAATACAAGCTTAAAATAAGAATTCGAGATGAGTTATTTGAAGCGAAAACTGCGCAGGTAATTCATAAAAGGATATTTCCTACATTAAAATACATTGGTGACCCATGTCCTTTCAATGAAACCGTTCGACTTTGGATACATGAATTCAGACGTGGCAGAAGAAGCACCAAAGATGCATCACGTTCTGATATCAGCTGCCATGCCAGAAACTATCGACAAAGTCCATAATATGGTTTTGTTGAACAGGCAAGTGAAAGAGTGCGAGATAGTAGAGGCAAGATGAATGTCGCGTTTGCTCATTGCAGAACAAAAGGGTGTTCGTATGCAAATATCAGCCTAAAGTTAGAATGTATTTAAGAAGTATAAAGCGGATTTAATGCAGTATTTTGTGACTAAGGATGAAACTTGGATTCACCTTTACGCACCTGAATCACATCCGCAATCCAAACTGTGGACTGAATGCGGTGAAACGCATTTGACTAGCAGCTGTACTTAATATCAAGTTACTCCATAAACCACCCTCGTATATTAACCACAAATAAAAAGTTGTAGGTCTGGTCTGTTGAAGGTTAGCTGAGGAATTATTCTTGTTTGAAGCTACACGTTAAAAGACCAGATGTTAGAATCCAAATGCAAAATAATAAAGTTTAAATTTTTAGCGGAAAACGAAATTTCTTGTGTCTCGCTACAAGACTAAACTAAACTTACACAAATAAATGTGTATCAGATTACGCTGTTTGCTATTGGCTACAGCAAGTTTGCTTATGTCGAGAGAGCAATTGAAAAACAAACAAAAAAGTTGACTGTGACATAAATAAGTATGTCTTCTATTTTGCCCCTTATGCTATAAGTATAAGATATACAAACTACAAAATTATGTCAACTGTCATTTTTACCGGCCGCCAACATATATAAGGGAGGTATTGTGATCATACCGATTTTGACATTTCGAGATTTCGATCGATCTCCACGAGTTGAGATCCCTACATAACGTTTTGACTATTTTTAGCATGATTTTTGTCGGTCTGTCTGTCTGTCTGTCTGTCTGTCCGTCCGTCCATTCGTCTGTCTGTCTGTCGATCTGTGTACACGTGCATAGCAAATTCGGCTAAAAGGATTTTTATGAAACTTTATATTTAAGCTTTTGACATCAAGGTACGAGTTGATCAACTTTTGGTAAAAATCGGTTAACTAGAAATGGGAGTTTACTCGTATCGATTTTAAGATTTTTGCGAATAATTCACAACAGAAAAATATTTCGAAAAAATTTATTTAACAAAAGTTGCGACATTTTTTGATAAAACGAAAAATGTTTGAAAAAGTATCTATTTCTTCATACTTATATGTAACGTTTCCGTGGTCATGATAAATAATATAGCTGTTAGAAAATATTAGGTCAAGTTATTTTTACTCTGCTGCTAGAAATAGAAAGCAACATAAATTAAACAAGTACTTTGTGATGGCGGTTGGTCCTGTGGTGGCCAAGCTGATTTCTTTTTTTTTTAAATTTTTTCACATACAAACCTGAGTACCAAGTTATTTAATATTTTTAAAACTCAAGAGGTTCAATATCAGTTATGTGGTCCAATATGTTAAAACTAGGTATATTGTTAAGTAATTTATCAATAGGTGCAAGTACAATTCTTTACAAGTTGTAGTTCGACGCAAGTGCACATTATTACCTGTGCAATTGCGATTGTGATTCTGAATATTTCTTGTTCGGAAGTTGTAATAGGCACTAACACTGGACTCCAACCTGTTAAGGATTTATTCCGCGAAATAATTCATGAGTGAAAATTCAAATGTTAGTTGCATACATTTTTTCTGTTACTTTAGTTTTTTTAACTATTATTCATTTCGGTACTCGTTAACTGATTCTTAACAGAAAAATGTTTAACGTCCAAATAAGAAATGGAAAGAAAAAGAATCACTCAGCTTTTTGTACAATACGTATATTTTACAAAACACAACGTTTCGCTAAACCAGTGTTAGTTTCCTCAGGTGCTATAATAAAGAACATAACAATAGTAATACTAAATCATAAAATGATATTATATACTACACTCATACCTCGTTTTACGGCCTAGATACGTTCCGGGAAAGTTGGCCGCCAAGCGAAAGACCGTATAACGAATCAATTATTTTGATATAAACCCATATAAATTCAATAGGATCGGTTCCAATTTTTTATAAAATAACGTAGTTTTTAGTTTAAAATGCATATTTTTTTTCCTTATATGTATTCATTCAAAAATGCTTACGTATAAAATAAAAATACATAAAAAATACATGTAATAATAAACTGAAACCAAAAAATTATGCTGTCATTATCACTTTCCGCTGTTGTGGATTGACCTGGTTTAAAATTTTGTCCAACGTTGCGTTCTACATCGGGATCATTTTGAAGAAGGATGTTTATTCCTTGTTCGAAATAAGAAAGCTCATTCTACAAGTTCTTTGACGTTAGCTGTTTGCATACAGCAGGCTCTGGCTCCTCATCAAGTGCTCGTTCTGCTTCTTCCAAATCCTCAAAACCAAAATCATTTGCTAGGTTCAATATAGTTTGTCGAATTTCAGAAAAAGAATCAACTTCAGGATCATTAGTTTTTATGCATTCTGGCCATATTTTTCTCACATTTTTTTTTCCGTTTAACGAAACATTTTGGGCCGTAAATCGAAAAAGTGCCATAATTAAAGAAGGCCGTTATAGCTAAAATCCGTATAATGAGTGGCCGTATAACGAGGTATGAGTGTATTACCTATTCTAATGTTACGTTAAACTAACATCATTGTTGGGCCCGCTAGGCGCCCAAATTTTCCAATCCTTCAATCTTATTTATTTTAAATGATAAAACACAGTTTCTATGTATTTATCTATGTTTTAGGCCAGCTAGGGCCATCTACAAATGATTTATTGAATTTTAATGTAAAAATAATGCAAAAGTTGACCGCATTCGACATGTCGCTAAATGTAATTATTAATTAACCAATCATTGAGATAACGTTTTTGAGCGCGAGAAAAACCTTATGTTTTTTATAACCTAAAAACAGTGATTTTTTTCTTCTCGGCTTTCCATTCCAAGTTCTTTCGGATTTACGACCCGAATTTACAGTGATTATTTAAACCGCGTTCGTCAGCCTTACAACCTGACGAATAAATTCAGTGCAACTTATAATTTTGTGTGAAAACCATTGCAACCAACCAGATCAGCTAATATCATCTACAGAAGAGATATCCGCCTCCAAGGAAAAACCAGAATTCAGCTAAGTGTCTAACACTGTAGTTTTATTCTGTTTATTTTTTATGAAAATATTTTGTTTGAATTTTTGTTTTTATGTGAATATTATTTATTCCAGAGTAAGTTCCTTCCGAACTTACTTTTTTCCAGGTTTCATTTTATTATTGTTGTTCAATTCTTTAGTCTAGCTTTCTGCTAACATAATTTAGTGACAATAATTTTGTATATTATTGTTAATTTGCGAATATGCCTTTACATGTGCCTTCAGCTGATATTTTCTTTAATTGTTAGTGCAATAAAACCATTTAATTGTTCAACATTATCTAGTAGTTCTTTAATATTGCACTAAAGGTTGGTTTTCACTACAACACTTTGTATATTAATATTTGTAGAGTTAATTATAAGATTTGTGCAATAGATATTATTGTATTGTGTCCGACCAAGTACACTGGCTATTTTACATCGCACCATATCTTGCAGGTATACTTTACTCCAGTGAGTTGAGTCCACGAATTTTGTGTTAGGTACATCGTCGGTAGGTATGACCGAGGGAAACATCGAGCTTCGACTCCCCCTTTCACCTTATTTGTGGGCCTGGATTTTAACCTTCTTTCCCAACTAGGGCTAACTACTCCTTTGTGCTAGTCTCCTAGAACAGCCCCTAGGAGCAGAAGAGTTAAAATCCCCCTCTTTCCTTAAGGTCGAAACCGGCGTCTATTCAACTCACTGCGCGTACGTCTACGATACGATTTACCACTACATTTACCGCGCGCTGCGCTACCAACTATTTATCGGTCCTTCGAGTTAAAATCGTCAACCACTGTGTAGCTCTGTCGTGACCTACGGTTACGACCAATCGTAGGCGGGCGCTACAATCATCAAACATCCCTCATCAACATTAGTAGATCCTGATTCTTAACTTATATATTTGATATGACACCACTGAGAATAAATTATACATTGAATATTTTTAACATGAAGTCGTTTATTTTTCAGGTATATCCATATTTAATAGTTGACAATGAAACGAAAATAAAAACTGGTTTAATTGGTGACATGTGGAATATTTTTGAAGAGTTCTTACATTTTAGGTATTATGCAAGTAAAATTCATTAAAAATAAGTTTTATTATTATGATTTGTTTTTTTCAGAACGAATTTGTCTGTTGTGCCATTAAATATTGCAATAGATTCGTTGTCTGACGGTTTGGCTGTAGTGACATTAACACCAATTCTATCTTCCCCATGGATTCCTAATGTGGAATTTTCGCAGCCATATTTCTTTCATAATTCGTAAGTAAAAAATAATATCTTCATCCAGTCACAATGATTAGCATGGTCACAAGAGTAGGGCGAACTAAGCACTTACCCTGGCGTAAAGAAGGCAAGGGCATAGAATAATGCTTTCAATTTGGTGAAAAACTTATTGAACTTTGGTGAACTTTTTTATTTGTTTTTTTGAAGAATAAATTTTACAAGGATATGAACTGCGTTCATATTTATGTGCTGATTATGATTGTTTTGTGATTTTTCTGTTTGTGGTACGATTTTCTATTTTACCTATATATTTAAATAATATTTGTCGTTACTGGAGTTGTCTTAGTTCTGTTAGCTCTATGTTTAAGGTAAAACAGTCTCGTTTGACAGAGTAACCGTTTAATAATGTCTTTAAGTCCGACCAATTTGTTATATTGCTAGATGCAATATTTATGGCAGCTTCACCCTTGACTCTAGCAAGGATGATTGACTTAAGGTATTCATTTTGGAAGTCATTTACGTCTGTTGCATTATAAAATTTGTTCACTAATTTTTCGCACATCTCTAGAAATCTAGGTAGCATTTCGGTTTCACCCGAAAACTCCGGTATCATAGCCAGATACTCTTTTTTGAGTTTCGGTGGGCGTGCGGTAATCGGAATTGTTGTCTTTTTAAAAAGAATTTATTTTAATATTAAAAGTAAAATATTAGCAGTACATAGTTTTATGTCAAATACCAGAATGAATATAATACATAAAAATGGTCTTTTATAATCTTAACATATTTAGCATGGACAGGGGTTTTAACATGACACTGTCTGGCGTGCTTTTCAGAGTCATCATAATACGGAAGGTAACTCCCTCGTTCTTAGAATGAAGCCTCTCCTGAAAGGTTGATAACGTTTGCTTCCTGGTGTTGTTGGCCTCTCTTGAGTATCCTGACCTACATCACTACAAGATATATCGTTCAGCGGAATTCCAAACTATGTACTGCTAATATTTTACTTGTAATATTAAAATAAATCCTTTTTAAAAAGACAAATCTAGTAACGACAAATATTATTTTTACGTATATACAAGGTGTCTCAAAAGAAAATTTATATTTATTTAGCTTACTGCGTGAACGCAACGTATCCGAGGAGCGCGGGGGTTATGTCAATCGGTAGCCTGGCTCTTGGGAATGCAGTCGCTATGGAGCGTTTCTCGGGAGCAGACCGCGCGTTATGCATGCGAGAGTTTTACAAAAACGGTGATTCGGCGACTGTAGCGCGTAGATAATTCTGCAGTATTCGAGGTTTTCGCCACTTAAATGATGCGCCAAGCATTCCTCTCATTCGACATTGGGTTAAAAAGTTTGAAGAGACTGGTACAACGCTGGATAAATCAAAATCCGGGCGACCTAGGTCATCAAGAACGGTATAAAACGTGGAGAATGTTAATCAGTCTGTTCGTGACGACCCGAACCTTTCAATTCGAAAGCGCGCAAGTGCTTTAAATGTGCATAGATCATCATTACATCGCATTATGCACAAAGACCTAAAGCTGCACCCCTACAAAATTCAATTGGTGCAAGAATTAAAGCCCCAAGATGCCAGTCAGAGGCTTAATTTCGTAAATCAGGTGATTGAGCGATTTTCAACGTTTACCAACATTTTGTTTTCGGATGAAGCTCATTTTCATCTTAATGGCCACGTAAATAAGCAGAACTGCCGCTACTGGAGTGCAACGAATCCGAAACGCAAACATCAGAAACCTCTACATTCGCCTAAAGTGACCGTATGGGCTGCGATGTCGGCGCGAGGAATTATCGGCCCTTACTTTTTTGAAGACGAAAGGGGGCGTGCAGTTACAGTGAATTCAGAGCGTTATGTGGAGATGTTAGACAACTTCTTGGTACCTGAACTGCAAAACTTTCCTGGCTATAACCAAAAAACATGGTTCCAACAGGACGGAGCAACTTCACACACGTCCAATATGTCTCTGCCACTGTTCGTGAAATTTTCTCAGGCAAATTGATCTCCCGGAGAGGTGACATAAAATGGCCTCCACGCAGTCCAGATTTAACCCCTATGGACTTTTTCCTATGGGGTTATCTTAAATCTAAAGTTTACGCCAATAAACCGACTTCACTGGCGCATTTGAAATAAAATATCCGTCACGAAATGGCAGCCATCGCTGAGTCCACCTGTCGAGAAGTCATAAGTAATTTTACTGTTCGATTAAATGAGTGCCGAGAACGCGAGGGTCTACATTTAGACGATATTATTTTTAATAAATAAATCCCCAAAAAGTGTATTTTAATAATTAATAAACATTTTTTCTATATACGGCTTACTTTTTTTTTAATCGATCCACTAAATATAAAATTTCTTTTGAGACACCTTGTACATGTATCTCAGGAGATATCTGCCAAACTTCAAGTGTGTGCGCTTTCATTACTTTTCAGTAAGAAAAGTTATATCAACATAGGTACAATTTGCAGAAGTTACAGAAATTTTAGAAATAACATTTTTTACGTATGTGTATGGCATATGAATCTAGTGGTCCAGAGTTGGTGACCGGAATGTAGGCGTAATAAAAATTTCAAAAAATTTAGTATTTGGTGATTACTGACTGATTTAGTGAGATCTCCGGACCAGTTCTCTGCTATGCTTCGACGTTGCCGATATCGCTAGGAAGCCTACCAAACTTGAGCATATAAAGCAGTGATCTGCAACCGTTTTTAAGTCGCGGGTAACATTTTTTGGGGAGCCATACTTGAACTTTTTCCTGAAGTTCCCTTTTGCTGAACAAAATAACCTAAAGTGTAAGAAGTCTATATCGGCGCGGCGGTATAGTTGACTCTTATGAGACACATCCAGTAGCGTATTTACAGGTGCTCGCACTACGCGCAGAAGCGGGGCCCCGGATGTTGAAGGGCCCCCGGATTAAAAATGTATACATAAACATACATAGCGACGCTTAAAAGAATAAAAATAAAATAAAATATTTTTTATTAAAAGTGTAATTCGAACAACAACGAATACAAATGGTGATGCGTAACGGCGTCATTCGTGAGATTAAGAATCTATTTTGAAATATGAGAAGCTCCTTATCAAACAAAAATTCAGTTTTACGAGTCGCCACATAAATTTGTTTATCAACGGTGTTGATTGAACACGTGTGGTGCAAGTTTAGGCCAGTTGAAAAGTGGTTGTTTTTGTTATCGGTAATATTGTGCTTTTATTTTAAGTGTTAATTCATGAAAAACAAGAAACTATAACGATAAATTAAACATTTATATTTAAAATACATGTTATGTTGATACACATTTGTTTAAACCGCTTAAGGACTACGCCCGAGTATACTCAGGCGGCTATTATGTGCGAAAATTCCCACACCCGAGATAACTCGGGCAAGCTTTACCTGCAGAAAAGATTACTCTCGAATGTACTCGGGCGAAAATAAATACGATTCATGGTTTGTGGAAGCGAGACAAAAGACAGCTACGATGATTCAAACGAGGTACGAGAGAAAATGAATATTTTTTTATGAATTTGTCGACCCACAGTATGCACCATAATATTAACTTTCAATCCCATTTTGGGCCCGAAATGGCTTTTATGAAGGATATATATGTTCAGTAAATAAAATTCATTCATAAAAAAAAATTGTGTTTTTTTTTTCTTCCATTTTTAAATTTTTTAATGATTACTGAAGGGGTTTAATCATCAAAAATCAAACAGTCTAGTAAACAGAAAAAAAAAACGGTTACCGCTGGTAAGTGTGTCTTATGTTTTTAACAAAAGTGTTAGTCTTTATGGTTAGTAGTGTTTATTTCTAAAAGATTACAAATTATAGAAAAGTCTATCGACTAAAATCGATATAAATAGATTTTTTTGGAGCAACGATTAATCGATTCATTTCGATTCAACATTTAAAATCGATTTTTTATTTCGAATCGCTTTCCAGGCCTAGGCTCCAGATACATGTAGATACTTAAATGGTTAAGAATCTTTATGTATATGCACTTGTGTAATGTATGTAATAATTTGTAAAAATTTATTGAACAATCATTAAATTATTATCTACCGGGAATTTAGCCCAGAATGCATATTTAATATTCTGGGATAAACATTTTATATTATTTCTTAAAAACATACATATCAGATTTATTAATGTTATGTACTTTACTTACATGTAAAATAGTAAAATAATTTAAATCATAGGTAAAATCAGTTGTCTATTTAAAAAAAAAATATTTATACTAAAAAAATAATTATACTATTTGTGACGCCCGCTCCTGGCCCAGGTAGGGTAGGAGTACACGACGACACACAAGGTTTGACTTTGAAATGTCAAAAATATAATTGTTATAAGAATTTAATTTTATAAAATAAGGTCAGGTTCTTGGTTCATTTGCGTTGCCAGGAATGACAATAAAAAGAGAAAACAAAATAATTTGTACAAAAAAAAAAAAAATTAAATAACTATAATTGTTGCGGACTGCAACAATTAATAGCGGTAAGCGCGGCGGTGAATACGGTAAATTACACTCTAAATTAATTCCAAAATAAATTATATAACAATCAAAAAAATTCATACAAAGTTGACCTCTAAATTATATTAAATAACTACTAAAATTATGAATTAAAATAATTTCTCAACAGGAAAAAATGTTGACAAACATCTAACTTTAAAATAAGTTTATAACAAAAGAATTATGACTTTAAATTAATGTAATAAAAAAATTTACTAAAAGTCCAACAAAACGGTTTCGAACGGTTTGCTGTTCGTAGGTGCTTGTTCTGACGATGCCCGACAGAAATAATCGGAACACAAAATTTATAAAAATTACAATTTTTATGATAAATTTTATATAAATAAACTTACTCTGTTAGGCCTTACTATTACACGGAATTAATTTAACTGATTTGAATACCAACCTGACTATGGAGGGAAATCTACAGAAAAAAAATAATGGTTTAACAATATTATAAATCTGTTAATTAATATATATACATATATTAATTAACAATTAACATGAATCAGGGGATCCTGATAGAATTCTCACACACACTGAATTTAAACTTCTAGAACAATATAACCAATAAAAAACGCATGTGCTCTAGGGAAATCTGGAGGGAAAACTCTAGAAAAAATAACTTCAACAAAATATAAATTTAATAATTAATATACCCTGACATATTAATTAACAATTTGCACAAATCAGGGGATCCTGATTAAATTGAACTGATTTTAAACTCTTACCCAATATAAAAATCAAAAACACGTCTGCTCACCTTGATCGAAAAATATTAATGAAATTAAGATGGATGATTTTGACTAGCAAAAATCTTACCAGCGGCTCTAAACATGTTTTATTTTAAGGAAAACAAATTGTTATTTTAAATAAATTAAAATTAGGTTTAAATTAATACAATAATAAATTATTATAGTATTATATAATATTATATAAAATATTATTGTATCGGGTAAAGTATATGGTAATATATTTGTATTTTGTAATTTATAAAAATAAAGAAAAATGGAGGTATGATGAAGTAGAGGCTAAGATGGAGATTAAAGAAAAAATAAATAATTTCATTAGTGAGGAAAAGGTACAATATTCGGATGACGCAGAGGAAATGATGGTACAAACTAAAAATCTGATTTTTGCTGCAATGGAAAAGTTTGTACCAAAATCAACCAATATAGAAGGTGATAAGGAATGGATTACTCCGGAAATAAAACAGTTATTTGAAGAAAGAAAAAATTCGATTCAGTATAAAGAAATTAACAAGACAATAAGAAAAAAGATAAATGGAGCCAAGGAAAAGTGGATAGAAGAAAAATGTAGGAAACCGAAAATTTAAAAAATTATTTATTTATTTATTTCAAAATTTGGCTACACAACAGGCCAGAGCCCAATAATAGTGTAGCACCTTATTTACAAAAAAAAAAAAAATACATATATGTAAATTGACAGTATTTATTAATACATAGTAAAAATTATTACTTTTATAATTTTTTTTTATTTATTTTTTATAAATTAATCATTTTTAAAAAATCTTTTTAAATAATTTTTTAGTACAGCAATATTGATGGAAAATATATCGGGAAAATCCCGATTGCTAGCAAATTCATGTTCAAAGCTAAACGGTTCAAAGGCGAATTATATGCAGAGTTTGTTCTAGCATATGGTACTAAAAACAAATTGTTTTGTCTGGTCGCATAAGTAGGAACTCTTAGATAAAATTGATTAATAAGATCTGGACAGTCAAATATGGTATTAATAACTTTGAATACAAAACAGATATCAGTTATTATTCGCCTGTTTTCCAAAGATACAAGGCTAATTATCAGTAGAGTATATGAATTTAATATGTTTGATGAATCTATCCTGTATTTTCTCAATGCGATTAATATAAACATAATATTGAGGTGACCAACATACAGAGCAAAATTCAAGCTGGCTTCTTACCATAGAACAGTATAAGGACAAAAGAGTCTTGTATGATTTAAATTCCTTGCCGGTTCTACAAATAAATCCTAACATTCTATAAGATTTTTTTATAATTCCGTCCATATGTACGTCAAATATTAATTTTTTGTCAAAAACTACTCCAAGATCCTTAATAAAAGAGACAGAAGCAATCTTATCATTATTGATGAGGTAATTAAAATCAATAAAAGTTCTGTTTCTTGTAAAAGAGATAGAAGCACATTTCGATAAATTTATTTTTAATTTATTTAAGTACTGAAGTGGAAAAAATAACAATAGTCACCAGGTTTATAAAAAAATTAATGAGCTATGCCATAGAAAAGTATCTCATGCAGCGGGTTGTTTGGCAAACAAAAATGACCATAAATTATTCAACAGGGGAGAGAAATTAAGACGTTGGGAAGAATTTATAAAAGAGCTATATGAGGATACAAATAGACCTGTGGCAATGGATATAGACAGAGGTAACTTAGGACCGAATATCACAACAGAAGAAGTCAGTAAAGCAATTAAATGTACGCCGAAAAAGAAAGCTTCAGGACCAGACAATGTAAGTATAGATATGATTAAAATTTTGGGAAATGGAGGCATTGATATGTTCTCCAAGTTACTGAATAAAATATATGATTCAGGTAAAATCAGAGCAGAGATCCAGCAGAGTTGAACAGATCAACATTCATACCATTACCAAAGAAAAGTAATGCAACTGCATGTGATCATTACAGAATAATAAATTTAGTTAGCCATACTATGAAAATATTGCTAAAACTTATATTAGAAAGAATAAAAATTAAATTTGCACTGAAATTTCCAGGAAACAGAATGGATTCATGCCCGGAAGAGGAACTTGAAATGCCCTATATATGCTTAAACCGTTAATCTAAAGAAATTTAGAAATCAGCAAAGAAATACATGTCTGATTCATTACTATAACAAAGCTTTCGATAGTGTGCAGCATGTGGAAGTAATAAAAATATAGCAACAGCTCAATGTTGATGACAAAGATATTAGAATAATCTCCAACGTTTATTGGATGCAACAATCTGCTATCAGAATAGAGAATACAAGGTCTGATTACATAAAAATAGAAAAAGGAATTAGGCAAGGTTGTATCATGTTACCTGACCTATTCATTATCTAAACAGAAAGATTTTTTCGGGAAATAGGAAATATGGGCGGAGTTAATATAGGTGGAGAAAGGTTTAATAATATAAGATACGCAGATGATACATTGCTAATCGCGGAAAGCCAAGAAGATTTAAGACTAATAGTAAATACAGTTCAAGAACTAAGTGAGGAAGTAGGACCAAAGTTAAATCCAGATAAATCATTATACAGACCAAAAGAATGACAAATAGTGATGTGTTAAAAAAATGAAAACAAGAAGACAAATAATAAGCAGAATCAAGAAACTTCAATTAGTGTTTGTTGGGCATATTATACATCAGAGGGATTTGGAATGGGATATTATTAGTGGACAATGTGACGGAAAAAGAGACAGAGGTCGGAAAAGAAAAACATTAATCTCTAATATAATATGTGATACAAAGTTAAACAATTTTCAAACTCTTGTAAGGACTATTGACGACAGAGAATTATGGCATTCCGTGGTAGCCGAAGTCTGTAGCAAATACAGCACATGATTGGATTGGATATCTCAGTTATACTGAGGGCACGTTGTTTTTTACGGAATTGCAAATAATGACTTTTCCATCCCTTTACATTTATCATTGCCTTCCATATGCCTACAAAAATTTACAACATTTGTCAACTTTTGAACAAGTTCACTCTCACAATACTCGAAATAAGTGAAACATATATTCTAACTTTACACGCTTAACAAAATCAAGAAATGGTACAAATTATTACTGTACCAAATTTGTTAATATATTACCTGTCGAACTCAAGAACCTAAGCTCCCAAAATTTTAATAATAGTATTAAGAAAATTTAAATCAATCATGCTTTTTATACATTTGACGAATTTTTAATATGTAAATTGTAATAGTAATATTTTTATTTTGTATCTGACTGACTAAAAACACTTTGTATGTAACTTAGTCAATAAATACGAGCCCTGTCCACTTTCAGTTGGCCCAGCTATGAAATTTTCAGTTTCTTTAGAAATTATTAAATAATAAGTAAAAGTAATTGCTGCTTTGTACATTTTTTGACAATATAATCATATTAAAAGCAAATGGGTCAAAATTTATTCCGTAATATTTAATTTGTGATTATAAAAATAATATTCGTAAAACAAACGTATTTTTTGAGTTCATGTATTCTTGTACTGTATATAAAATAACTGGGTTTTTGCGGTAGCTATGCGTAGTAGGCGTTGGAAAACAAAGTTTGTTTATTGACTGTGATGTATTAAAAGTGTTATATCTAAATAATTTTAAAACATAGGCAGAGGCAAAGCTATTGATGAAAAAATTCGGTTAATCATTGTGAACTTAGCAAAAACAGGAAAAACCAATTCCGAAATCGGAAAATTATTAGGTTTGTCAAGATACAGTATTAGATATATTGTAAAATTGTGCAAAACAAGTGGTTCAGTTGCCCTAAAGCCCCAGTACGTGAAGAAAACTACACTGACGGACAATGACAAACGTGCATTGAAAAGAATTATTAAGGATAACAGACGTGCTAACTACAGTCAATTGAGTGTACTGTGGAGCGATGTTGTTGGAAGACGTGTTTTAAGGTCTACATGTCATAAGGAAGCTAAAAAATTAGGATTTGGAACCTATAAGGTAATATTTTTTTAATCGGACTCTTAAATGTATATTTACAGAAATTTATAAAACTTTCTTAGGCCAAGGAAAAACCATTGTTGACGTATAAGCAAAAAAAAAAAAAAAAACAGGTTGAAATGGGCAAGAGAACATAAAATATGGAATTGTGAAAAGTGGAACAGCGTGCAATGGAGCGATGAGTCTAGGTTTGAAGTCTGTGTAGGGGACAACCGGAGCAGAGTTGTTCGTCAGAAACATGAAGCATATCATCCCGATTGCTTGAAAAGGAAGGTGAAATTTCCAGCATCTGTCATGGTGTGGGGTTCAATGTCTGCAAGAAGTGTAGGAAAACTTCACTTTATCGATGGCATTGTAAACACAGCCAAATATTTAAGTATGTTAGAGGAGTCTCTGTTGCCAACTATGGAACATGCATTAATCTCTGGGGAGGATTTTATTTTTCAACAAGATGGAGCCGCTTGCCATACATCAAAAAAATCTTTGAAATGGTTCCGTGATCATTCTATTCACTTTTAGAGTGGGTTTCAAGTAGCCCAGACTTATCCTCCATCGAGACACTTTGGCACGAAATAAAAAAACGATTGCGTAGAACACCGGCTAGAACAATTCCAGAATTAAGACTAAAGCTTCAAGAAATATGGGATAATTTTACTCCTCGACAATGCCAAGACTTTGTAGATACTATGCCTAGAAGAATTAATGCCGTTATAAAAATGAAAGGTGACGTTACCCAGTGGTAACTTCTGCAATAGGTTTCCAAGTTAATGGCTTTACAATGGAAATATATATTTTTTTTTATTAATTTACTTTAATAGTTGTAAATATTAATCGTAAATCTCTAAAATGTTTAATTGAAAATAAAATATTACCTAGATTTCATAAGCTATTCGCATTCTGTTAATTGAACACCAATAAGTAAAAATTTCGTAGCTGGGCCAACTGATAGTGGACAGGGCTCGTATATATTATTATTATTATTATTATCTGGTCAGTGGGTAATCTACCGATGAAAGTGGCACTTGGATTGAAAAATCGGTTTTATTGATATTTTATGACCAGGACGCCACACCATAAAACCACTTAACCTCAAAATGTCCAGGTTTGAACATCGTAGAGATTCATCTTTATAAACCATAGCTTCACTCTATTTCATAAATTTTTCATCACTCAAAAATGTGAATTTTAGCCAACTCTGGATCATTAGGTTCATACACCTCATATTTCATTTGGTGGTACACAATGGACTTCTCAAACTTCTAATGTTGTTTACTTCAGAATTTCAGAATTTAATAAACGACAAGAAATTTTCAGAATGATCATCTGCGACTTGAATACATAATTGAACCCGACGACATAGGCCGTTTGTCGCATTCCTTAAAATTGAAGAGGAATAAGACGAATTTCAGTTGCGGTGTTAACGGTTCCCTACAGTAATTCGTTAAGATTATTTTTCTCCGAGTAGACAAGTTCTTTCATATGTCCCTAAAAATAATAATATACCGTCATAGGATCGTTCTGGTCAAAAGTTGATTTCCCTCGACCGAACCAGCGATTTGGATAGGATAGATCCAGGTAATTAGACACCATTTGGTAAAAATGTGGAGGTGATCCACCTTGTTGTAGATACATGTTATGCTCGAGTTACCAAAAGAACTAGTAATTTATTTTCCAGAAAATCACAATACACATCTTTGTTCCTTAAAAAGTTGTAACCAAGATTCACAGTTTCAGTAATTGTTTAATGTCTTACATTTAGATTTCAACAAGCATAACTCTTTAATTTTGTCGAATTGGACCTGTGTTCTTATTTCTTCTTTTCTTAAAATTAATGAAGTAATACTTGACGTTTGGCTGATTCATATTTAATTTTTATTTCAATTTTATAATTGTCAAAAATAAATAAATAATAGATTCACAAACACGTAGATAAGCGCATAGGGGTAGAAAAGGTAAAGTCTCCGTTTCTAGATTGTCGATCATAGATATGAAAGTCACGTACTCAGTGTGACGTTTCGACCGGTCCTATTACCCCTGAATAAACAAGTACTCATTTTAAGTATTAAATACTTGAGCTAAGTTGACTCCAGAACTGACTGCACAATACCGGAAGATAAAAATCTGAAGGAAGTGGGGGATTCGGACCCGGGTCCCTGTGCTTCGTAGACAAACATCTTACCACGAAGTCACGGTAATTCAACAAATAAAAAATTATATAAAAAAAAAATCCTTTAACTATATATTGGGGGGGCAATTTGTAAAGATTCAATTTGTCTTGGGCGCACAAATAAATAATTACAGCGCTGACAACACTAATTTAGTTCAATTAGCAATTTAGTTAAGTGTAATATAAATAAAAGCACTTTATGGGTAATTAAGTGCATTTCGAACGATTAGAAAACGTTGTTCTACACGTACACGTACTATAAATGAAATATAAATATTTCTAATACCACATTGTAGTAATCGAATGGGAAGCTTAGAAGAATAAACTCTCCTTCGCTTTTTTAGAATGTTACGGTAGATCCTATATCTTATATTATTTAATAAATACATCAGTACCCCTGTTTTTTCCTAAATTTTAAATTATGTTAAAAGGGCCGCTTTTACAATCGTTGGATAAAGTTCAGATAACGCTATTCCCGGTATAAAGTCAAAAAATCTCTGAATTAATTTTCGGAAATATGGGGCATGCTTCACAGGGCAGGGTGGTCTCAGCTACTGTAAAAAGTAATCGTTAGATCATGTCAGAGGACACTAGTCGCGACCTGAAAATTCCTAAAACCTAGATATTGTCATACGAAATAATAATTGTACAGTAATCCCTCGTTATCCATGTATTTGTTCAGCAGTTTTGATTATACGCAGTTGTGAAATAATAATTTTATTTATTTTTTAATAGCTCCTAGCACTTTGAGCGCTTCGAATCTAACTGGCCACTATCACCCCTTCCACACTATGCACATATAATACCTGTTTTTGTATATGTATATATGCAGTATTGGGCTGGAGACGAATCTAATGTACCGGTTGTTATTTATTTCTATATTTTATATAATGCGAACTGGTTGTTAATGTTGTTATACAGTGAAAAAATATTCCTGTTATTAATCAGTGAAATTTTCCTCCTGAGAGAACTGGTTGTTACAATTTTGGCAGTCCACCACAGTACATTATATGTATATGCTTAATCTTATTACTCGCGTTTTTTTGTCCACAATATGTTAGTGGAATGTGGCTGCGCGGTGACCAGGGATTACAGTACATAAATATGAACCACAATCAGAGCCACCGCGTGCGATTGTACATAGTCGCACCGCACACGGGCGGCTTATCGGAGGGACGGCATTTGGTATAGATTCTAATAGAATTCTACTAATAGAAGGTGATCTTATGAAAATTTACACATAGGAAGTATTTGGGCTCGATTCTATTAGAGGGTAGTTTTATGAATATTTGCACAAGAAAGGCTCACACTAACGCGCAGATATAGCACAATAAAAGAAATATCTTCGAGTCGAATATTACGACATCTCCCAATATTTCTCCAAACATGCTCAAAGATGTTGTTAATAGTAATATCAATTTAAAATATGACTTTTTTAATATGTCAGTTTATCTGTCAAACAATACCAACTTAATTTTATTTACAATAAAACCATGGATAACTATCCGAGAATAGAAAATGCATTGTAAAAGCGAACGTTGTGATAAATATAGGAATAAAAAAAGGCATTTACCTTCAGTCCTACTTTTGCAATGAGATATCTTATGATCTACTAACCAGAATAGAATACTTTAGACCAGTGATTATCAACTGAAAACGTATCGCGGACCCCTAATAATAAATGTACTATTAAACAAATTGTATATGTAAACTCTACATATATCTTAGTAATAAAAAATCTCTGAAAAATGAAAAAATACACAGAAAATGAACAAAAGATCATAAAAAAATTAACAAAAAATCTCAAATATAATAATTTATAAGCCTTTCGACGATATTTGTGTAAATGAAATAAAAGCTGGAGTATATTAACTTGGCGAACCGCGGGTAAATTAAATTATTAATGTTAAATTTTAGAGTTAAATGATGGCATACAAATATATAATTACCTGGATACATTTTGCTGTACCAAATAATTCAACAAAAAAGATAACAATCTTTGAAGAAGATTTTAATCTTTAAAACATACACATAGGTATCACAAAAAAATAATATAAAATACATTTTTTATTTTTAAAGTAAAAAAGTAAAAATAACAAATATTTGAGAACATACATAGATCTTCTTAGTAGTTCATGTTAACTTCATCATAGGGTATCATAAATTACGTCATCAATTCTGCGCGAGACAGCTGATCACATTGACGTACATTAGAGTTTTAAACAATTGTTGGGGAAACCAAACACACAAAATCGTGTATTTCAAATAAATTTTTACTCATTTTAGTACACGGTATACCTTGAAACGTACAAGAAATAAATAATAATAACGAAATAAACAAACAACATCGCACAATACGCGTAGTCAAACACAAATCAAAGTAAGTGACGCCACTGAAATGTGTCAAGCTAACTGTTGGTAACGTAATGGACGAAATTTGATTTCTGCGCAAGGGAACTGATAATATCCGCCTGTGATGAAGTTAAGTTGAACGTACTCTAACATTTTGTTAAAAAAAATGTTATCATATTCTTCATCTCGTTAAAAATATCCGTTGCAGTTAAACCTTTTTAACAAACAATTTTATCACGATCAATATAGACTGTGTAATCAATCGATTTGCTATTTCACACAGTTGTTTAGAAGACAGGAGTAGCAAAATAACACAGCAGAAACAAAAAAATACAAGGACTGGCTTTCTTCAGACCTCTAAATATTTGCAAAAAATAACTTGATGAGCAGGGGACAAAAAACCAAAAATCATTTGAAAATAGGAGGGCAGCAATTTTTTTCTGGGCTCTTATAAGCTTAAGTCAGCGGCCCAGGTGCTGACGTGTAAATATGCAGGGTCAAGTTCAATCAGAAAAAAAAAAAAAAAAATGTAAAATCTAAAGCGACGAGCAAAAAAGGGAAATCTTAACAACCGCTGGGCCACTAAACTCCGGGCTGAGTTCCGAGTACACTTTGAACACTTCGTGCAGGCCCCCATATGGACGGCCCTGTTAATAACAATTCCGTATATTCTCAATATTTTTCTTTATATATAATTCCGTAGTGTTATTGAAGTACCAATATACGAATATCACTGAACCGATTTCCATGTAAAATGACTTAAATAAAAGAGCTCAGTCCCAGAATGTCGGTAAAAATATTTCAAAAAAGCAATAACTTAAGTCTTAATTATAATAAAATCAATTTTGTTTTATTCTTTGCGGCCTTCACAGAACATTAAACAGAAGTGCCATCTCTGTGTAAAAATTTTGTTCAGCGTAACTAACGCTAACTAGAGATCCACCATGTCCTAATATTGAATGAAACCGCGCAATTTGAATGTACTCATATTTATTATTCCAAAAAAATTACAATTGATAAAACATGAATACAGTTTCGTTTTACATAAAATTTTAATACAATTTGAAATTGTAATAAAATTTTATATAAAACGAAATTGTATACATGTTTAATATTAAAAAGGGGTTATAGAGAAACACATAATATAAAATTGAGCTTTTTATTGTCACTCGTACATATATAATAATAATAATCTAACATACATAATCATATAATAGGTACATAAATAGCATAGTTCAGATGTCAGCAATTTTTTTTTTTTCAAATATTAAACATCACCAAAAAAGTAAAATATACGATACATATAAGTCTGATTTCAGCTGATGAGCCATTTTTTCCTAATTAATATATTATTGATATCAAACATTTCAAATATCGAATATCAAATATCAAACATATCAAAAAAAGTAAAATATACAATACATATAAGTTTGATTTCAGCTGATGGGCCAATATTTCCTAATTAATATATTATTGATCACTTAAAACGTTTCGTTATATATTCTTTGCATAACAGAACATTAAACACGCCACGTGCAAGTCACATTCACAATAACTGCCATATCTAAATAGATAAGATTTAAAATTCCAGTGTGTGGAGTATTCCCTGGTAGTGGGTGGCGAGGGGGTGGCCAACACTACTGCTTCCTGGCGGAGATTGTGTGCTACACTCATCAGCGTGATGGCCTTCAAGCATATATTCAACGAAGGACAGAACATAGAACGCACTGCAAAATCGACATTCTTTCGCATACTTTCCAGTTTCCACTCATAGTTTCAGCGACGAATTCGTGGGGGAACGCAACGGCACGACGTTCCGGTACTTTGTATTCACCTTATATTATGAAAAAATGACACAATCAAATGGGAGAAAAAAAATATATGTATTTTACCCATTGCTACTAAATATATCCTAATAATAATCTTTAAAATTAAAAGATGTCTTTATAAAATACATTTTTTAAATTTTTAATTTGTTTTTTAGGGTTTTGTAGATATGACCA
The DNA here is from genome assembly GCA_963971575.1 of Liopterus haemorrhoidalis. NCBI lineage: Eukaryota > Metazoa > Arthropoda > Insecta > Coleoptera > Dytiscidae > Liopterus > Liopterus haemorrhoidalis. Next base: position 22,337,107 of record OZ020615.1, on the reverse strand, counting down.
AAAATCCCTTATACCGTCATTTTGTTGTCTGTCTGCCTGTCTGTTCGGTAAAAATTGTAGCCAAACAGCTAAACTTAGGCAGTTGAAATTTGGCATGCTTACACAACACGTTGACCCACACGTAAGAAAAATACTAAAACATCTAAAAAACATATCCCCCTAAAAATATAAACAAATGTCTGCTCATTGAAAAAAAAAAAATATATATTTTTTTAAATTCTGAGTATCAAATGAAAGCCATTAGTACGTGGATTAACGATCAAATTTTTTTGCAAAATAAATTATTTTGACGCGATTTATTCCAAAATTGTGCAAAAAAAAAATTTGTCCCACACCCTGTAGCCCAGATAGTTTAGACTAAAAATCTGAAAAAATTCTAAGTAATGTACATTTGTGTGAACCGGAATAGCACAACAGGAATTTTTTATCAGATTATGTTTTCGGAAAATAACGCATTTTGTGTTTTTTGCTTGACCATGTAAAATATTTAATATCTTATGTAACATAGTAAACCAGCATCCTTTGATAGTGTCTTGGTTAACATGCTCGCGTTCTAATTTGCTCCGATCTCGAGACAATTTTATTTTTTCATTTTTATTTTGTTTAAATTATTTTTTCAAAATTCTAGTTATATTTGGGCAAATGTTGCATTTACTTTTTAAAAGCGTAAATTTAATAACTAGTGGAAATTGTTGAAATTGAATACACGAAATCAGAGGGGCGGAGTTATGGTTTAAAACAACCAATGGAAGCCATAGGCGCAAATTTCAAAATCTGAATGAACATTGCTATACATAAGAAAAAAAAAAAATACTGTACATATTTAGAAACCTAAATAATGGTATTACGCATTCGAATTAAAATTAACAAAAAAAATATTTTAACATAAAATTTGTTTTGGCATCCCAAATAATCATCATTCACTTACTAAATACCTGCGAAACCCTGAAATGTGTAAAAATTCACACTTCACATCAATTTTTTACTTTTGAAAAAAGTCAGATCTTGCCAGTAGTATCAACTGCGAGTAAAATTCAGATGTTAGAATCCTGCATTTAAAAAAGTATAACTTGAAACACCCTTCGCATACATCATTTGACCAAAAATACGCATGCTTATGCTGGTGAACTAGCTTTTTCAAATTGGTTACATCCAGTAGTATATTGGAAACGCAACGACGCAATGATACTTTTTTTAGAGACGGAACGCTTACTTGAAATTTTGTCTAAACGTCAATTCAATCTAAAATATTTTCACATTTACAAAAATATTTTCGCATGCGCTTGATGAACCTATTAACCACGAGTTAAATGAGTCTCTCGGCGATTAGCCTCGTTGCAGAAATAGGCCGATGTAAAATAAATAAATAAATGAGTTTCATTATTCTACCGTTGATCAACAAACGAAGATAGCAGGCACGCAAGAATATGTAATCAATATTTTATTGGAATTTTTATGAATCTTTTGGATATTATTTATTATATTACTTTGTAGTTTTATTTTCATTGTTTTACTTATGTAATTATTTCAATTTTATGACTTTGTGTATTAATGTTGAAATTTTAATTAAATCATAATGTTAATGTTGATATCATTATTATAAATAAAAAAAAAAATGACTTTGTCATCATTCGGTAAGTAGTATACCCTTTTTTCCAAACTTAGATGCGCCGCTGATTGACGATCGTTCCTGTACTTTTGTTAGCAATATACCACTTGTTACTTCAATTAGGAAATAAAACCCAGAATAAGTCTAAATAAGGTCACAATATTGCTGAGATTCTCAGTAAATTGATGCGCGAAGAAAAGTCAGTTGTCGAACATGTTTTCGGCCATTTGTTCTTTGTAGATGATTACTTCACCAAAGCTATAGTATCGCCGTTGAACGATGATTGCTGGGGACTAAATAAACAAGTGGTATATTTAATGACGGAAGATTACATGAAATACTTCAGTGTCGACTTGGGCATTTCTAATGATCCAACGGAAAAATTAAACATGCCTTTGGAGTACTTTAACTCAATTACACCATCCGGATTGCCACCACATAAGCCAGAGGTCGAAATGGAAAGTTTCACGAACTGGAATGCCACTTCAAAATAATTGTGGGACTAACTAATACAAAAATATTTTTAATATTTCCAATAATTCACGAACCGGAAGATATTGTTCATAATTTTACGAACCGTAACATCGTTTCAGTTTGCTCTAGTACATTTCGAGTCCTGACATAAATTCACTTTGAAAGTTAGTAAATGGGGTTCGCATGAAGGTACGCAGCTTGATGAAAAAATGTGTAAAACTAAAGGTCATAACAGGTATTGGAAAAGGTAGTATTGTTTTCATGCCAAAAATAAAATTAATATCAACCGATTCGAATATACCAATCTCAATTACCACTATCCGGTATCCGGTGAGAGTTGCCTTCGCAATGAAAATCAATTATCAAGGACAAACTTTCAAAAAAATTGAGGTCTACCAGCTGAAGCTATTGGTCATTCATGGGATTTCCGCGTGTTGAGTTTTGCATCTAAATTGGGGCTAATGCCCCAACAAGCTTCTAGTTTCATATAATTGTATAAACTTGTAACAATTTTTGTTTTGTTTTTAGATTCTGCCTTTTTACAAAACTACCAGCAGAAGTACCAGACCCGTTATATTTCTTACGGACTCTGACTACTAAAGTTTGGTACATTTCTCTAGGTGTCTTTTTATTCCTTGCGATATACCTGTTCGTCAATATTCGCTTGTTAAATAATATACAACGTAGACAAGGAGCAAATGATATTGAACCATCTCTCTCCATAGTTAGCTGTTTAATGTTAGTTACAGCTGGCTTTTTCAATCAAGGTAATTTTACCTATGTCATATATTGATTAGTTTTCTCTGAATGCTTCTTAATTTGACGTAGAAATTGTTAATTTTTAGTTTTCGTGATACAATCCTCTTTTTTAGAATTTCGTATGTATGACCCAGGAACGTATACGAATTTATCGACACAAATATTTTTTTTTTAATTTTGATTAACAAGCGAAATTTTATTTTTGAAAAAAAGTGTGTCAAAAATCTTGTTTCACCCAATTCCCAAAGGGGTTGGTCTAGAAATCTGAAAAAAAAAAACTCAATAATGTACATAAATTGGAAGCGGAATAATTCTACAGGGATTATTACACTGATTTTTTTTTTTATTTTTTTGAAAAATGTCGATTTTTTTATTTCGACAAAAATATTTTGGGGATCAAAAGAAAATTGTTTGTTTATTGTTGGTTAAAAATACATTTGTTATTCAGAGCTGTGATCTATTTACAAAATATAATAGTTACTATTATTAACATATTACTACCCTATGTTTACATAATTGTCTAAGTCTATATATATATATATTTTTTTTGCTTACTTAACTACGCTGATTACTAGAGTCCATTTACCATAACAATGAGATGACGTCACAATTGAAAAACTTCCCTTGTTGCCACTTCGCAAATTGTCTAAAAAGTTAGGTTATATCGAACTATTTCTAAAAAGAGATTGAAAACCTATATTTCCATATCAATATCGTTGAGCAGCCTGTCCAACTCGTCGTCGTCGAGGTCGTCCAAGTCAAGAGTGTTGTCGTCGACGTCTATTTTCATTTCCGGTAGGTTTTCGCAAGACTGGCCATTGCAGGTCCCGCAGACAACGGAACATTTCAAACCTGCTTTCCTGCAGCTGCAAGCATTCCTGCATCCCTTCTTGCAACTGCAGAAAATTATGTTCAGCAGGTTTGAGGGGGCTACTTCCCTCGACATCATCTTTGGATAAAGGCCTCGGGCTGTAGCAACCCATCCCCATTCCAGCGGATTTTTTTGTAGCCCAGCCACTGCTGCACCTGGTAGTATGTGCGAAACTAATGTAGCTTTGCAGCATCTTGCGTGAGAGGAAGTCTGGCCAGGTTGAAACTGCTCTTGACTGCAGCCTTTGTGAAGAGTTTGTAGCGCAGGTCGTTTAGGGTTTGACTGGACCTTTCTCCACCATACAGTTCAATGAGGATTTTCTCCCCGGCTTCAGCTACTTGGGCAGGTGTTGCAGCTGGATTAGAAAAAACTGCAACTTTCTCTTTAAGGTCTACATGCTTCTTTAGTATTTGAAGCATCTTGAGTTTTCCGTGGTCGAAGAAGCACGAGGTGGAATCACAGCCACTGAAGGCATGAGTGAAAATGATGAGCTGACTGTCTGTAGATGTTGAGGTGGTTGAGTAGAAGACATCTGGTGTTTTGTCTCATCCACACTTCTGAACGTATATGGAACCTTTTATGGGACATTTGAGACAGGTGAGGATCACCAACAAGTCTACGTCCTCTTCTGCAATAACCACGACCTGAAAATCAGAGGCCTTTCTGATAGCTGTAGTGATGATTAGCGTCAGTATCTTCTTCAGCCTGAACAACCTCAATGTTTTTGGCTGAAAATTTCACCTTCAGAAGTTGGATGAATCTTAATTTGTTTTTATCATTGGATAAAAATTTTTCTTGGGAAACATTAGGAGTGGTTGTTTCCTCAAATATCACCTCAGGCGAAGAATGTGCCTAAGCTCGGTGATTACGTTCAGAGCACTTCGTGCTCTTTTTGTCGGGCTCTGTAGGGTAACTATCGAACACTACAGCTATGTTCTGACCATGCCGTATCTCTAGATACGGCACACACCACCTTGTGAAGGAGATGACCACCATCTACAACCACAAATTTACTTTTTCCTTGTGACTCATCAATATTGACAGGTTTAAATGCTGCATAGAAAAAGTATTTATTGCCCTTCCTCATTCCCTCTTGAGTGAATAGAAACATCGGGTTTGGTGAAAGCTCGTATGTGAAGTAGTTCTTCAATTCTTCATCCGACTGTTTCATAACGCATATCCTGTGAAACAGTGTGAGTTGGTCGATAATCACTTGTCTGTTGCCAACAGTTATAGTACGAACAGTAGAGGAAAGAGACACAACTTTGGTTTTACGCTCGAATTTGACGTTTTGGAAGTTTTCCCCTACAACCTTCAACATTGCTTTCTTCCCAATATCTCTGGCCATATGACAATTGACCCCTTTCTCTCCACAAGTCTTAATACTCAAGGACATAATCACATCCGTTTTACGAAATGGAGGGTACTTCAAAAACCAGTCGCTTAGCTTCTTTGTATAGTTACACTCGTATTGTTGTTGAAAGTTACCATTATTTATAATAATTAATACTTACCCACATGTTATAGATACCATTACTTCTATTTATTAATGCTTACCAACTTTCATGTGCGTTGCATTTATATTAGGACTTCATGACAAGGTTTTACCTTGGGATATTGAATATATAATTTTTCATTTCAGGCGATTGAGGACGATGAAGAAGACGGTTTGGCGCATTTCCTTAGCCCTGGTCCCTCAAAGAGGAGAAAAGAACATTTCTAACATTTCTTTTACACTTTTTATTTTATATAATGTATTAAATATATTTTGTATTTCAATTTCAGTCGTTTGGTTGTGAACAGTGACTTCCCTCCACCCATATTTAGAACTTTAGAACTTTCTTTCACAGAACTCCTTCGCGTTTTGTTAAAATCTTCCATCAGCACGGGTATTATACAGTTCACTCGGTCTCTATCTGGCGAATTGGTACTGGTTCTTTCATCTTTATCCACTAAATAAGCTCTTCGGATTCAACAATACTTTTATTTTAATTAGTTCTAAGCATTTTAGCAATATGTTTATATATTCTACAAGCCTAGTACCCCTGCCTAGCTATGGTAGATTGACAGTCTGCCATCATCCTGCAATTATTAAGATTCATAATTCTTTGTAGATCATAATGGTGACTCTCTCCTTAGTTGCTAGTATCACCAGGCTATTAGGTGAGATAGCGGGCCCAGTGGAACTGCCCATTTAAGAAGCAGTCCTCCCAGTGTACCTCGAACAAAAGTAAAATCCTCAGTTATGTTTTTAAGCATGTCTAAGGGTAACCTTTGTAAGCAAAAACCTAGTCGATATTTCATCTGGTGTAAGAGATAATGAGGAATTCGTAAAAAAAAATCCCTTTTCACCCCTTGAGTCATACGGAGGAATGTACTCCCCGAATTTCTTATTTTCAATGAAAAATACTAATTAACCCTTTAGGAGTGAAATTTAATAATACTATTAAAACGCTATCGAAATATTTTAATAAGAAACCTATATGCCGGAAGAAATGTTATAACTCATGAAGCACAGGAGATACGAAGGGTTTCTATAATTCACCCTGAATCTAGATTTGCCCCTTTAAGAGTGGATTGGGGCAAAATCTTGAATTATGTTAATATAAATATAGGTTAACTTCGTAAGCAAAATCTAAGTCGATATCTTATCGGACCTGAGATATTGAAGAATCCATGAAAAAACATTATACCACTTTTCATCCATTAGCGGTCAAATTTCGAGAAAATATTTCTTAGTGGATTCTTTCGTTGTGGAAGGAATATACTCCCGGAAATCCATGTACTTGATAAAAAATATATCAATTTGCCACTTCAGGTGTAACATTAAAAAAAAAAATCAAAAGATTTTCGAAATACTAAAAAAAAAACAATATGCGAAAAAGAAATGTTATAACTCAACAAATAAATAAACTACGAAGGATTCTATAATTCGCATTGAACTTATATAGATTCGTCTGTTTGTATTGATTGCAGCAAAGCCGTGAATTACGTTTTTATGCATGCATGGGTGCATATACATGTACGGGTACCTTAGTAAGTAAAAAGCAAGTCGTTATCTCATCGAGCTTAAGACATATTAAGATATCTATGAAATAATATTACCCTCAAAAGAATCTGAATGATCCAAGTGCAATAGAAGTATGGACCGGAAAGAAGGCCGACTTTAGTGAACTACAAGAATTTTGGTCAAGAATGTATTGCCTAGACAGAAAGACAGGAAAAGGAAAGTTATAACGAAAGAGCTTAGACGGCATATTTCTTGGATACGCTCATCATTCCAAGGGATGCAGAATCTGGCAACCGAAACAAATAAAATCAGAGACGTAAGGTTCTCGAAAAGAAATCAGTACTGGAAAAGGATTTGCAGACTTCATACTGAAGGAAATCAACGAAAGAAAAGAAATCAAAGGAACTTGTTTTGTTGGTTAAAAAAACGATAATGCCAAGAACAAAGTTCAACCCTACGCTATACTAGAAAATGTTTCGGCACTTGCACCCAGAAAAGGTCGTGGCTGGCCTAGAAAATTGTAAATAAGATCACGAAGAAGACCCCGCCAAGAATATGAAATGGAACGGGCACTCCAAAACACTCCCACTGAGTTAGATAGCATTGCAGAAGAAACAAATAATAATGAAGAATCGTTTTTCATTGCAGAAGTTTTTCTAGTTACTGCTTTGAACGGACCAAACGCAGAAGATTGGTATGATATTAATGCCTGCGAGCTTAGATCAGTCATAAAGAAAGATACATAGGAATTGGTCAACCGTTCCAATGACCAGCGTGTAATAAGAAGCTGAACTGTACTTCGGAACAAATCTGAATAATGTTGCGTTCCGTAGCGATGCACCACCTATCACATGTGCTGAGACAAGCATCTGAAATCAAACAGTATACGCTCTTGTTTTAGTAACTTGCTTAGTTTTCAATGTTAAATCATATCTAAAGATTATGGATATTTAATAATATAAAGGCAGTCGTATTTTAACTTGTGTTGTAATGCGTTCACCTGGAAAAGTAGAACATCTGGAAAAGGCCCTCCCATAAATAAAGAAGCTTGGTGATGGAGTGAGGACGTATAACAGAAAATCAAAGAGACAAAATCCGCTAAAAAGGGTCAAATGAAGACAAAAGCTCATACAAGAAAGCAAAAAAAAAGAGGCCAAGCAGGCAGTTGCAATAGCGAAAGCAAAGGCATTGGAAGAGATGCATATAGAACTTGACACGCCACAAGTATTTAACAGAGCATATAGCCTGGCAAAAATGAGAAATAAGGCATCAAAAGATCTAACCCATGTTAGACAGGTAAAAGATGATGAAGGAATATCGAAAGAAATGCTAGTGATATTAAAGAACGCTGAAAAGACTACTTTCAAAAACTCTTAAATGTATAAACCCCTAGAAAAGATATGGGCGAGGTTGTGAAAAACGAGAAAGAAACTCCAGCAATCAGTAGAAAAGAGGTAGAAGATGTCTAAGGAAAATGAAGAAGGGAAAAGCTGAAAGTCCGGACGAGGTACCGGTAGAAGTTTGGAAAAGCTTAGGAGAAGAAGGAATCGATCTTCTATTCATTTTATTAGGTAAAGTGTTACCAATGTTATTATTGTTATAATTGTTAAATACAATGCCATCCGAATGGAGGAAAGTATTCTCATCCCGATTTATAAAGATAAAGGAGACATTCAAGAATGTAACAATTACGTGGTATAAAGCTGATGTCGCACACCATTGAAATTTTGGGGGGGGGGGAATTGTAGAAAATAGAATAAGATTTGATACTCGAATTGACCTACAGCAATTTGGTTTTATGTCAGGAAAAGAAACAATGGATGCCGTATTCGTAAGACAGATGACAGAAATATCTAGAAAAACAAAAAGAATTCACTTTGTGTTCATAGACCTGGATATGTTTAAAAAAGAAAGGTACGATGGAGAAATATGTGAGAATTATTAAGGATATGTATCTAGGGGCAAATACACAAGTTCCAACAAGCGCAGGAATAACTGATAGTTTCCTAATATCTGTAGAACTACACCAAAGGTCTGCCCTTAGTCCGTATCTGTTTAATGTGGTTATGGATGTGCTAACTGAGAATGTCAAGGGGGCGGCTCTAAAATCGATGCTTTTCGCGAATACCATTGTATTAATGGGCAAGAGTAAAGAAGAAGTAGAAGAAAAGTTGTAAAAGTGGAAGGAGGCATTAGAGAATGGGGGTCTGAAAGTTAGTAGAAAAAATACGGAATACCTTAGGTTTGGTGGAGAAGGTATGGCAGGAGAACAACAGCTACAAGGATATCAGTTAAACAGTTTAAGTACCTAGGCTCATACATATCATAAGATGGCAGCCTGGACAAAGAAATCGCCGAATACAGGCAGGCTGGAGAAATTGAGAAGAGGTATCAGATGTTTTGTGTGACAGAAATGTTAGTGAACAAGTCAAGGGAATAGTATATAAGACCGTAGTAAGACCTGCGCTGCTCTATGGGGCTGAAATCAGGCCGTTGAAACAAAAGGAAAATGGAAGTGACAGAAATGAAAATGGTTAGGTGGATGCTCGGCAAATCGAGGCCAGATTCGGAACGAAAGATTGAGGAAAAAAGCAAGAGTCACGGAAAATAAAGCGCAGGAAAGCCGCTTGAAATGGTATGGGCACGTAATGAGACGACCTGATGATTACGTAGGAAGAGTGACTATGAATAATATTGTAAAAGGTAAGAGAAGAGACCTAAAATTAGGTATAGGGATTGCATCAAGAAAGATTTAGAGAGTAAGGATCTAATGGGGGAGGAGTATTTGGGTAGAAAAGATTAGAGGAGACTCGTCAATAACATGTAACAAGTTTAAAAATGGGTTGGGCGCCAAATTTGTAACAAATTTAAGAGGCGAGCTGAACGCCATTTTTGTAACGAATAATAAAATAAAATAAAAATCAATCAAAATCAACAATAACTAAAATGATCAAGTAGATGTTAGTTGATCTGGCAAGTAAAGCGTTATCCAAAATAGGAGGTTCCACCAAAAACGCATTCACTAGACCGGTTAGCGACTAGCTGGGTAAAGTTAGAGATTCTATTCTCAAGGACTGGGAGATGAAATTTTAACAGTCTAATGTTTATTTATAAGGGCGCCATAAGTTTAGATTAACGTCACTAAACCGGAGATAAACTTAAATCTTTTTCTAGTAGAAGTAGTTCTTACCAATTATCCCCAAATCGAGATTAATACATTGTGACTCAATAGGACTAACAAGCAATACTCGACAAATATGATATAAAGTAATCTTTATTAAAGAGTATCGTACATCATAAATTTTCATAAAAAAAAAATAAAGCAAATGTGAGATTTAATAAATGAACTTGAAGTTAAACGGATTAGGCTTTCCAGAGTGGAAAGTCTAAACACACAAATACTGAATCAATTCACAAATAATACAATAACTATTAATCAATATTGTCAAACAATTCGAGACCACGTCTCGATCTATCTAAATAATGTGATAACAAAATTGTCAAATAATAAGACCGGAGTCTTAACTTAAACTACATCAGATCAATTCTGAACTTAAATTCTAATCGAAATATCTAATGACCCAAAAATAACAAACAAAGTTTAACTGTCATTACGACAAGTGAAATGGTACAATTCCTAACCAATAGGCTGTTTTAACTGTGATGCCGGAATGCGAGCATACAAGTACTATTATCTACGACGAAGGTTCATAAAATGAGACCTTTATTTACACCCTAGCCACTCGGCTAATTTAACCGCACGCCGGGATGCGAAACGCACAGGTTTCAATGGTAGGTACCAAATCGTAACCAACAATCCACGATTGTGTCAAAACAAAACGTTTACGAATCGAAATCAAAACAAATATTCGAAACGTCAACTCAAAATAGCACGTAACCCAAAGGTACGGCTCGCAAATCAAACACTATCCTTTCGGATGTATCCCTGATATAAAAGTGGTCGCTTGGGGAGAGAACGGATGCGATATCCCGTAACTGAACGATACACAGTAACGTCAGACTACCTCCTTCCCCAAATGAACAATAATATATCTTCACTACTCTAAACCACGGACAACAAATGTACAAATAAACCGAAATCGTACTAACACGAACCGAAATGTAACTCAAATTTCACTGACAAAATGGCTCTACGACAGTATTTGGAGAGACTAACCTTAATTACACTTAAATTAGAACCTGAGAGCTCTCTTACATAGATCTATTTAGAAAGTTAAGGTCGTTTGAACGTGGCAACAAACAAATCACAAACAAATTAACTCGTTTACATTAAAATAAACACAAATACACGCCAAAAACGTGTGTCACAAGTTCTATAACCACGTACAAATGAGCTTAAAACTTTCGGTAAACACTTATCTGTATACAAGTCGTCTTCTAGATAACGATTTTGCATAAAATATAACTACGGTTGAGTCTTCCAGATGCTCCAGTGAAACATTGCCTGATGTATCTCCGCTAGCCCCAAAATAACTCCAACGGAATAATATTTCGTCTCCCAGACAAACAACGGCTCTATAAATGCTTTTCACGTACTCAGCAGGGTACAATAACAGTTTCCAAATGATCCTACCGGTCCAAAATAACGCTAGAAAATTAACGAAAACAACTGATAACCATGTGCTATATCTTGAAAATGAAAAACTTACGCGTTTAGATGTAACACGCCTTCAATATGACAAAATGCTTATGTCAGTCGATGGAAGAACTATATCTCGATCAATTTATGCCTTTTAGTTGAATTAAATCCGGCCAGTTGAAGGGATGATCCAAGATAAGATAAACGTCGACCGCTTCTATTGGAGACAACAGCACAAAGTGCCATTTTGTTTCTAAGCAATCTATTTTATCGATCCAAAGATCGGTTAGTTCACACGTTCTACATAGATGGCAGCACTGGTATCAATATTCATAATATATAAATATTGTGTTACGAAATAATTTACGTAACAAACAGCGACCCCATATGAAAACTGAAGAAGTTGTATTGTGTTCACGCAAAACTACGTCTACAAATCCTAACAGTTATTATATGTTTAAGTAATGTATTGTCAAAAATTGTACCAAGAAAATAAAATATTGTATTTTTTTTTAGGCATTGATATGAAAATCAACTCGTTGTCAGCAAGATTGTTGTTTTTAATAGCTTTATTGTTTGGGTATTTATTATATTCTTCAATATCTGCTATACTTGTATCACAAATTGCTATTTTCGACTTCCCTACACCATACCACTCACTTGATGATATTGTTGAAATGAAAATATCTATTTGTGTCAGAAATAACAGTCACATATGGGCCTTTATGAAGGTATGTAGTTATTCATACACAATTACATTAAGGTAAACAAATAATTTTCAAAAAAGGTAAATATTTACAAATGCTGAAACATGTATCCCAAGCATCACAAATAAATATTTGTGTTCATCCTCCAACATGCTTTACTGGAAGTATCTGTAAGCCAGAGTTCGGCAACCTTTTTTTACTGAGGGCCAGATTTTATCATTTCATAATCATAATCCTATTCAGACCTGGAAATATTTTAAATAAAATTTTTGAAAAAGTATTTCAATTACTTTCTGGTATTTGAAATATTGTATTTCAAATACTTCAAAAAAATGTTCTTAGTATTTGGATTTGCAAATACTTTCTCCGTGGTATTTTCATTTGATATTTGTTGCCTGAAAATGTCAATATTTGAAATAGTTTTAAAGTATTTGAAATACTTTTGAAGTATTTCAAATATTTCTTAGTATTTCAAATATTTCCTCAGTATTTCAAATATTTCAAGTATTTTTTCTTTTTTTTTTTTTCTTCTTCTTTCTTTGGCCTTGGTAACTATAGATTCAAGTATTTCAAATATTATCTTAGTAAATATTTCAAATATTTTTCTAGTATTTCAAATATCTTCTTAGTAAATATATCAAATAATTTCCTAGTATTTAAAGTATTTCCCTAGTATTTCAAATATTTCCCTAGTATTTCATATATTTTACTTAGTATTAAAATATTTCCTTAGTATATATTTCAAATATTTCCTAGCATTTCAAATAATTCCCTATTATTTCAAATATTTCCTAGCATTTCAAATAATTTCCTATTACTTCAAATATTTCCTTAATATTTCAAATGTTTCCCTATTATTTCAAATATTTCCTAATAATTCCAGTATTTCTTTAGTATTTAAAATATGTCCCTATACCCTGTTCGAGATGCAGAAATAGTAATAAAATCACGTAAAAGATTGAAGTCGTTAACCTATTGGGCCTCGCCTAAATTTAACGGTTCAACAACCAACGAACGATGAAAGTTCGACAAAATTATCACATGAACATTGCATGATTACTACTTCTTGATTTTGAACAGAGTACATATTTCAAATAATTCCTTATTATTTCAAATATTTGCCTAGTACATATTTTAAATATTTCCTAGAATTTCAAATATTTTCCTATTATTTTAAATATTTCCCTAGTACATATTTCACATAATTTTTAGTATTTCAAATATTTTCTAATATTTCAAATATTTCCTAGTATCTCACATATTTCCCTATTTCCACATTTTCACTAGTAGGTTAGGTTAGATTTCAAGTATTTATTAGTATTTCAAATAATTCCCTATTATTTCAAATATTTCGTAGTATTTAAAATATTTCTGTAGTATTTCAAATATTCCTAGAATTTCAAATACGTGCGTGCGTGCGTGGGTGTGTGTGTGTGTGTGTGTTTGTGCGTGCGCGTGCGCGTGTGTTTGTAAGAATTTGTGAATTTGTTTTGTTGGCGTCCTCAAAATCTATTTAACTAAAAAAATGTACCTATAGAACAAATAATATTTGTTTTCTCTTTTTAAACAATTTTTATCATCTACGTTTTTCTGTTCGGCGTAGCGTAGTGGTAACACAGTTTCCCTATTTTGCTAAGGTCTCGGGTTCGAATCCTGCTCAGGCATGGAACTGTTCTGGTCAAACGCTGAAATAGCAAGTGATATTAAAATAATAATAAAAAAAAATAAATAAATAAAAAACAATAAGTGAAATATTTAAAGCTTTTTAGTTAGCGTCCTCACGAAGGCCTCCCTTTAATATGACAATTTTGATACACTAAGTAGTTTATGTTCGGATACCAGTTTTGTTTTTTTATCATACCAAATTACGAGGTAATAATGTCCTAATGTTTCGTGAATCTTGAACAAACAGATTGACAGATAGACAAAACGAAATTTATGTTTTTATGTATATCGTCTTATAATCACCTGAAACGTGTAAGAGTACGAAAAAAAAAAAAACAAATATAGCCTCCAATTTTATTTATATCGATAATAATAGTCTTTGTACTATAGTTTTGCATTTTTTTAGCAACAAGCTGAGTTCAATCCAGCTTGGGGGAGAGTTTTAAATGGTCCAGGCTGTCCTGAGACGCTTGCTGTTACCACTATTAAAGAAAGTATTTGCACCAAAAATGTTATGTTTTTCGAAGCAATCTCTGTAATGAGCGCTGCTCTTGCTACAAAATGGGACTGCACTCTCCTAATAATCGATGGAGAAGGGTCATTATTCAAACAAGACAATTCACTTATGCTTTACAAAGGATTCAAACAAAAGAAGCTTATACATTTCATGTAAGTAACAGCAAAGACTTGAATTTAATCCGTGTTATAATGAAAGTGTAGAGCTCGATTTTGTAATGCCTGCTGTTTTAATTTTCTCGAAAATAAGTATGCTATGGCGACATTCAGGGCCACTGCAACCCGGGGGTGCAATGGGTGTGCCACACCCGGGCGACAGACTTTTGGGGCGGCATCTTTTTAAGATAAGCCACTATGTAAGGTAATAAATAAATAATAAGTTGCACATTCTTAGAAAATTATTTAATTATTATTTTTTTAAAGCATATTGTTAAAGTCTATAACACGCTAAAGCCGGTCCAGATACAGACACTGTATACTAAGACAGTCTGGACAACGGTAACAGCGCCGCCGTTAGGATTACAAATAAATGTTAGTTTCAAATGGCAAAATAAAATAATCTTTGCAGATACAATTTTTATATCACCCTGTCCTGCCTGGAGCAATGAGTCGGTTGCGACCAACGTCTCCAGTGTAGACTCCCTGGTGGTTGGGCTTATCATGGTGATGAAACATATCGATGGGTATGTCTACTACCCACATGCATGAAAAATATAGTTTTTGCGCATTAATGGGCGTGCAATTCAAAGTATTAGAACTCCTGAAAAAATCGAAAAAGAGACATCGTCGCGATACTCAGTCATGCGACGAGGGATTTGTAAGGCCTTCTGAGAAGAGGACTTACCTTCAGAAGAGGGTAAGTCTTTTAAGGAGATGTCGCCCTTCTTTGTTGCTCGAATGTTGAGAAAAACGTGCTCTACTGGATTAAAGTCGGTGCATAAGTTGTCGGACGGTACACTGCTAATCGCAACATTGGCTGAGACGTCGTTAACGCTGCAGATATGCGTAGAGTTTGGTGAGTTTGGCATTTCAGCTCAGCCGCATAAGGCACTGAATACATCGAAAGGCGTCGTACCGGATCGTGATCTTGAGTATCAGAAGAAGAATTCGTGCAAGAAATAGTATCGCAAGGTGTCATTGAATGCAGGAAGCTCAAGCCCCGGAAGAGCAAATCTTCGATCTTTCTGGTGGAGTCCTTCGCTAGCACCAGATGTCCAACATCGCTAAGGGTGGGGTACAAAGTTGCTATGTTCTCCCCTGCTAAGAACGCACTCTACCCCAGTTCTCCTCAATACCTAAAGAGAAGAGCCCACAATCTTCTCCACAAACTAGAAGAGATCTGAGTATGGTCACTTCTACCATTCGCTCATCAGCCAATCCCGAAAGGGAGACTGATAGTACCAGTGAGAACCAAATCAACAAAAAGAGAATTTAGTGTGTCCACCAAAAACCTGGACTACCAAGTGAAAGAGTGGCCGAGAAAATGGCTGTAGACCCGCATCCTAAAGGTAACCAAGACTCGGACCAAATAATGGTGTATTTCAGCGCTACCAAGAACTGCCATTATTATTACCAAGTTTTGCACCTTCGTGTGTTTGTCTACAGGAAACCAACTTCAAGTGAACCGACACATTCTCACCTTAAGGATAATCCGTGTTTCGCACGGATTTCCTACGAGGGTAAGAGCATGTGATAGTGTAGCCATTCTGGTCAGAGACACCTTGTGCAACGATTCTGTAGACATTGACACTGAGTTACAGGTCGTAGCAGTTCGTGTTAAACTTCCTCTCCAGGTGACGATTTGTTCCATCTACCTTTCCCCTGGTGTTCGAACTTACATCCGAGATGTCGTGAATATAATTTATCAACTCCCACCACCCTACATATTACTAGGTATTACTAGGGACTAGGGACGTCACCGGGAGAATATGTTTAACGATATACATTTGAGCTTTCTGAACGACGGCAAACCTACGCACTTCTGTGTAGCAGCGGGCACATTCAATGCTATAGATCTTAGCTTCATTTCTAGAGCCATCGTTTCGTTGTTCAAATGGGAATTGCACCATGACCTGTGCGGTAGTGAACCTTTTACAATCCTCTTAAGGCCTCTGTTTAATACTGTTATCGAATCCCGCCACAGTAGATAAAAGCAGTATAGCGCTGTCATCCAGTCAGCCCCATTGAGTTCCAGTTCCCTGGCAGAACGAGGAATGCGACTTGGCGCTGCGTGAGAGGAGACACCTCTTCAATACATTTCTTCGTTGTCCACCAGAGAAAAACATGATAGCCTTTCATGTGCTAAGAGGATTTTGAAAGAAAGCAAGCGCGAATCATGGCGCAGTATGTGTGCATCGTTACAGTTACCACTCCAGTAGTCAAAGTTTGGGAGAAGATCCGAAAAATCTCCTGTCGTAACACATCTGCTAGAGCGTGTGCCCTAGGGCACTCCGTCACCGGAAACTACATAGCCGACCCCACATCTGTCGCAAAATACAGCCTATCTTGTGACTGCACTAGATAACCGCTTCCTGGCCGGAACCAAGATTGAACTGCCCAAGAGTGTGACTGTCTGCCCAAACCGACTCTTGCCGGCGATGCTGACTACTTAAAAGTACCGTGGAAACACGAGCTTTGTAGAGCGCGTACCTCAGGGCACCTCCGTCACCGGAAACTACATACCTGATTTAGCCGACTCCGTGTCTGTCGCAAAATACAACCTATCTTGTGACTGCACTAGATAACCGCTTCCTGGCCAGAGCCAAGATTGAACGGCCCAAGAGTGTGACCGTCTGCCCAAACCGACTATCGTCGGCGATGCTGACTACGTCAAAACACCCAAGGAACACGGACTCCGAGAAGCTCGTATTGAGAGAAGTGTCTCAGTCACATAACGAAGGTACCTTAAGTCATCTGAGCCCTAGAAACACAGAGCATACGATTCACTTCGTGATGGCATTAGAATACCGCTTCCTGGCCGAAAGCAAGATTGAGCGGCTCAAGAGTGTGACGGTCTGCCCAAACCGACTGTCGTCGGCGACGCTGATTACGTTAAAACACCCAAGATACACGGGCTACAGAGAGTAGGTGTATCGAGAAGCATCTCCATCACCGGGTTCGCGTATACCTTACCTTCTAAGCGGCGTCCGCTTCTTCCGTTGTTTCAGTGGAATGTAACCGCTGTTGCACTGCTCTACTAGTCCACTGGGCCGGTGTCAGAGCTTACTTTGGAGTTTCTCTGAAGTCGCTCGTTCAAAGGACAGTTAACGGCTGATCCGGTGGCCTTTAATTCCATCCCTTTTATATCAAACAGATGATGGATGCGGGGTGTATGGTAGCTAGCTCACAGGTCGGTAGCACGTGGCGTCTGGAATGTCGCTTCCGTTGTTTACACAGGTGTCTCACTTGAGACTTAACATATGTCAGGAACGGCGGCCTTCCAGTGGCGTAGTTGACAGACGGCGGGTTACCGTTCTGTCACAGTCTCCCCCATTGGTTTTGGCATGCGGGCTACAAATCAAAAAGCAATTACCATTTTGATTGATAAGCATTATTTATTTATATACAGCATTATTTTAATTCTAAACAGATTAAAATTAAAATAATAACAGTGGGAAAGTAAAAATAATAACGGTGTGAAAAAGTAGAGTCGGGTCAAGGTCTTAGAAATTGTTTGATGTGGGGGCCTTCGGGGTTGACCACACCTGACGGCCTTTCCTCGCCATTTTTTTAAGGAGCCGGCGTCAGGTTCTTTTAACAAGATTTAATAATTTGACTTTGAATAGTTGCAAATTTGAACATTCCTTTACATCATCAGGCAATGTATTTTATTTATGAATGCCTGCTTGAAAAGTAAAATTAGTATTGCACTTCGTTTTTGTGACTTGTGCCCTCAAGTGGTTACAAGAACGAGTATTATATAAATGTATATAAAAAACGATAAAAAAGTATGATGTGGCATGGGTTAAATCTTGTGTGAACGAGGTATAGGGATAATACATTAGGGTGAATGACCTGAGGACTATCCAAGGATGCAGAGAATATATTAGCGGATGAGTTTGAAATTAGCAGAAACGGTGCAAAGTAGCCATCTAATTTCTTTGTTTTTTGCCATTCTCATTCGATCTTACCTATCAGTCTAGTAAACTACAATTTTTACGCTCTACGATTTTTTAATGTGTTTTTATGTACCTAGTATTGTATTTTATTTATTTTAATTTATTTATTTATTTTTTATTTGATATTGTGACTAGTTTTCCATTTTATACTATATTTATTTATTTATTTATTTTTTATCAATTTTAACTTATAATTTCCAACATGCACTCCTACACATCTTCTTATGTATTTTAATACTCTTATCAGGTACGCATACATTGTATTTATGGTTTATTTATTTTTATTCTATTTATCTGTATTTATTTTATTTTTATTTTATCTGTATCGACTTTATTTTTTAAAAAAACGTTTATATTTTAATTTTATTCATTTATTTTATAATTTCTATATTTTTACAATTTTTTTACTTGTATTTTCATTTTATTTTAATTATATATTTTAAAGTCTATATGTTATAATTTTATATTTCTTATGCATTAATTATTTATTTATTTTATTTTATTTCACGTTATACTAACTCAGTTTCTACCTTCTGCATTAAACATTATACTCTCATTCATACTGTTTTATATATATATATATATATATATATATATATATATATATATATATATATATATATACATATATATATATTATTGTTACACTACATGCTATTGTTATATACACTTATATTAATTATCCTATTGTAGCTCCGATGAAAAATAAAACTTATTCGAAACTTGTCAGCTGATTTGATTAGTTTTCATTGCTGTCCGCAACCCGTACAACCTCCTTCTTCCAATATCATTAATATATATAAGAAATAGAAGGGGACCCAAGGTGAGCCCTGTGGTACACCCCAATCATTAACATTGTACTCAGATAATGAATTTTCTATTTTGATACATTGGTACTTATTATCGAGATAGCTCCTAAACAGCACAGTACCTCCTACGCCATACAATTCTAACTTATTTAATAAAGTTCTACGGTCTAGTGTTTCGAACGCTCTTTGCAAATCTAAAAACACTACAACAATATATTGCCCACTGTCCAAAATATTTTTCCAATTTGTCATTGCAAGTTAGAGAGCCGTTTCAAACGAGTGGTTACGTCTAAACCCCGATTAAATGTTAAATTTTTACTATCCATAAATTTGCTTAAAAACAATCAGTTCAAGTAATTTTTCAATACAGGGCAACTAATTGAGGGGGTCTGAAATTATGCCCTTCATTAGTGTCATTTATTTTGGGCAGCAGAATAATTATTGAGTATTTAAGTTGATCTGGAAACACTCCTGTCTCAACGGACGTATTAGTAAAATATAACAATACATGGCATATTGTATTAAATAATAATCCAAGAGTTTAATACATTACATGGATTTTTATTTTATTTTAAGGATTTGATAAATTGACTTAATTTGGAAACAGTAATTAATCGAAATTCAGTCATACGGGGACTACAAGTAATAATATTGTTATTGTTGTTATAATCGTTTAGTAACTCTTAATCAGGCTGTTTAATATCATTAGCTATATCTGTAATTGTTGTAATAAATAATTTATTAAAATGGTTGGCCTTACTAAGATTGTCGGTAGCTATAAATTTGCTTTTATTATAATTAAAAGTTAATTCTATTGGATAATTCACCTCTTTTTATTACTTTAAATCTTTCTTTTTTTTTTTAGTATTTAATATTTGTTCAAAAAGAAATTACCTAAGGGTTGGCTGTGGAAAAATAAAATAATGTGTACTGCAAGCTTCAACTGTCAATTAATTAACTGTCATCACTGTTGATGTCATAAGTTTCTATTGAAAATTCAATTAAGCTACAATTATAATGGTTTTTACAATAGAACACAAAAAAAATATGATTGAATCATATTTTCGAAATAGTGTTCGAGTGAACGGCGAATGGATTCACAGTGCGGTATCATGTTTAGAAGAATTTCGGCTACAATTTCCAGATATTGCTTTCCTTGAAGGAGATTTTTACAGCGCACTTTGAAGATGTGTTGATTTATTCCAAGATACAGGGAGCATTACCCATAGAGATAGAACTGGAAGGCCAAGAGTTCGTACTTAAAATACAGTTGATGATGTTCGTCAACGTATGAACGAGCAACCCACTACATCACTACGTACACTGTCGCAAGAGGTCGCAAGGTTTATCATTAGGAACTTGCCATACTATTGTCAAAAAAGATTTAAAGCTATTCCTATACAAAATTATTGCTTTACATGAATTGCTGCCAGCAGATCACAATAGGCGAATTGTGTATTGCCACTGGTTCCAACAAAATTTAATTAATAATAATGATTCGTTAAATTTAACGTTTTTTTCTGACGATACCTGGAAGGTGTATGGTGTGTTATGGAGTGCTCAAAATCCTCATACTTTTCGTGAAACTCCCTTTCACCCGTTAAAAGTTGGTGTTTGGATTGCTGTGTCTCGAAGACGTATTATCGGACCCATATTTTTCCACGAAACTGTTACTGGCCAGAGATACCGGAATATTGTACGTGAATTTATTAATCAGCTTCATGAGGATGAGCTACAAGGCGCCACGCCGATGTTCTTGCTTTTTCATAACCCTATACTCCAAATTTACACAACAAAGTGATTCAATTGAGAAGTGACATTACCGATGACGGCGCTGTGCTCCAAGGCAATATGGCTGTCGTGTCTAGGATTCAGCTGTCAGAAAGTGCTTTCCAGATAGGTGTGAAATACTCTGAACTACTCCGAACAGTTCTACTCCAAACTACTCTGAAAATTTTTGCATGTGGAACACTTTAGTTGAGTATTTAGTGGAAAGAGGCGCTGCTATCTTACGAATTAACAAATGTCAAAGAAAAACTATCCTAAATGTACAAATTATTTCAAATTTTAAAAATTTATGTTAAGATAAATGGATTTTATTTAATATTAAAAAATACACAGTTATAAAACCGTGATAAATCTTTAACAAGTTTGAATTGCTTCAGCTGTTTATCCCCACTACAAAAGAACTCCAAGTGCTAAAATAAAGGTATGTACTTCAGGCGACGGGGAAGGAAATTCTGGTATAGTTGAGAGTGTGAAGTATTTTTGCTTGTAACAACTAGCGAACTGTTCGGAGCAACTCTGAGTTACAGCAACCTGGATAGCGCCTAATATGCTTGTGGCGCCCGTTGCGCTGCTTTCGTAGGAGAGACGCAGGCGTCGCGGCGTCACATAGGTCTACGACTAAGATCGTAGGACCCGCCACACGTGGTGACCAATAAACGGTTCTGCTGAGAAATTTGTCATGTGCAGATTTAACCTGCAGCAGAATTGCAGGTAAATCGTTGAAAAAGGGGGGCGCGTTACTTCAGAGCAGAGTTATACTCACAAACAAAAAAAGGACAGGCAGGGTTCAGACGTATTTCACTCCAAGGGGTTATGCTTGGAGACTTATTACATGTGGTTTGGTTTTCCCTGGGAGTAAAGGTATTCGAAGGGGCCCACACAGTGGTTCTGGAGGAGTAATAACACAATTCTGTCCTCTTGAATCCCTACTCAGCCGTTGAAATCGTAGAACTGCTCTGAGTAACACGAAAAATTATTTTGAATAATTTTTATAACAAACAAAATTAAATGGGGAAAATGTAGCGGAAATTTGTATAAATAAAGTTTTACAAATATATGTTTCTCCCCGACACAACCAGATACATTGGGGTGAGAAACTATACACAAATTAATATTCAATTTACAATTTTCAGAATCTAAATTAACAAGTGGCACAAATAACAATGTGCGCACGCACAGGTACTGAACTGTGCGGCGCGTCAAAATACAATGAAAAAATATGAATTGAAAGGTGTACTCACGCGTTCCGTATGAAAATACGGAAAAATACTTAGCGTGGAGTACAGATACAGGAGTTGGCTTCAGTTATCCACAATCGGACTCTACAATATCCTGGTGGAATCGCCGATGTCGGTTGATTACTGGCCCAACTTCTGGAGTGGTCTAATATCAAAATAACTCTTCTTGACGCGATCCAAAACGGGGGTTTTTTCCTTGTAAAAAACGTAGATCCCGAAGGTGGTCAAGCACAAATTCTAGTTTACCAAATAGCTCGCAGCCTCGTCTTGGTAAACTCGAAACACAGTATATTGATATTATGCAAAAAACTCAAAAGACGTCTGTTCTCGATGAAAGACAATCGAGTAGTCGCCGTCTCAGACAGAATTATACAAGATTCTAGCGGTTCATACAATGAACGCTAGAATTGTATATGAAAAATAAGAATTCATAAAAATTACCAAAAGCGGTAATTTTGAATAGTTTTGCGACTCAAGTGGTCGCAACATACCGCCGGCCAAAACGTATGTTTTTAGCTCAGGGCAGCAAAATGGTTAACAACAAGGATCTACACAGGTTCATTGCAACGGTTGAACCGGGTCAATCGGTAAAGGGGCCAGTTTCACGACTGGTCTTACAAGTTCGCCTCGATTGGTTTTTACAGTGGCCACTCGTACCACGTTGTCTTTCCCGGGTGATACCTTTATAATTCGGCCCAACTTCCACTGCAATGGAGGTAGAAAGTTGTCTTTGATCAAGACAAGTTGGCCGACTTCTAAATTCCGGGCTGGTTTGTGCCATTTTGAGCGTAACTGGAGAGTGTTCAGATATTCTTGTGACCAACGACGCCAGAATTCTTGAGATACCCTCTGGACCCGTTTCCATCGAATCAAGTGAGCTTGGGGATCGGTCTCCACGCTGGGTTCGGGTAGTGTTACTCCTGGTTCCATGGTGAGGAAGTGACTTGGTGTAAGAACGCTGCAGTCATCAGGGCTTGAAGACATTGGGGTCAGCGGTCTAGAGTTCAGGATAGCTTCGATCTGGCAGAGCACAGTAATCATCTCTTCATAGGTGAGAACCTGTTCGCCGATGACTCTGGCCAAGTGGAACTTCACTGATTTGATTGCTGCTTCCCACAATCCTCCAAAATGAGGTGCAGAGGGAGGATTAATGTGCCACTGAATACCGTCTTCAGCTAATTGATTTATTAAGAATTCATTAAATCCAGATGACGCGACAAACTTTTGTAATTCGGAGAAGTGTGATTTTGCTCCTATGTAGTTTGTGCCGCCGTCGCTGTAGACGTGAGACACGCGGCCTTTTCTTGATATAAACCGCCGAAAAGCTTGTAGAAAAGTCTGTGTGGATAAATCTGACACCAGCTCCAAATGGACGGCCTTGGTAGCAAAGCAAATGAATAGACATAGATAAGCTTTGTGACAGCGGTATCCTCTGCCTGCATATGGTGTTATCATAAATGGACCACCATAGTCCGTACCAGTGACCTCAAATGGTTTTTGCGGTGTGACTCGATGCTGCGGTAAATCTCCCATCATGGGATTCTGAAAAGTGGGTCTATTTCTGAAGCAGGTAACGCATTTTCTGCACAAGCTTCTAATCATGTTCCGCGCCCCTATAATCCAGAAGGTGCGTTCCACAATAGACTGGACTGTTCTGGGGGAAGCGTGCAGGTACTTCTCATGGTAGTGTCTTACCATGAGACTTGTGAATGAATGTTTTGATGGTAACAGACAGGGGTGATTGTGGGTGAACGGACGTTCAGAATGTCTTATCCGTCCACCAACTCTAATAATACGGGACCGGTCCAGGAACGGGTCTAACTGCCTCAGAGAGGAGCTGACCGACTTATTATCAGTAAGTTTTGCCAAAAGGTCTAGAAATGTCTCCTGCTGCACCAATTTGATCAGTTGTACTCTGGCGTGTTGCATTTCGTCAACAGTACAGACTCCTGTTTTCCTGTGAGCACCAGGACGACAGTTTGCAGAAAATCTGATGCATAGAGCTGTCACTCTTACCAGCTTAGGGTATGATGAAAATCTACTAAATACCTCGTCTTCTTCTGGGGTCGCCTGAACTAGTGAAACAACAATCTTTGCTTCGGCGCTCACAGGCTCCTCTAACGTGGAGGTGTCAGTTATAGAATGCAGGGGCCAGTCTGAGGTGGGCATCTGCAGCCAACTGGGCCCTGACCACCACAATGGATGAGACTGGAGTTCGTGAGGCCATAATCCACGAGACGCACAATCAGCAGGGTTGTCTTGCGAACGTATGTGGTACCAATCTGAGACCTGAGTGTGTTCGTTAATTTCTGACACTCGGTTTGCCACGAATGTTTTCCAGCGATGTGGAGGGGACTGGATCCATGCAAGAGCAACGGTGGAATCCGTCCATAAAAATGTACGGCTCACAGCAAGGTTCAGTGAGTCGTTGACAAAGCTCACAAGTTGAGCAAGCAATAGAGCTGCGCAGAGCTCGAGCCTAGGTAATGACACTTGCTTCACAAGAGCTACTTTAGACTTGGCCATAACCAAGGATATTTTGATTTCGTCACTAGCCTGACTGCGTATATAGACAACGGCAGCATATCCCTTTTCGGATGCATCACAGAAACCTAATAAATCGTTGGTAACTTGCCTGGTTGGGATCCATCGGGGGATTTGGACTTCACTGATACTGGGCAAATGAGATTTGAACTCTATCCATCTGTTTCCAACTGATGGCGGGAGTGGTACATCCCAATCTAGGCCACGCTTCCAGAGTTCTTGAATCAGCATTTTCAGCACAATAGTGATGGGTGATAACCATCCTAAAGGGTCGAAAATTCTGGCAGCTTCAGACAGAAGTTGCCTTTTAGAAATGGTTGACTCCGGCAAGTTGATTTGGTACCTGAATGAATCTGAGGTGGGGTTCCACATCAGCCCTAAAATCTTGATGGTGTGATCCCGATCGAGATTTAATGAGTGACCAGTAAGTTTATGATCATCAGGGACGTCTTGGAGGACTTCACCTGAGTTGCTGGACCATTTGCGCAGTTCCATACCTGCCTTGGCTAACAGACTGACTAGCTGAGCCTTTAGATGGAGCGCACCTTGAATGCTTTGAGCCCCAGTGATAATATCGTCAACGAACGTATCATCTGTTAAGGCGATTGCGGCTAGAGGGAAGGTCTCACCTTCATCTTTAACTAGCTGTTGTAGCGTTCTGATAGCTAGGTAGGGTGCGCTTGTGGTTCCATACGTTACCGTGTTAAGTCGGTAGACTCGAGGTGTCGTCGACAGGTTGAAATCCCATAAAATACGTTGATACTGGCAGTGATTGGGTTGAACAAGCACCTGGCGAAACATCTGACGGATGTCAGCAGTCAGGATGATAGGATGCAGGCGTTGTCGCATTACAACTTGAGCCAAGTCAGATTGTAATGGAGGGCCTGGTAATAGGGTATCGTTTAGAGATACTCCATTCGATGAAGGCTTGGACGCGTTGAACACTACACGTAGTTTCAACTCAGGTCCAACATACTTTATTACCGGGTGATGAGGTATAAAGTAACCATCTTCTCTCAGGATGGGTTTGTATTTTAATTGGGTCATATGCCCGGATTCAAGATAATCCTGCATGAATGTCATGTACTCTTCACAAAGAGTAGGATTGTTGTTGAGTCTGGTGCGCAGCGACTGATAGCAGGCATTAGCGGATCCAAAGGATCGGCCTAACTCAACGGTCTCGTTCTTGAACAGGAGCGGTACTACATAGCGGCCATCAGGAGTGCGTGAATGCTGTTCATCAAACAACCTCTCCGCTTGGAGTTCCTCCAGTGTCTGAACGGGTTTATACGGAATTTCCTCTAGCTCCCAGAACCGTCGTAGCGTTTGAGACAGTTCGTCGTCCACTGAAATGTGGAGAGAGTTGAGATTCCGGTTGCGGCCCTTCATAGGGCCCGAAATGACATAGCCTAGTGCAGTGTCAACTGCATAGGGCCCCTCTGGTAGTTTAATCGACTTGTGTTTTACCAGATAGAAGTAGATGTCAGCGCCCAACAATATTTCAATTGGACCTGGCTCGTTGTAGTGTGGATCAGCTAAGTAGACCCCATTTAGTTCCTTGGAAGTAAATGGACGAAACTTCTGACCTGGTAAGTAAGCTGCAATGTTCTTGACTACAAGTGCAGCCACTTTGTAACGTCCTAAACTTTTGCGCGAGCGGAAAGGGCATGTAACGACTCCCGACACCGCCTTAACTTGAACGTTGGACACGCCACTGATGGAGAGGGTTGTTGGCTGCAGATCCAAACCTAATTTGACACTGCAACATTCAGACATCAAACTAGCTTGGCTACCACTGTCCAAAAGGGCTCTGATTGGTCTCCATTTCCCACAAGAGTCTTGTACGTGGATAAGCGCAGTACTCAACAGAACCCGTGAGACATTAGAGCTAC
Source organism: Liopterus haemorrhoidalis (assembly GCA_963971575.1). Lineage (NCBI taxonomy): Eukaryota > Metazoa > Arthropoda > Insecta > Coleoptera > Dytiscidae > Liopterus > Liopterus haemorrhoidalis. The sequence goes on along the minus strand of OZ020615.1, from coordinate 22,310,507 downwards.
GATTGGTTCTGACATTATGCGTTATCAACACTTGCGAATTGGAGGAAAAATTATGATTCCGACTGGATCCAGGTTGCGCTGGCTGATGACTGGAATCTTTTCTAGTACCGTCGGGTTCGTCTAGATGGATCAGCGTATGATGGCGCTGATGACAGAGTCTACAACTCCCTTTAGACAGGCAATTCGCTGAGGAATGACTGGAGCCCAAACAATTGTAACAATGGTTGTTACTTTTAATCAGTTGGTGCCGCTGTAAAGGGTTTAGTTTCCGAAACTGAGGACATGAATACAAAGGATGCTGTTCCTTGCATTTTATACACGGAGGTGTATATGTTTGAGTGCTAAAAGCAGCCGCGTACTTTCTTACTGGTTTTGGTATAGAGGGTTTCCGTGTAATTTGTGTTGAATTAATGGATGAGTTCCCTACTGAACGGAGGGTCTGCCATTGCTGAGAATTAACGAACTCTTCCAGAAACGTAAGCAATGTCTCGACGTCGGGTAACTCGTCGTTGTCAAGCCGTTTCTCGAATCGGTTGCGTACATTGGTGTCTAATTTGAAAGAGAGTAAAACGGCAAGAATCTTACTCCACTGTTCTACTGGTTCATCAATAGCTCGTAGAGAAGCTAGATGTCCCCTTACCTTAGAAACAAAGGTATTTACACTGTCGTAAGATGTGCTGTCGAGTTTGGGTGTGTTGATAATACCTTCTACATGGAGCATCGCAATGAGACGTCTGCGTTTATACTTTTGAGTTAGAGTGGCTAACGCCGCCGTGTAGTTCGCGTCAGTCAACTTAAAGTCCTTGATGGCAGCAAGGGCTGGGCCAAGTAGGAAAGATTTAAGGTATTGTAACTTTTGCACGGGTGTTAGCGTTTCCATGGAGTCAACTGAACTCATGAAAAGGTCATAAAACGACTGCCAGTTGGCGAGATCTCCATCGAAGGGCTGAATGTTGAATTCAGGGAGTTTAGTCTGATTCATAATCGTTTGATTCAGGACTTGGAATGCAGTATCATGGGTGTCAGAGACGTTCATAGGATGCCTCTCCTCTTTTACAAATGGTGGCTGCTTACTAGTAACTATAAGGCGATCAAATTGGGTCATAACTTCATCGTACTCGCTGAGCAAGGCTTCTTGCATTCTCTCGTTCTCGGGTAAGGCTAGCAATTTCATTTGACATTCTTCAAACGCTTCAATTTTCGATGTTAAATGTTCAAATTGGGCTTGTACAAGAGGAATGTCATCTGGGGCGCTTGAAGCTTGTGATATCGATTTATTTAATCGAGTAATGAACCTCGTACACAGCAATTTCTTCGAGTTTAATTGGTTAATGTTTGCCATGGTGAGCTGTGTTGACAATCTGGATAGGTACGATAGAGTTGTAGGCTCAATCGTAAAGGCGATTTAGTAATATGTACGTTAATAATTGCGGGCCTTGTAGAATACGCCGCCGGCCGTGGCGGACAGTATAAGTGCTCAGAGGAGGTTACAACGTAACTAGACTAACGGTAATCGAAATTCAGTATACTAAAATCCTAAACGAGGATTAGCGGACGTCCTGAGGGCACGTAGTAAATTTGAATAGCAATACGTCACTCAGGCGATGACGTAGAACTCAAAAATCAAAATTTCAAAAATCGGTCAAAAATCGGACTTCGAAAAAAATCGGAAAATCCAGAAATTTGACTTTCAAAAAGTCAGTGCAGACCGAGAGCGCACTATATAGTCGAGCCGTTCAAAATCAAAAATTTCAAAAATGCCAACAATCGGACTTCAAGAAAAGTCGGACAATTGTGATTTAGAATATAAAATTCGTGAAATATAAATATATATTGCGTTAAGCAAATCTGAAAATGAAGCTTAAATGCGATTCTGAAAAACCGCGTTAAGCGAATTCCTAAAATCCGCGTTATGTGAATCCAACAAAAACTCGTTAATTTGATCAGAAAAAGCTCGTAATTGGATCCGGCTGGTGGATCATAAACTGTGGATTCGGCGCGCTGATTCGGCCAAAATAAATCCGACTAACGAAGGACCAGAAAATGTGGCGCCCGTTGCGCTGGTTTCGTAGGAGAGACGCAGGCGTCGCGGCGTCACATAGGTCTACGACTAAGATCGTAGGACCCGCCACACGTGGTGACCAATAAACGGTTCTGCTGAGAAATTTGTCATGTGCAGATTTAACCTGCAGCAGAATTGCAGGTAAATCGTTGAAAAAGGGGGGCGCGTTACTTCAGAGCAGAGTTATACTCACAAACAAAAAAAGGACAGGCAGGGTTCAGACGTATTTCACTCCAAGGGGTTATGCTTGGAGACTTATTACATGTGGTTTGGTTTTCCCTGGGAGTAAAGGTATTCGAAGGGGCCCACACAGTGGTTCTGGAGGAGTAATAACACAATTCTGTCCTCTTGAATCCCTACTCAGCCGTTGAAATCGTAGAACTGCTCTGAGTAACACGAAAAATTATTTTGAATAATTTTTATAACAAACAAAATTAAATGGGGAAAATGTAGCGGAAATTTGTATAAATAAAGTTTTACAAATATATGTTTCTCCCCGACACAACCAGATACATTGGGGTGAGAAACTATACACAAATTATTATTCAATTTACAATTTTCAGAATCTAAATTAACAAGTGGCACAAATAACAATGTGCGCACGCACAGGTACTGAACTGTGCGGCGCGTCAAAATACAATGAAAAAATATGAATTGAAAGGTGTACTCACGCGTTCCGTATGAAAATACGGAAAAATACTTAGCGTGGAGTACAGATACAGGAGTTGGCTTCAGTTATCCACAATCGGACTCTACAATATCCTGGTGGAATCGCCGATGTCGGTTGATTACTGGCCCAACTTCTGGAGTGGTCTAATATCAAAATAACTCTTCTTGACGCGATCCAAAACGGGGGTTTTTTCCTTGTAAAAAACGTAGATCCCGAAGGTGGTCAAGCACAAATTCTAGTTTACCAAATAGCTCGCAGCCTCGTCTTGGTAAACTCGAAACACAGTATATTGATATTATGCAAAAAACTCAAAAGACGTCTGTTCTCGATGAAAGACAATCGAGTAGTCGCCGTCTCAGACAGAATTATACAAGATTCTAGCGGTTCATACAATGAACGCTAGAATTGTATATGAAAAATAAGAATTCATAAAAATTACCAAAAGCGGTAATTTTGAATAGTTTTGCGACTCAAGTGGTCGCAACAATGCTAATAGCGATCAGGTTAATTTAAGCACAGTACATTTTTATTTTATGAAAATGCGAGTAAATATTTGCGAAATTTTTTAATTTTTAAGCGCTACACATGTATCGAGGTGTATAACAGAAGGTGGGCATCAAATTACAGTATTTAAAGTTTAATTTCAGTAGATTTATTGAAGTGTAATTTGTAGTTGAGCAGCTGTTAAATGCCGGGCATGTAATTTTATGTGGTACATCTGAGTGTCGGTCATCTGAATTTAAAATATATGGATTCTGTTTGTAAACAAGTGCATTATGTTCATTGCCTCATGATATAAAATTAGTTTTAGTTAGACAGAAGCAACTAAAAGTTAAATATGCAACTTGCAAATGCAAACATATTAGTGCAGTTTTGTTTTTCTGCGACAAATGTAATGAACAAACTCGCATAGTATCAGTTACTTTTTAACTCAAAATATATTCCCATGCCTTCCTCCTGTCCATAACCAAATCTTTTCCAATCTGGACTTAATATTAACTTTCCCTCCATTTTTCTTAAGAAAAGAAAAAAACTAATATGCCTATCTTTGTCCTGTCTTGAATGAGAGCCAAATACACTACAATTTAATTTACTTTTATAGTATTTCAGAACTTCTAACAAAAGACTAAAAAAAGACATTCTAACAAAAATTCAACACTAGAACATATGTAATAAGTTGAAACAGTACTTGAGCGCCTGGTACAATATTTGACCACCAGACTGCGTATCCGAGCGTGTCAGTTCTCAATAACGAAATATTACAGTGTAGCGAATATTTGAAAGGTTTATTTGATTAGTGAAGATTCGTATTGTTTAATGTTGTTTTATAATATAATTGGTGTGTAGTCCAATATTTAGTTATTTCTAATAAACAATCAAAATTACAAATAAATTCTTCTTATTTACTATTACCATGTAAAAATAAATGAGCAACTACTTCTGTAACCAATTTACTTTGTTTCAGGTTAGAAAAAATTAGGTGCAACGGAATACTTAAAAAACTGCTAAACAGCTGGATTATAAGAATAATATATCTTCCGAAGCAAAGATCTTACAATGATGTCACTTTCCAACATGTACAAGGCATTTTGATTCTCTATGCATCTACAATATTATTTAGTATTATAGTTTTCATTGTTGAATGCATAATCCATAAAATTCATGTCATGGATCCTAAAATAAAACAAAACTAATAGTTTGAATATTATTTGCACAATATATTTATTATACAAATTTTATGTATTACCCTTTTCGCATTTGTAACTAATAGTAACAGTAAATTGCAAGTGCGTGACTATCTTCAAAATATAAAATTTGTAAAATAACTAAGGTTGTAAAATAAATTGAATTGTAAAAATACTTTTAAAACATGTGAAATACTAAAGAAATTTGTAATAAAAAATTTCTATTAGATGGATTGTTAACCAACAGCCGCCATATTACTATATAAGGAAATTAGGGCAAACCTTTGAAGACAGATTTGTGCCCCAGTGTTTGATTTCCAACACTGGTTCCGCACTTTGACAGCAAATTTTATTACTTTAGGTTGACTAAACCTAAAGACTATTATATATTTACAGGAAATGTGATAAATCTGAATATAAGCAACTGTATATAATTACCAAAATTTTCGGTAATAATAATTATAGCTTCGGTTTTGGGAATAAAAGAATGTGCAGAGTGTTGCGTGTTTGTCAACCTACTTTCTAATTTGTTGATAAACACTATTCAATTGTGCCGACTATGGTCTTTAATAGCTGCCAACAATTACACAAATGAATATTTTTTCCAAAACAATTGAGGTAAGACCTGACGTAATAGTGTCCTGGTTAACAGATATAAAATGGTCTTAGGGAATAGAGTCAGTGATTCATTGAGTCAGTTATTCACTAGTTATTCATTCGATCATTTTTGTGAGCACGATACCCAAGGACCAACCCAGCTGTTCAAGTCACCAACTCGAGATGTAGGTGTCGTCTACAGGACTTCTCCACGTGTTCGCCTCGTGCGGACACTTGGGGTGGTTCGACCGATCCTGGAGAAGCCGGGGCAAGATCGGGACTTACATCAGCTACTAACAGACAACACCAGCAGCCATTCTGACAGTTAATTGTATTCTGATATAAAATTATTATTATATAATAAATTTTGTAGAAAAGATGTCCGTTCTTGAATCCTCCCCGTGACAATATTCCTAATATTAGACCTTCATTGGTAAAAGTAATAAAAGTGTATAGAGATTAGTTCAAAAAACTTTTTTAGCTTACTTCGAGCCGTTCGAATTTCGCTGAACTAAATCTGAACTATCATAACCTAACCTAATGACAGCTTTTACGTGCACTGTACTTTATATTAGCTCTAATGTACTATTACGACTAGGGATATGCGATACTGAGAAAGTATCGAATAAAAAATATCGATACCGGTATCGTATCGAAACAAAATATCGATATTTTCAAGTATAATATATAATATATTTTCTATAAAACGTAAAACACTTTTTATCTTATTTTATTCTTATTATAACAATTTAATTGTTTTACAATAATAAATAGATTAAAGTGTAAAGGCTATTCCAAACGTTTAGGCGGAACTAAATGGGAATTTCATTCTTTCAGGTTGTCACGAGTCACAAGAACGGACCTTGCTTGGGTTATTTCATTTTTCAGGTTGGTATGTGAAAATTTAAAAATCCAACAGTGAAACTGTTCTGTGAGTGAAACCATGGAAACGAATGATATTTCTTAAAAAATTTAATACTTTTTTTACATATTTTGAAGACAAAACAAATAAATAAATGCGAAATTTTTATTAAGAATGACAAAAATTTAAAATAATAATAATAATAATAATATTTATTCGTGTTAAATACATGACAATGAAAAGCAACATTTTATAATGACAATCAATTTAATCTAGAATTTGCAATCTGAGTATGATTTACAAAGCTTAAACAAAATGACCAATAGTCCGAATTAATAGATAAAAATTACCAGATTTCAAAATCTAGTTCCGCCTAAACGTTTGGAATAGCCTACATATGCTGTTCACTTTCGTAAAAACAAACTAAGAGGATGATTTCAGTAGTTTGCACCTTTGAAATTTTATGTCAGGTTAGTATTAAAAAATGGTAAGGCAATGGCGCCTATACAGAGGCGGATCTAGCTTTTTCTAAAAAAAATCTAAGTGAAGAGCAAAAAAAAAAGGTCCTCACCTCCAAAAGTGAAGAGCAGCAAACAAAAAGTTATCTGTCCGAGAGGTTGGGGGCCCCTTCCGGATCCGGGGCCCAGGGCTTAAGCCCTATTAGCCCGTATGTAAATCCGCCTCTGCGCCTATAGCTCTGAGTGATTGTTTAAAATATAATTTAATACTCCACTCTTCTTCGTTGCAAGCACCGAGAAAAATCAGTTTAGTAAGCCTTTTGCCCAGAAGCCTATTTCTGTCACTGCATACAGTGGCTCCTGCTTTCAAAAATAAGCGCTCTGAAGGAACTGACGTCGCTACTACAATCAAGAATTTCTGGGCAATTTTATATAATATACTACTATAATTCATTGACTACGTTACAATACATAAATTGTTTAAAGTCAGTCGTAATTACACATAATATACACAAAATAATAATTTAAAATAGAAGAAAAAATAAATAAATATAGCACTAAATATTAAAACAAGAGTTCAGAGAGTAGCTAACAAGCGTGTTAAAATTTATAAGACAAGAATTCAATGACTGTTATTGGATGTCAAAATAGATTGTCTGTTAATTTTTTTTTAATTTTATTTTTAAAAGTTTTAAAACAGTCAGATTTAAAATTATCAGGCAGTAAATTCATGAACTTTACTGAATAATAGTTAGTACTATTTCTTGATTTCTTAATTTGAGGGTTATAATTATGTACCTGATTATGTGTTACAAGTTCATTGAAGTTTCTGTGGGCATACAATAGGGAATTATAAATAAATAGAGAAGGAAGTGTCATAATTTCCAGTTCAGTGAAACAAAGCCTACAGTCGGTTTGGTAAGAGACTTCGGCTAGAATTCTTACAGCTCGTCGTTGTAAGGAAAAGATTCTTTCTGCCGCAGGAGAATGTCCCCATGCTAAAATGGTGTAGGATATTTGCGACTGGAACAATGCAAAATAAGTAATGCGAGCAATTTCTCTGGAAACTGAGGCCATAAGATTTCTTAATAAATATACAATGCTACATAATTTATTGGATAGGGAGCTAACGTGATGATGCAACTTTAGGGTGGGGTCGAGATGAACACCCAAGAAATTTACGAAATCTGGGTTGTCAAAATTATGGTTTCTCAATGCAAATAGGAGGTGTTGAGTTTTGCTTTCATTTAAGATGAGGCCGTTTGATGTAAACCACAGTTTGGCTTTGTTAACAACTGCGTTATTTTTGCTAATCGTACTTTCTAAGGAATTAGATGTCACTATTAGGTTAGTGTCATCAGCATATAATGCACATTTATTATTTACAGCGGATGGAAAGTCATTCACGTATATAATAAATAGTAATACTGCTAGAATAGACCCTTGTGGAACACCAATATCGAGTGGAAGATGAGTCGACTTGGAATTGTTTACAGAGATGAATTGGATTTTGTTGCAAAGGAAGGATTCTATCAAAGAAGAGTTAACTTCGTCAAATCCGTATTTTTTTAACTTTTCAATGAGAATTTTTGGCGAAACACAAAATATAAGTTAGGGAAGACTGTCTTCATATCGTCCCAAACCAGTAGCGGATTGGATTGCAGAGGTGAAACTGAATTTTTCAAATACAGTGATAGTTCATGTTCAGTTTTGTTAGAACAACGTTGGCCTGTGCCTGATTTTAGTTTCCTCTTCCTATGTGCAACGTCAGTATGTTCCAGCAACCGGACGGTTGTTGCGAAAAAAAAAACAAACGATTCGATACGATACTGAGTCAAATGTACTGATATAAGTAAAGTATCGGATGATTAGTATCGATACTAAAATTGCGATTTCGAATGAAAAATATCGATACTGGTATCGTATCGGAACATCCCTAATTACGACCTGTTTTACCCACAGGGCCACAGACTATTTACATATTTTTATGGATTACATGAGCCCTCGCTCGATTCCATGTGTTAGTTGGAAGAACACAGATCTTCTTGGTACGCATCCTAGGCCTACATTGTCTTATGGAGGACTATATAACTTCCCATATTGGACTGGTGGTTATGTTAATGGACTATGTACTTAGAGAAGTGTGTTGACCAGCAAAAATATTCAATTCAGATCTCCATGAGAGGAATATAGATAGATCCGTGCTGAGGTAATTTTTGTACGTGGAACGCATAATGGTACGTACTCACCTCTTCAATTCATCTGTTCTACCGTTTTCAGCACTACGCTCAGACGGTTTTTTATTTATTTTTTTGCAGCGCAACTAATTTCAATTGAATGTTTCGACATTCATTACTATCTTCGGTATTAAGATTCAAAATATTTCAATCACCCTGAATTTAAATTAATAATATTTAAAATGAACGCAGGGCATAATATTAATTATAATATAACTTATATGTATATAATCGAAATAGAGCTATTTCAGTATACTGTTTATATAACAATTATAAAAGAAATTTTACAATAAGGCATAATAAAATATTTTAAATTGGAGCAATTTATAAAAATAAGATTGGAGCAAGGAGCATATCATAATTTGGTAGCAGAAATACGTTGAAAGGATGTGGAATTGTTTTATAATATTATTTACGGATGAATAAGGACCAGTTTGATTATTTAGTGAGGATAGTGGGGCCAAAAATGAGGTTAACTTCTCACGTATATACAGCCTTGAACATTTGTATGGAACACTCACCCATGCAGTTATATATAACATCTAAATTTATGTACATTATAAACTGTATATATTTAACAAAATGTTTTTAAAATATCATTTACACACTCTAAAAGACGTACGTCTAATCAGATAACCGATAATGTAAACAGAGTTATGATAAATCTTGAAATACAAATAAATATAGGCTCAGATCTGTTACGTTTTGTTTACATAAAAATAAAAACCTGGGCTTCGATCATTATTACACATGCGTTTGAAATGAACACTGTCTTTTTCATGTTTCATTGAGTTCAAGTGAGTATTTTTACTTATATTATGGCTAAAAAAAGATGAACTCACTGTGGCAGAAAGGAATCAAATTGTACAATTCACAAGGACAGTCACAGGTGAAAAATTCAAAAACAAAATGAAGTGTTCAAGAAAAGCCGTGCAAATTATCATCAAAAGATTCCAAGAGACTGATACTTATGAAAACAGACCAAAAACCGGAAGAAAATGTGCAACCACTTCCAGAGATGATAGTTTTATAAAGGGTACATTCGATTTGACGCTCCGAGCGTTCCGAGCACGCTCTGTACACTCAAACGTGTTCGATTTGACGCTCGGAGTACACTCAATTGCATTCGTTTTGCGATCGAGCGAGCATTTAGAGTGCGCTCTATGTGTTCGGGGTTTTAAGACCGAGCATATGGAGTATGACGTAAAAAAGTGGGAGAACGGCGGGAAAGAAATGAAAGTTTAAAATTAAATTATAAATAAAATAAAAATAATAGCCTTAGACAAATAACAATAGACAAATAATATTTTTATTTGTCTATGGCTACAGAGTACTGCCATTTTATGTATTTGTGACGTTCTTTAAACAGCAAAGAAATTATTAAAATACACCGTGCATAAAATTAAAATGGAAAAAATTCAATAAATTAATTCATTAATTATTATTTAATTTTTAATTAATTTTTCTTCATCATTGAAAAAAAATCAAGGAAAAACCGAGGTATATAATATTTATTCATGACTGACGTGAACTAATCTGACAGTAAAAACGCCGCCTAAAATTGTAGGGTTAGATTTTATAAACATTACGTCACAAGAACGCTCGCTCCGTGTTCGAGTTGCTGCGCTCCGTTCGTGCTCTATTCATGACGTCACCATCAACTGTTCGCTCAGCGCTCGCTCTACTCTGTACAACTCGAATGCACCCAAAGAGAAGTGCTCTTGGTGAACGCTCAATATCGTCAAAAGAGCTGGCTGGTGTTCTGTGGGAGCATAGAGAAGTTAAAATTTCTTCTAGAACAATTAGAAGACGTCTAGTGGAATCTTGACCGAGCGACACAAAAAACTTCGCCTTAAGTGAGCCAAAAGACATTTAAAATGGACACCTGATGAATGATCGAAAATCATTTGATCTGATGAGTCCAATATAAAAGTAAGCATTGTAATGGTTTCATATACTTACTAATTTAACAGAAAAATTAATTTCTAAGAAATTATTGCACTAACAATACAAAATTTAATCTATATATATAAAATCGTAACTAAGCTACCTACTCATAATCAACGCCCAGCCCAAACCACTGGACCTATAATCATGAAACTCGGCGAGTATATTCCCTCCATGACGTAAGCACCCACTAAGAACGGATTTTTCGAAACTCATCCTCTAAGTGGGTGAAAAGGGGGTTAAAAGGGGTAAAATGTGGCTTCACGGTTTCCTTAATATCTCTTAGGTCCAATAAGATATCGACTTGGTTTTTACTTACAAAGATTACGCATGTAAATATAAAAAAACTTATTTCAGGATTTTGTCCTAATCAACCCCTAAAGGGGTGAATCTACAATCAGGGTTAATTATAGAACCCTTCGCATCTTCTGTGTTTATTGTGTTATAACATTCCTTTCTGGCATATAGGTGTATTTTTAAAATATTTAGAAAGTGTTTTGACCGTTTTTTTAAATTTCACCCCTAAAGGGGTAAATTGGTATTTTGTATTCGATAGAATGTCGTCTAGACAGAGAAACATAAAATTCGGGGAGTATATCCCTTTTGTGACTTAACAACCCCCTAAGAAATGATTTTTGGAAATTCAACCCCTAAGGGTTGAATTTGGGTAAAATGTGTATTCATGGATTCCTCAATATCTCACAGGTCTAATAATATATCACCGTCATTTTTGCTTATAAATATTATCCATATAAATGTTGAAAAACTCATTTCAGGATTTTGTCCTATTCATCCCCTAAAAGGGTGAATCTACAATCGGGGAGAATTATATAATCCGACGTATTTCCTGTGTTTGTTGAGTTATTAAATTCCTATTTGGCATATAGATGTCTTTTTAAAATATCTTGAAATGGTTTTGACACTTTTTAAAAATTTCACCCCTAAAGGGGTAAAAGGATATTTTTTATTTGATAGAACATCCCTTGGACATAGATACATGATATTCGCAAAGTATGTTCCCTCCATGAGGTAAGCATACACTAAGACGGGATTTTTCGAAATTCAACCCCTAAGAGGTGAAATGTAATTTCAAGGATTCCTAAATATCTCTATGGACCAATAAGATATCGTCTTGGTTTTTACTTACAAAAATTACCCATATAAATGTTGAAAAACTTATTTCAGGATTTCGTTCTAATCAACCCCTAAAGTGGTGAATTTCCGAACAGGGTTAATTATACAACCCATCATATTCCCTGTGTTTGTTGAGTTATAAAATTCCTATTGGCATATAGGTGTCTTCAAAATATCTCGAAATGGTATTGACAGTTTTTAAAATTTCACCCTTAAGGGGTAAATGGGAATTTTGTATTGTATTGAACTTCCCTTGGACATAGATAAATAAACTTCGTGAAGTATATTCCCTCCATGACGTAAACACCCACTAAGACGAGAATTTTCGAAATTCCACCCCTAAGAAGTGAAAGGGGGTGAAATATGATTTCAAGGATTCCTCAATACCTCTTAGGACCAGTAAGATGTCGTTTTGGATTTTGCTTACAAATATTACCCATACAAATGCCGAAAAACTTTTTTCAGTATTTTGTCCGAATTAACCCCTATAGGGGTCTACAATCAGGGTGAATTATACAACTCTTCGCATTTCCTGTGTTTATTGAATTATAACATTCCTTTTTGGTATATTGGTGTCTTTTTAAAATATCTAGAAATGGTTTAGACAGTTTTTAAAAATTTCACCCCTAAAGGGGTAAATGGGTATTTTTTACTCGATAGAACGTCCTCTGGACAAGATACATGAAATTCGTAAAATATATTCCCTAAGACGTAATTACCCACTAAGACGGTATTTTTCGAAATTCAACCCATAGGGGCTGAAATGTGATATCAAGGATTCCTGTATATCTCTTAGTACCAATAAGATATCGACTTGGCTTTTGCTTATAAAGATTAACCATACAAATGCCAAAAATTTTATTTCTGGATTCTTTCCTAATCAAACCCTAAAGGGGTAAACCTATAATCGGGGTGAATTATACAACCCGTCGTATTTCCTGTGTTTATTAAGTTATAACATTCATTTTTGGCACACCGGTGTTTTTTCAAATATCTCGAGATAGTTTTGACAGTCTTTTAAAATTTCACCTCTAAATGTAAATGCGGGAGGGTTTAATGGGTATTTATATTGGATAGAACATAAATTCATGTCCCTTAGATATAGGGACATGAAATTCGGAAAGTATATTCCTTCCGTGATGTAAGCACGCACTAAGAATAGATTTTTCGAAATTCGAGCCCTAAGGGGTGAAATGTGATTTGAAGGACTCCTCAATATACCTTAGGATAGGGTGGCCATTCGTCCCGCATTTTGATCGGGTGTCCCGCTTTAAGACACGTCCCGCTTTTCACTTGGATTTGGGAGGTGAGGACTTTTTTTTTGGTCTTCACTTATATTTGGAAATTGACGATCTTTTTATTTTGCTATTGCCTTCTTAAGAAAATGGTCTACCTTAGGACCAATGAGATATTGACTTGGTTTTTGATTACAAAGGTTACCCATAAAATTTTTGATACAGTAATTCAGGATTTTGCCCTAATCAACCCCTGATGGTGAATCTACATTTGGGGTGAATTATAGAAACGTTTGTATTTCCTGAGTTATAACATTCCATTTTGGTACATAATTTTCTATTTGAAATATTTAGAAAGCGTTTTGAAAGTTTTTTAAATTTTATCCCTAAATGGGTAAATTGGTATTTTTTATTCGAAAGAACGTCCCTTGACATAGAGATATAAAATTAAGGAAATATATTTCCTCCATGTCGCAAGCACCCGCTTATATGGAATTTTTCGAAATTCGACCCCTAATGGATGAAAAGTGATGAAATGTTTTTTGGCGGATTCTTCATTATTTCTTAGGTCTAATGGTATATTGATTTGGATTTTGTTTACAATGTTATCCGTATATGTGTTTAAAAATCAAATTCAGGATTTTGCTCTAATCATCAATCCTTAAAGGGGCGATTCTAGATTCGGGGTAAATTATAGAACCCTTTGTAGCTTCTGTCTTTGTTGTACTATAACTATGTTGTACTTTTTCGCATTTAGATGTCATTTTAATATCATTAGTTTCAAGATCATTTCATTTTGACCGTTTTTTTTTTTTTATATATTTCACCCCTAAATTGCATTTTTTATATTTCCCTAAATTTCATTGGTACATTGGTATTTTTTAGTAGACAATTGAAATTCGGGGACTATATTTCTTCCATGACGTAAGCAACCACTAACAAGAGGTTTCTCGAAATTCGACCCCTAGGGGGTAAAAACGGATTTCTTAATATATCTTGATGAAATAATGACTTGCTTTTTACTTACTATGGTTACCCGTATGCATGTATAAAAATGTAATTTAGGATTTTGCTTCAATCAACACTTAACGGGGCGAATCTACATTAAATCAGGGCGAATTATATAATGTTTCGTAACTTATTTGTTTGTTGAGTTATAACATTCCTTTTTTGGTGTATAATTTTGTTTTTTTTCTAATCTTTAGAAAGTGTTTTAAACGTTTTTTTTTTATATCTATAAAGGGGTAAATAGGTATATTTTTGATTGGATACATGAAATTCCGGGAACATATTCCTTCCGAAACGTAATCATCGAACCTTTTATATCTCCTGTGCTTCTTGAGTTATAACATTCCTTTCTGGCATGTAGGTGACTTTTTAAAAATTTTCGATAGTGTTCTGACAGTTTTTTAAATTTCATTCCTAAATTATTTTTTTTTTATTAGAAATAAGAAATTCCACGAGTACATTTCTCGATATGACGTAAGAACCCACTAAGAAATGATTTTTCGACCCCTATGAGGTGAAAAGGAGTAAAATGTTTTTTCACTGATTCCTCAATATCTCTTAGGACAGATGAGATATCGACTAGGTTTTTGCTTATAAAAGTTACCCGTGCACTTGTTTAGAAACAAACTACGAATTTTACACTAATGAGCCTCTAACGGGGTGAATCTACACCAGAGGAGAGAGTCAGCAATGTGATCTATAAAGAACCATGACTTATAATAATTGCACGATGATGACAAACCGTCTATATGCCGTAGCGAAGCACGGGTACTCAGCTAGTTCACTATAAATTTACGAAATTAAGCTAGTTTTTTGTTTTGTGGATCAGCTTTTTGGACAGCCTGGAACCATCTTTGTAAGACATAGGCCGGGTGAAGCTTTTCATTCTGATTAACAAGGTGTCTCTTACAAATGCAAATCAAAAGAAGAATTGAAGAAAATTATTGTGGACGAATGGCTCAATGTACAATCCGATGTACGTAAAAAACTTGTGGATAGTATGCCTAAAAGGGTACGTGCGATAATTAAAGCACGAGGAGGTACCGAAAAATATTAATAATTTTGATTAAAGTTGCCATTAAAAGCTGTATGTATTATTTTATTTACCATTTTTCCTGTAATAATACATTTGTCCAAGGCTGTATGTGACGTTTCGCTACGTCAAGGATCGCGATATACATACTAGAAAGAGTAAACCGTTCGTTTTGCCGGACGAAGTTGAACACGATCCAACTTTTCACCGGTGCCGGACAAATTGAAATATTTGCTGGCTTCTGATTGGTAGTCGGGCGAACGGATCCGTCGAGTGGAGAGCTGAGTACGTACCATAAGTTTTTACCCACCTCTAAGGATAGAATTCAGAACTCTGTAACCGCAGCCGTAGTTGTTAGTGTTAAGGCATCACCAGACATCTGGTATTAAGCCGCATTCAGAGCTCTTAAATCAATAGCTTATAGACTGTAGTTTGTAAACTGTTTACTGTCACTAGAAGTTAGGTCATATGGTAAGACGTGAAACTGTTCAGACCTCTAAATTCAATACGTTGTTCGCTGAGGATTGTGGATAATTTTCTAAACTTATAGCTAGTGAGATGTTTTAATGAGAGACATATAAACACATTAGCTATCGCATTCTATCAGTGACACTATAGTTATCGTATGCCTTTACATAACCTAACATAATGTCATCATTAACAAATCTTGCTCAAAATTACAAAGACGGACAGTAAATATGATCAATTTAGGTAATTAGGTTAGGTTTAGGTAGTTAAAATCTAAGACAACAGAATTATAAGAATAACATATAAAACATTTTACGAAGCCATGCAGGTGGTTTAAAAAAACACAGATGTCGGACTATTTGTAACATATTAATTTCTTACTTGCTGTGAACGGTACATACAACGTTAAAACAATGCATAGAAACATATCTTACAGCTAACAAAGAACAGTCTACAACGTGTTAATTTAAAGAGCTCTGAATGCGGCTTTAGGCGAGTGTTTGCCGAATCCCGAGTAGTGGGAATAAGTTTCTTGTGTTATACAGAGCGAACTGTATTTTGAACCTGCATCCACACATTCGCCCTTTCGCGAACATTAAAACTAGGTAAATAACTACAGATAATTACGAAATTCATATCTTAATTAACCTAATTATAGTTATTGTTATACAACAAACTGTTACATTAAATGTATTTTCATTTGTATTTCACTCATTATCTTTTATTATACTTCATTGACTTTTGAAATTATCTATAAATACATAAATATGTAATAACGATTATTTTTATTCATTTCAAACACCAAAATTGATGCATTGGAAAGCTAAAATTAGGTTAAAAAAGGTAGTTTAAAAGAGAAAATTACTTTTAACAATATAATACTTACGTTTTTCTATGGTTAAGAGTCACCATCCACCATCTTCTTCTTCTCGTTTTTTTTTTTTTTTCTATTTAATTACTTATTGCAAGATTTTAGGGTATGCAGATGACCTAGATATTATTTCAAATAAGGTTCAAGGCGTAATATACCCTGTGACCTTATTAATGTCGAATCTCGTAAAGTAGGACTCATCATAAGTAATGAAAAAAAAACAGTATTTTATTGTTAGTAGACGCAGTCATGAGAACACGATCGAATTCAAAATTAATGACAACACTTTTGAGAGAGTTTATACTTTCAAATACCTGGGCACCATGATAAATCAAGTGAATCTGATACAGCAGGAAATTAAGAATATAATTAAACCTGCTAATGCATCATATTTTGCACTTGGTCAATCAAGTTATAGTTTGTCACATACTTATGTATGGCTTCGAAACATGGATCTTAACAAAACACCTCATAGTTTTCGAAAATAAAATATTACACCTAATCTTTGGTCCGCTTCAAATTAATGGTGAATGCAGAATCGTAAGTACAAAGATATGCGAGAACTGTACTCAAGGCCAAATATCACACAAGAACTAAAAGGTAAACGATTACAGTGGATAGAACACGTGCTGAGGATGAGGGAGGACGATAAGGAGGATATGGGAGGGAAGATTGAACACTCGTCGACTAGTAGGAAAACCTCACAAGAGATGGAGAGATCAGCTAACCAAAGATGCAACAAGTGTTTGGTGTACAGGGTACATGGAAAGACATGAAAATTAACAGATCAAGATGAAGGACTTATGTGAGAGAGGAAAAAGTCAACCCTGCTGCGAGTGCCTAAAGAAGGAGAATATAAAGCAGGTAGGTACCTACTCATTTTAAGAATTAAATATGCAGTACCGATGTGACTCCTGAGCTGACAGTACAGTATGGAAAGAAGTAAGTAGGGATTTTGAAAGCAAATTAAAACAAGTTTTTTAAATATTTATATCAACCTTTATTTAGCCATATATTGGCTAATTATGTCATATTTCAGGTAGATTCATGTATCCATTCACCCAAAAGTTTCTGTCTTTTTCGTTTTAAAACTTTTCAGTGTGTTTTTTACAGTCCTCCAAAAAGTTGGACTTCTTGCCAAGAGAATTTTATAGGAAGCGAAATAAATGATAGTCTTCCCTTGTAATACGAATAATCAGGTGAATACGATAGATGGGATAAAACCGTCCAGATTACAACAATTTTTGCCGAATCTGTAGAGAAACATAAAGAAAGAATATGTAGAGAAAGCCCTTCCTGATGGCAGTTCTGGGCGCTTTTCTTCGACTACTACCTGCAACTAAGACAAGGTCAGCAAAATCCCCCGGACTCCCACCGAATTGGATTCTCAAAAATGTTCAAGCAGCAAACAAACGAAAATGCAGAAAACAAAAACGTAAACGACATCGACAATCCCCAAACGGAACGAAAACGAGACGGAAACGACGTCGGGACGGAAACGGCCTAAAAAAATATATAAACGGAACTAGAAATTTGATTCTGGGTGCGCAATGTGCGCACATTTCCGCTACAATGAGCACGTGGGAATTTTCATTTGAAATTCTCAAAAATGCGTATCTCGCGATACGAATTATGGTACAGAGATACTCTGTGCCTACTTTGAAATAAAGATAGACTCACGTAAGTTGTGATGCGGCCGTATGTGTGTATGTTGACCCCTTTTCTAAGTCCTGGTGGTAACTTTCGATGTACAAATGCACAATTTCACTGCACTAAATCGTAGAATAAAACGTATTGCTGCCCGGCAACACACATACGTGATCCGGGTGGTCTACTATATTCAAAGCAGGGGCCGAATTTTTTGAGTGTAACAATAATATATATATATATATATATATATATATATATATATATATATATATATATATATATATATATATATATATATATATATATATATATATAGGTATTGAATAAAATTCTTATTTCATAATCGTCATGTAAGCATACATGATAGCAGTATACAGATCACCAGATGCAAATTTATATGACTTTATCCAAATCCTAGATGATGCACTACAGTATATTTTTGTAGAGTATAATAACAAAATCAACGTTATTGTAGCTGGCGATTTCAATGTCGATTTTTTAACCGATTGTAATAAAACACACGAAGTCATAAATATCCTTCTCAATTATGGCTTAACGAGAACAATATATGAGCCTACGAGAGGTACAAGATGTTTAGATAACATATTTACTAACTTCGAAAATTATAACGCGTTAGTCTATTCTACAGAAATGTCTGATCATGATGCACCGCTTATCTATGTACCAATAAATTTTACCGATGAACAGTACTATAAACTACACAGGACATATTCGTACAAAAATAAAGATCAATTTAAAAGAGCTTTGCAGAGTGAAGACTGGCAAAATGTGTATACTGTAGAGGACCCAAATGTAAAATATAATAATTTTTTACAAACTATTTTAAATGCTCATGGAAAATATTTTCCACTAGAAAGAAAAAATATGAAGAAAAATAAGAGCTATACTTCTGAAGTTACTAGGCATATGCGAGAAACTCTTGGACTACTGCATGATGCCTATAAGCAATACAGAAGATTAGATATTAAAAATAAATACGTCGCATATAAAAATATGTATTTGAAACACCTTGACGAAGAACGATCGCATAGAAATATAAACCTTATTCAGGACGCTGGCAATAAACAAAAGGCTATTTCGCAAGTTATTAATTATGAAACCGGGAGAAAGAAAATTGATAAAAATATCAACGTGCCGTCCGCATCAGATTTTCAAGATTTTTTCACTACTGTTACAAATATATTACATAATCCAAATTATGATATTCAACAAGAAGAAATGATGAAAAAAATACCAGTTAATGGCTCAACAATCTTTTTTAAACCAGTGGTATCTGCGGATATAGAAATAATAATTAATAACATGAAACCCAAAATAAGCAAAGATATCCATGGTTTAGACTGTAAGTTAATAAAATCCATCCAGTCTGAAATAGCAGATCCACTATGTGATATTATTAACAAATGCATTGAAAACGGTGTGTTTCCCGATAATATGAAAATTGCCAAAGTACGACCGATTCATAAAAAAAATGACCGATCTAGTACTGATAATTACAGGCCAATATCTATTCTTCCTGTGTTCTCTAAAATCTTCGAGCGTATCATAGAGAGGCAAATAACACAATTTTTCGAAAAATTTTCGTACTTTTCAACAAATCAATTTGGATTTCGTGGTATGCGGGGACCCATCGATGCAGCATTGATATTAATGAAGAACATATGTAACGCTCTTGAAAATAAAGAAGAATGCACCATTCAGCTATGCGATCTTAGTAAGGCTTTTGACCGAATGCCTCACAAATTATTCTTGAAAAAAAATGAATATTACGGCGTTAGAGGTACATTCCTTCAATTGCTCACGTCTTACTTAACAAATCGGATACAAATAGTTGATCATAACTCCGAATTGAGTAAGCCATGTAAGTTAAAAACAGGAATACCCCAAGGCAGTATCCTTGGGCCTTTATTTTTCATTATATTTATAAATGATCTTCCCAATAATATTTCCTGCAACAGTGTGTTATACGCTGATGACACAACTCTACTGGTGAACGACAGGGATGAAAATATGTTACAAATCAAGCATGATACTGCCAATCTCGAAGCTACTAAGTGGTTCCAGCAGAATTATTTAACTTTAAATCATAGAAAAACACAAACTATTACCTTTACGTCCAATAGAAGATCCCCTAAACCTGGCGTAGCCGATTTTCTGGGTTTACGAATAGACTCTGCATTGACATGGAAGTGTCATGTAACTCTCATTAGTGGTAAACTCAACAGAGCAATTTATGCTATTCGTCGTATAAGAAAAACAACCAACCAAGATTTAGCTTTGACTGTATATCACGCATTGTTCCATTCCATTATGTCTTATGGTCTATTAGTCTGGGGCAATGCGCCACAAGCAGAGAAGATTTTTATATTACAAAAGAAGGCAGTAAGGGCTGTAGTAAACGCACCAAAAACCTCTTCTTGTAAGTCTTCAAGAAACTGGATATACTGACACTCCATTCGCAATTCATTTTGCTACAAGCTCTAGAAGTAAAGAAGAGTAGTGGAAATCTTTCAACCCGCAAAGTGCCATTCCTACAATATACGTTCCAAAGAGGATCTTAGTGTGCCAAGGTCTCGATTGCAAGTATTCAGCAAAATGAATATTGGTTACACTATATTCAATAAAATCCCCCTTTCAATCAGAAATAAAAATTTAAAACAATTTAAACTTTCTTTTAAAAATATCTTAGCTAGTAAGTCATATTATTCTTAAAATGAATTTGTAAATGATCTTTTGTAAAACCTTTTATTATTATTATTATTTCTTTGTGACTTAACTTGTATTGTTTTGAAGTTAAATAAATGTGTTATTATTATTTATTGAATATTTAAATTTCGCGCGTAATTTCTCTTCTACATTCCCATACAGATACAGTGTGCTATGCCCATTTCTATATATAATTGTTGTTTTTCTTTTTGTGTAAGTTACGAAAAACACTTGAGTCGCGTACGTTTATGAGCAAGGAATGTGTTTTGGCATATGCTAACCATCTTTGTTTTGTCAGTATATTTATGCTTGTAATTAATTACGTAAATAAACTTGTTAACTAATAAAAAGTGTTGCACTATTAATTTTATAAACCAACAGGTTATGGGCCCAGATTCCCATAAGTGAAATAGTGTATACAAAGTGTATTTCGCCATTTTGTGGCAAGAGTTAACAAACTGATGTTAAATAATATTATTCAGTTTCTAGTAAACATTTTATTACAAGTTTAACAATATATTATTACACAAAAATTCATACTATATACACTTATTATTTCTTGTAACCAAGTAACAACATTTTTGTTTCTCTAGTCATGTCGCATAGAAAAGCATTATGGAAAATATTTAAACAGTAAAATAGAAAGCATTATTATCAACACCCTCCCTTAATGCCTTTCTATTTTCAATTCATTTCTTAAATCTATTTACAAGTCAATTAAAATTAATATTACCCTCCCTAGATATCTAAACCTAGAGATTTACAATTTATAGTAAATTGTAAACTCAACAATCCTTTTGTTAATATATCGGCTTGTTGGTTTTTACTTTCAATATATTTTACAACTATCAAACCTCTTTTAATATTGTCAGAAACAAAACTGTATTTTAAATCAATGTGTTTGACTCTGCGGTTGTTTTCAGGATTTTTAATTATTGAAATACAAGATTGATTATCCTCAAATATTGTGAAATTATCAACATCAATGCCAAAATCTAATAAAAGTTTTCTAAACCACAATCCGTCTACTACTGAACTGCATAAGGCAATAAGTTCAGCCTCAGTTGTCGATAATGCTATAAAATTTTGCTTCCTTGTTCCCCACAATACAGTATTGCCAAATATTTTAACAACATATCCCGTTATAGATTTTCGATCACACATATCTCCACCCCAATCAGAATCTACATATAAATATAACGGGTCTTTATTTATATTTTTTCTATAAACAAGTTTCATATTCATGGTCCCTTTCAGATACCTCAAAACTCTTTTTAAATGACCCCATATTTCATGGGATGGCTTGTCTTGATATCGGCTAAAATAATTAATAGCATAACTTAAATCTGGTCTCGAACCAATCATTAGATACATTAAACAACCTATCAGTTCTCTTATAGGTAATTCTGTGCATCTATTTGTTTCTGAATTTTCAGAAGTATTTAATTTTAACCTTGGATCAATAGGTGTTGAACTAGATTTACAATTTTCAAAATTAAACCTTTTTAAAATTGCTAAAATATAACGTTGTTGGCTTAATTTTAGAATTCCATTTATTTTATCATAATCAATTTCTAATCCCAAGAAATTCTTTAATTCCCCTTTGTCTTTCATATCAAATGCAACAGTAAGTTTTGTCTTATAAAAGTTTATAATACTTAAATTAGGACTTGCTAATATTATATCATCTACATACAATAACAAATAAATGACTTGATTATTTTTAGTGTTAATATATAAACAATAGTCATTTTCTGATCTTTTGAATCCTAAATTTAATATAAATTCATTAATCTTATTATTCCAACATTTAGCCGATTGTTTCAAACCGTAAAGTGACTTATTTAATTTTAAAATGTGTCCCATTTTACATTTTACGCCTTTAGGTGGATATATGTAAACATTTTCTTTTAAATTTCCATTTAGAAAAGCAGTTCGTACATCTAGTTGAACAAAATAATAACTAAATTGATTTCCTATGATTAATAAAGTTCTTAAAGTTGACATTTTCGCTACTGGCGAATAAATTTCTTCGTAATTAAACGTTTCCTTTTGGGCAAAACCCCTAACTACCAATCTGGCTTTATACTGATCAGAAATATCTACTTCTAAAGGTTTATACTGGTAAACCCATTTGGTATCTAAAATTTCTACATTTTTGGGTTTAATTACTGATTCCCAAGTATTATTTTTAGTTATGGACGCAATCTCCTTATTCATAGCTTTATGCCATAAATCTTTATCTTTTCTATCATTTAAATCATTAAAATCTTTAGGAACTTGTTCTACATATGATACAGCATCAAATGCCATATACATTTCATAATCATTAAATCTATTTGGCAATTTTACATTTCTCTTATTATTTCTTACATTTGTGTCATTTAAAGATTCATTTAATTCTTCAACATTTAACTCTACATTATCTTTGTCTACCTCTATATTTTCATTAATACTTTTATTATTAACATTTTCCCAAATATAATAGTTAAGTTAATGGGAGTCGGACAGGTGTAGAAATAAATAAAAAAGTTTATTTAACTAAGCTTACGTTTCGATTTTAATCAAATCTTCCTCAGAGCTAAAAAGATTTAGAATCAGTTAGAAATTACATAATTAATATTGTTATATGAATACATTATCAAATTACAGCTGAATGGTGTCGGTACTAAGTTTACATGAATAATTAATAGTTATAGATAGATGATAATACAGTTAAATATAAAAAAGTCAAATAATAAAAAATATATGAGTTACGCAAAATTTGATTTAAAATAAATAAATAAATAACTAAAATAAATAAGTACATAAATAAAATTTGTTATACCTAGTTAGTCACATAATTTAAAATTATAACATTAAATAATAAACTATGAGTTACGTAAAATTGATTTAAAATAAATAAATAAATAAATAAAAATAAATAAATCATAAATAAATTTTACTATACCTAGTTAAAGTCACATAATTTTAAAATAAAACGTTAAATAATAAAATATATCGGTATATATGTCCATGGTTAATAAGGTCGTTGAACTTGGTGATAAGAATGATACTAAAATTCAAGTCTGAATTCGAAATAATCTACAGGTAAAAAATTGCAACTAGTGAAATCTATACGGCAAATATTTAGTTAAAAGTTATTAAAGATATTACAATAGATGGCGTTCATCGTATTACAATCGGTTTTAAAGTTTATCGTTTTATTATCTCGTTGGATGTTTATGCTTTCGCTTATTAATCTTTTATTTAAATTTTTAACTCTATCTAGGATTTTGGTTTCTTCAAAATTAAATTTGTGATTAGTTTCAAAGAAATGCGTGCTAAGAGCAGTATTTTCTTTTTTGTTTCTATATTTTTCTTGGCAACTATTTTTATGTTGGTAAATTCTTTT
This sequence comes from Liopterus haemorrhoidalis, assembly GCA_963971575.1. Classification (NCBI taxonomy): domain Eukaryota; kingdom Metazoa; phylum Arthropoda; class Insecta; order Coleoptera; family Dytiscidae; genus Liopterus; species Liopterus haemorrhoidalis. The sequence goes on along the minus strand of OZ020615.1, from coordinate 22,286,469 downwards.
ATGTAGATATTGTTTGGTTTGTCCAATATATCCCAAATCACATCCTGCGCAAGGGATGTGGTAGACAACTGAAGAAGTATTAAATTTAGGTGTCGGGTCTTTTAATTGGGAATATAATTCTTTAACCGTTTTAAGATTGTAGAATGCTAGTTGTATGTTAAGGGGTTTAAATAGTTTAGCAATGTTAAGTGAGATTTTATCTATGTAGGGAAATTTAAAATATATGTTTTTAGAATTAATTTTAGATGTTATATTGTTATTAGTATTATTATCAGAATTATTATAAAAAATTGTATTAATGAGAGTTTTAGGGAAATTGTTCTTCATTAGTTGGACAGTAGCTATTGTCCGACTCCCATTAACTTAACTATTATATTATCTACGGACATAATTCGTCAACATATATTTTCCCAAATGTTATCACTAATATTTTCCTCATTTTTATCATTTATATCATCTTGTACATTTATCGACTGATCTATTTTATAGTAAAAACATTTTTCATTGAAAATAACGTCTCTGGCTACTACTAATTTTTGTTTTTCTATATTCCACAATCGGTACCCGTTTTGCGCATAGCCTACCATTATACATTTTTCTGATTTGGGATCTAATTTGGATCTAAGTTGTTTGGGTATATGAGCATATACAACTGAACCGAAAGTTCTCAAATTTTTAACATTTGGTTTTCTATCGTACCATATTTCTGCGGGAGTTACTAAATCTAAATTAGCACTAGGGCTTCGATTTAAAGTGTATGCAGCTGTGAGTACAGCCTCATTCCAAAAAATCTTAGGAACATGTGATTCATTTATCATAGCTCTAGCCTTATCTAATAAGCTGCGGTTAAATCGTTCAGGTTTCCCATTTTGTTGGGGAGTATATGGTATGGTAAAATCTAAAATCGTACCATTATTCTTGCAAAAGTTTTTAAATTCATTAGATAAATATTCTCTGCCATTATCACATCTTAATACTGATAACTTTTTGTTAAATTTAGATTGCACCATATTTATATACTCTTTAAAACAATCAAAAACCTGATCTTTGGTTTTAATTAAATAAACACAAATAAAGTTTGTATAATCATCTATGAAACTTACAAAATATTTACTACCATCATGTGCAATGGGATCAATCGGACCACAAACATCTGAATGAACTATTTGTAAAATTTTATTACTTTTCTTTCTAGTACCAAAACTTAATCTGGTCATTTTTCCCATTACACATGATTCACAAAATTCAATTTTGTTAAATTTAATATCATCGATACCCTGAACCATTTTGTTTTTAATCAACTTCTCTAAACTTGCATAATTAAGATGCCCGAACCTACGATGCCATAACTTAAGTTTTTCATCTTCTATCTCTACATTTAAACATTCATTTTTATCTAATTTAAATATTATTTCATATAAGTTATCTCTATAACCTATTCCTATTAAATTGTTTTTATTTACTAATTTTACTTCACCTTTCTCAAATACTACTTTAATATTGGCAATTTCTAATTTCTTAACAGATAAAAGGTTTTTTCTCAGATTCGGTACGTACAGGACATTTTTCATTGTACATTTAATTTGTTTATTATTTATCAGGCTCATTACATTTACTGTTCCAATCCCTGTAGCTTCAAGATAATTTTTATCTCTTGCTATGGCAATTTTTACAGGATCCTTTAACATTAACAATTTATTAAAATATTCCTTTTTATTAACTAAATGATCTGTGCACCCCGAATCAATGAAAAGCTTAATATACTCACTACTAGCAACCTCTGACCTACTGTTTAGGTTACTCATAAAGCAGATACTCTTGTCTGTACTTCTATCTTCTGTCTCTCCATAATTTCCTTTTCTTTCTTCATAATTTGACCTGGAATACCATTGATCCCTTCCTCGATAAGCATTTCCTCGATAAGTATTTCCTCGATAAGTATTTCCTCGATAACTTCCGTTATGCTGACCTCTTCTCTGCATCTCATGGTACCGTTGCCCTCTGTCTCGTCCTTCATTATTTTCGGAAAAGCTCGTTTGAGTTTTCCTACAGTATCGTTTGATGTGACCAGGTTGACCACAACCATGGCAGTAGTACTTTGGCTTGGCCATAAATGCTGTTTGTTTACTGACTTCATAGCCTGGTTTTTCTTCTTTTCTTTCCTTCTTTTCAGCTTCCATCTTTAACTTTGATTTTATTAATTCAAAAGTGAATTTTTCTTCGGGTAGATTCTCCATGACTGTAATTATTGTTTCATATGATTTTGGTAATGCGAGAAATAATGTGCACACCACATCATCTTCCTTCATCTCCACACCTGCTGCACGGAGTTGACACAATGCGTCTTCAAATTTCTGAAGAAATTCTTCTAATTTTTCTTCCTCGCTCATTTTCATGGACATGAGTTTTTTCTTTAAATATAATTGGCCTGCTAAACTCTTTTTTTCATACATCGTTTGCAAACTTTGCCACATAGCATACGCAGTCTTTTTATTTCTTATTAAATTGATTTGTGAATTTTCTATGCATTGTACTATTAGAGACTTACATTTATTATCTTTATCTCTAGCTGCTTTCCTTTCACTTTCTACTTGGTAACTTTCTTCTTTAAACTCAGTTTCTATCATCTCTTCCACATTTCTTTCAATAAGTAATGTGGTTATACGAAATTTCCATGTTTCATAATTATTATTATTCAGTGGATCAATATTATAGGTATTTCTAATATTTTGATTCATTTTCTCTTATTAACCTGGACACCAGACCACGTGTTTTATTTTATTTTATTTTTTACCTCACAAACGGAGTTTTTGTTATACTATAATTATTACTTTTCTGGGCCCATAACCTGATGTTAAATAATATTATTCAGTTTCTAGTAAACATTTTATTACAAGTTTAACAATATATTATTACACAAAAATTCATACTATATACACTTATTATTTCTTGTAACCAAGTAACAACATTTTTGTTTCTCTAGTCATGTCGCATAGAAAAGCATTATGGAAAATATTTAAACAGTAAAATAGAAAGCATTATTATCAACACAAACGATAAATATGGCTGATGAAATAACAAGAAACATAACTAAATTTAATGGAAAGAATTTCCAAGTCTGGAAATTTCAAATGAACGCGATCTTAGTCGCAAATGGTCTTTCCGATATTGTAAACGGAAAAAGAAAATCACCAAATGAAGGAAGTGCCGATTTAGCAGCGTGGACAAAAAGTAACGCCAAGGCAATGTCCATAATTTCCGTGACTATGGAGCCTCAACAACTTGAAAACTTTTTGACATGTACAACCGCAGAAGAAATGTGGAAGAAATTATCAGACATACATGAACAGAAGTCTGCATCTAATAAATTAATGCTGATGCAAAAATTTCATGAATATAGGATGGCGACCGGTGATCCCGTGATTCAGCATATTGCAAAAATCCAAAATATGGCAGCTCAATTAACAGATTTGGGAGAGCCAATATCTGAGGTAGTAATAATGGCAAAAATATTAGGAAGTCTGCCGAGTAAGTACAATAATCTAGTAACAGCTTGGGACAGTGTCTCAGTTGAACAACAAACGGTACATAATTTACAAGAACGTCTCATTAAAGAAGAAAACCGTCTTACTATTATGGATGAAGCAGTAAGTGCATTTTCTGTACTAAACATAAATAGAAATAAATCTAATGAAAAGCCAATTTTACGAGAAAAGAAAATTGTTGAATGTTTCTATTGCAAAAAGAAAGGGCATTTTGCAAAATATTGTCGTATAAAGAAGCGAGATGCCAGAAGCAACAATTCGAAATATTCTGAAAATAAAAATTCAAATCAATGTGCTTTTGTTGCCACTATGAACTTGAAAAACGAAAATGTAAGGCGTTTGTTAAATGAAGAAATGAAAGACGTTTGGCTGACCGATAGCGGAGCATCAAGACACATAACTTATCGCCGTGATTGGTTCACTGAATTTTATGCAAGCGAAGGTGACAAGGTATCGTTAGGTGACAATGAAGAATGTGACGTTTTAGGTTATGGAACAATTTTGATAAATAGACTAGTAAACAACGTTTGGTATGAAGGACAAATTGAAAACGTTCTTTATGTACCAAAAGTTCGTAAAAACCTATTCTCTGTTGGTATGTGCACAAGCAGAGGTTATAAAGTATGTTTTGACAAGCAAATTGTATCAATTGAGCACGATAGTGACATTTTAGCTCAAGGTGTCAAACAAGACAATGACGTCTATAGAATGTGCTTTACCGTTAAAAATGCACCAATAATTTCTGAAGCAAATATTTCTACAACAAATTTAAGATTATGGCATGAACGTTTGGGACATGTGAACAAAGTAACAATTCGAAAAATGATCGAGAACGGTGCTGTTCGAGGTATAAAACTTTCTGATGTAAACGATTTCTTTTGTGATGCTTGTGCATTAGGTAAGTCACACAAACTTCCTTTCTCACAAAATAATCAGAATAGAATTACGAAACCAGGAGAATTTATACATAGCGATGTATGTGGACCATTTTCCGAAGAATCCATTGGAGGGTCAAAATACTTTGTTACATTCAAGGATGATGCAACAAGTTACAGATGCATCTATTTTATAAAGCATAAATCTGACGTTTATGAGAAATTTAAGGAGTTCGACAAAATGATATCGAACAAGTTTGATCATTCGATAAAAACACTCCGTTCTGACAACGGAACTGAATATATCAATAATAATATGAGAAATTATATGACATCAAGAGGTATTCATATGGAAAACACCGCACCATACACCCCAGAACAAAATGCGAGGGCGGAGCGTGACAATCGCACAATCGTGGAAAGTGCACGCACTATGATACACGCAAGTAAGTTACCTTTAAGTTTATGGGCGGAAGCCATCAATACAGCGGTGTACATCTTTAATCGTACACCATGCAATAAAAATACAGTCACACCGTATGAAGAATGGACTGGAAAGAAGCCGAGTTTATCACACATTCGTATTTTTGGCACTGAATGTTATGTGCATATTGAAAAGCAATTTAGGAAGAAGTTGGATGCCAAATCCAGGAAAGTAATCTTAGTCGGATACCAAGCAGATTCCACAAATTATAGGGTTTTCGATCCAATTGAAAACAAGATATCTATTTCGAGAAATGTTTTATTTAATGAAATTTCTGAAGAAAAGCCAACGGAAACTGTAAGTTTACGATTAGAAGAACCAGAACAGAGCAGCGAAGAAGTCGAATCTGAAGAAGATAAAGTAAACGAGAAAGTTGTACCAGAAAATTCCGAAACAAGAAAACTACGTGATCGTCAGAACATTCGAAGACCAGCAAGGTATGAAATAAATTATGCAAATTACTTTACACCTGTAACATTTCAGGAAGCTGTATCAAGCAAAGAAGCTGATCATTGGGTCGAAGCCATCAACGAAGAACTACAAGCCCATGCGAAGAACAAAACATGGATTACAATTCCGAGGCAACCCGAACACAAGACAATAGATTCAAAATGGGTCTTCAAAATGTTGCGTGATGAGTCAGGTGACATTATCAAGTACAAAGCTAGACTGTGTGCCCGAGGCTGTCGTCAGAGAGCAGCAGACTACGACGAAACGTTCTCACCTGTAGTGAGATATGACTCTCTACGAGTACTACTAGCAATTGTCGCACAAGAAGACTTGGAACTCAGTCAGCTCGACGTGAAAACGGCATTCTTACACGGTGAATTAACAGAGGATATATACATGGAAGTTCCGGAAGGTTTACCGATTGAGGTAAATAAGGAAAATCTTGTATGTAAGCTATTAAAATCTATGTATGGTTTAAAACAAGCATCTCGAATATGGAACAATACATTTTATACTTTTCTAAAAAAAATTAATTTTAAAGAAAGTGAAGCAGATAAATGTATATTTTATGCTATTATAGACAATCAACCAGTTTATTTAGCTTTATTTGTGGATGATGGTCTATTGGCATCTGCTTCAATAAAAAGTATAAACACTATTGTGGATAGTTTAGAGCAAAATTTTGAAATAACTTTAGGAGATGCAAGTACTTTTGTTGGATTGCAAATTGAAAGAGACAGAAAAATTCATTCATTGTTTATTCATCAAACAGCATATACCGTACAAACCATTAAAAAATATAACATGATTGATGCTAAAGGCATTAGTGTTCCCGCAGAACCAAAAACTGTATTAAAACCTGTCCAATCAAATATGGAAATAATAACAAATGTACCATATAGGCAATTAGTTGGCTCATTAATGTTCTTGGCTGTAGTCACACGCCCAGATATAGTGTATGCTGTGAATAATGTCAGTAAATTTTTAGAAAAGCATAATCAAAATCATTGGCAAGCTGTGAAACGAATTGTAAGATATTTAATTAATACTATACATTTTGGAATTGAGTATAGAGGCGATGGGAGCAAATCAAAGGTGATTGGTTTCTCCGATGCAGATTTTGCCGGTGATCCTGAGACCAGAAGGTCAACCACAGGTTACGCTTTTATAATGTCCGGTGGCCTTGTAACTTGGTCGTCACAGAAACAGAACCACGTTACATGGAGCACTACAGAATCTGAATATGTAGCCGCAGCAACTGCAGCTAGAGAAGCTGTTTGGTTGCGAAAGCTTATTACAGATTTAAAATATATTTATGATGATGAACCTACTGTTATCTATGTTGATAACCAAAGTGCTATTTGTTTGGCCAAAAATCCTGTTTATCATAAACGGACCAAACATATAGATGTTAAATATCATTACTTGCGAGAGAAGGTTGAAAATAATGAAATTAAATTGTACTATGTACCAACCGACTCTCAATTAGCAGATATTTTTACGAAAGCTTTACCAAAACAAAATTTTTGTAAACATCGTATCGGCATGGGACTGAAGAAAAATGTATCGCTTAAACAGTGGGAATATTGAATATTTAAATTTCGCGCGTAATTTCTCTTCTACATTCCCATACAGATACAGTGTGCTATGCCCATTTCTATATATAATTGTTGTTTTTCTTTTTGTGTAAGTTACGAAAAACACTTGAGTCGCGTACGTTTATGAGCAAGGAATATGTTTTGGCATATGCTAACCATCTTTGTTTTGTCAGTATATTTATGCTTGTAATTAATTACGTAAATAAACTTGTTAACTAATCAAAAGTGTTGCACTATTAATTTTATAAACCAACATTATTATATATATATATATATATTTGTTCTTGTTTGTCTATATCGAAAGAAAGTTTTTGACGAAATTAATATGGGTATTGAATAAAATTCTTATTTCATAATCGTCATATAATATAAATTATAGAGACTTTTCGATTGGTAATCCAATATTATAGTCAATTGCAAAAAATCATGTATGCTTACATGACGATTATGAAATAAGAATTTTATTCAATACCTATATATATATATATATATATATATATATTGTAACACTCAAAAAATTCGGCCCCTGCTTTGAATATAGTAGACCACCCGGATCACGTACGTGTGTTGCCGGGCAGCAATAAGTTTTATTAAAATTTAATTATTAAATACAAAATTTATTAATTAAAATATACTATGAGACGTTTCGACTGTGAAATCCAGTCATCTTCAGTCTATAAATAAAAATACAAGGTTTTACAAATATATAAAAACTCAAGTTGAAAAATAAAAAAGAACATACTAAGTAAACAAAGAAGAATTTGAAACAATAAATATAAATAATAAATAGATAAAAACTTGAAATTATAAACATTTAAAAAAAATTTTAAAAATGGCGCCTAGCACCATTTTGTGAGTCAAAAAATTAAAAATATTAATACTATTAAAAACAAGATCTTAGAATCATAGAAAAACCATATATATACAAAAAAATATATATGACGAAAAGGAAGTGTTCTTAACTGGACAAACTTACCTAAAGTAAATTAAACTATAAAATAAAAAACTTCAACATTGCTAAAACTAGACCACTGGAAATACGTGGTGGTGCGACATGTTGTATCGGACAGACAATCCGTTACTAACAAGACACCTAGACAGCCATACGTCATATGCTGATAAGCCAAAGACAAAATGCAACAAGAAAATGACAATCAGCTGATGACTAGGAAATGAGTTTAAAATATGATTTATCTAACCCGACCGTGTCTGTTTTCTTGTTAACACATTTATCTTTGGCGGCATGAATGTGCAGCATCTCTGAGATCATTCTTTTTTGCAAGTGACTTTCTTTATCTAAAATTTTAACATTCTTATAATTAAAAATGTGACCTGTGCTGTTAGTATGTACTGCTAAAGTATGTTAGTATGTGCTTTAATTGTGTCTTGTTAGTAACGGATTGTCTGTCCGATACAACATGTCGCACCACGTATTTCCAGTGGTCTAGTTTTAGCAATGTTGAAATTTTTTATTTTATAGTTTAATTTACTTTAGGTAAGTTTGTCCAGTTAAGAACACTTCCTTTTCGTCATATATATATTTTTTTTTTGTATGTATATGGTTTTTCTATGATTCTAAGATCTTGTTTTTAATAGTATATATATTTTTATTTTTTTGACTCACAAAATGGTGCTAGGCGCCATTTTTTAAAAAATTTTAAATAATTTATAATTTTAAGTTTTTATCTATTTATTATTTATATTTATTGTTTCAAATTCTTCTTTGTTTACTTAGTATGTTCTTTTTTATTTGTCAACTTGAGTTTTTATATATTTTTCACATTTAATGTTTCATTTTATTTTTATGACTGTTTTTATAAAATTTGTAAAACCTTGTATTTTTATTTATAGACTGAAGATGACTGGATTTCACAGTCGAAACGTCTCATAGTATATTTTAATTAATAAATTTTGACGAGTAAATAAGAATTTTTATTTCTCTCTATACATATATATATATAATGTAAAAGTTATTGGGATAAACGGTGGAGGAAAGTAAACTCAACGATTACTGAGAACCAATATTTCGGTCAATTTTTTTTTACTTTTTTCAAGGGAAATTAAAATTTAAGAGTCTCCTCTGGTGTTAAACATTACACTAATGACTATATAATTTAAAAATTTAAATATAATATCACAACAAAATACATAAAATATAATATCACAGTCTATAAAAATAAAAACGGTTATAAATTATTTTTATAGACTGTGATATTATATTTTATGTATCGTGCACCGTGCCCTGCAGTGTTGCAAATCTAATATTTATTTTATAGGTTATAAATAATACGCTCTTAAATTTTTTTTGTTATATTTAATAAATGGTAGTAAGTAAGTGATTTGTTTTCACTCTTAAAAATACAGAATTGGTTCCTAGATATCATATGACATTATAGAACCGCTTCCTGAAAATTTAGGATGCCATCACTGCTTGTACCATACATTGCTGTTAATAAAACCAATATATGGATAAGAGTGCAAACCAGGGTTTGTGATGTAGTCAGTAGAATTGTTCAGCTGAAAGGAACTGGGTCAGTCATGCAACAAGGCTCCAAGATAGTAGCTGGACTAAGAAAATTTTAGAATGGAGATCGAGGGACACTGGTAGAAACTAAGGCAGATCACTTACTAGGTGGACAGATGATTTGAGAAGAAGTGTCGGAAACTGGTACCTTAATGCACTAGATCGAATGAAATGGAAACAAACAGGGGTATGTCCAGCAGTGAACAAGAGTGACTGGATGATGATAATGATACATAGTGTATTAATACTTACATATAGGAATGTCGTGTTCAATAAGAAATTGATGCATATCATATATTTCATTTCTTACTAGGGTGTCACCAAATGTAAAATACAAAACATTTCTACCGGCGGCAGCACAAGCCATGATCTGTAGAAGAGTCTTCAGCTGTACATTACCACCAAAAACACCACAACCCCATTTCCCTGTTGCCACCGGAGACAGATGCTCATTGTTCACATTCATTGTTTCATGATATCCAATATAAGCCTACAATTATAGAGATCAAATAAGATGCTGAAAAAAAAAAATCAGGAAGAAGGGTGAAATATATTGAGATTTTCAGGATGTTGTAACAGCAGAAATGGAACTTTACACGAAATGGTCAATGACACAATAAATACTAAATATGTGTAAAGGGAACATTTTTACATAGAATGCCTAAAAATAAAAGACTCTTGGTCTGTACTATCCAATAATAAATAAATGAATTGTATTAAATAATACCTTGTTAAGATCTTGTAACATTTGTGGTGGAGTAAACTGCTCGGAAGGATGTGTGTTCGCATCAATAACGATAAAGCATTTTTTACGTCGTCCGAAAAAATCGAAGAAGTATTATCTTCTTCGAAGTATTATCTTCAAAATTACCAGCCCGTTCAAACTGTTCGGCGTAACCAGTACTAAAATTGAATCTTTCCACACCTAATTTAAATGTTTATTAATTCCTTAATACAAATAATTAATAAATTAGCGTACCTGTTATTTGAACAGCTTCGTTTGGTTCAATAAATCCAATAAACAAACGACTAACAATTAATTCTGGAATTAAAGAATATAATACCTCTTCTTGTGCAAGGCCGTAAGAACCTAATACAATTCCACCAATTATGGCTGACCATATGGTTAGCTGACCAAATGGTTACCTAACCATATGCTTAACTGACCAAATGGTTACCTGACCATGTCGTTGACAGACCAAATGGTTTGCTGAGCAAGCATTGGTTAAGCTGACTAAATGGTTACAAGACTTGCATGATTACCTTAACAAATTTTACCTTACCATATGGTCATCTGAAAAAATGGTTACCTGACCACATGGTTAGCCGGAAAAATTGTTAACTAACCATACGGTTACCTGATGAAATGTTTAACTGACCATATGGTTAGCTGATCAAGTGGTTACCTAACCATATGGTTAGCTGACCAAATGGTTACCTGACCAAATGGTTACCTAACCATATAGTTAGCTGGCCAAATTGTTAACTGACCATGTGGTGAACAGACCAAATAGATAACTGACCATATAGTTAGCTGACCAAAATGTTACCTGATCATATGGTTAGATGAACAAATGGTTACCTAACCATATGTTTATCTGACCGATTGGTTACCTGACCATGTCGTTGGCAGACCAAATGGTTGGCTGAACAAGCATAGGTTAAGCTGACCACATGGTTACAAGACTCACATGATAACCTTAAAAAATTGTAAACTGACCATATGGTTAGCTGACGAAATGGTTACCTGACCATATGGTTAGCTGACCAAATGGTTACTGGACCAAATGGTTATTTGACCATTTGGTTAGCTGACCAAATGGTTACCTGCTGATATGGTTAGCTGAATAAATGGTTACCTGACCATATGTTTATCTGACCGATTGGTTACCTGACCATGTCGTTGGCAGACCAAATGGTTTGCTGAACAAGCATAGGTTAAGCTGACCACATGGTTACAAGACTCACATGATAACTTTAAAAAATTGTAAACTGACCATATGGTTAGCTGACAAAATGGTTACCTGACCATATGGTTAGCTGACCAAGTGGTTACATACCCATATGGTTAGCTGACCAAATGGTTACTGGACCAAATGGTTATTTAACCATTTGGTTAGCTGACCAAATGGTTACCTGCTGATATGGTTAGCTGAATAAATGGTTACCTGACCATATGGTTAGCTGACAAAATGGTTATCAGACCATATGCTTAGCTGATTAAATGGTTACCAGACCATATGGTTAACTAAATAAATGGTTACTTGACCATATTTTTAGCTGACGAAATGGTCATAACCTGGGGTTAGCGGACGAAATGGAGTTACCTGAACTTATGATAATTTGACGATATGGTTCCCTGACCATATGGTTCGCTGACCAAATGGATACCTGACCATGTGGTTAGCATAACAAATGGTAAACCGACCATATAGTTAGCCGACCAAATGGTTTGCTGAGCATATTTTAAGCTGACCAACTGGTTACATGACCAATATGGTTATTTTACGAAAGATTTACCTGACCGTATGGTCAGCTGACGAAATAGTTACCTGACCATATGGTTAGCTGACTAAATGGTTACCCAAACGTATGGTTAGCTGACCAAATGGTTTTCTAACCATATGGTCAGCTGACGAAATGGTTACATGACCATATGGTTAGCTAACTAAATGTTTACCTAACCATGTGGTTAGCTGACCAAATAGTTTGCTGAGCATATGGTTAGATGACCAAATGGTTAACTGACGATATGGTCAGCTGGCCAAATGGATACCAATATCCATTATGACCAATGACCAATATGTTTTGCTAACGAAAGAATTACCTGACCATGTGGTTAGCTGACCAAATGGTTTGCTGAGCATATGGTTAGCTGAGCATATGGTAAGCAGACGAAATGGATACCTGACCATATGGCTAGCTGACCAAATGGATACATGACCAGTATGGTTAGCTTACGAAAGAATTACCTGACCATGTGGTTTGCTGACCAAATGGTTACCCGACCATATGGTCAGCTGAATAAATTGTTATTTGGTCATATTTTTAGCTGACGAAATGGTCATAACCTAGGATTAGCTGACAAAATGGAGTTACCTGAACATATAGCTGCCCATAAAGTTAGCTGACCCATTTGTTACTTGACCATATGGTTAGCCGACCAAATGGTTTGCTGAGCATATGTTAAGCTGACCAACTGGTTACATGGCCAATATGGTTATTTTACGAAAGATTTACCTGACCGTATGGTCAGCTGACGAAATAGTTACCTGACCATATGGTTAGCTGACTAAATGGTTACCTGAACATATGGTAAGCTGACCAAATGGTAACAAGACCAATATGGTTAGCTGACGAAATGGTTAGCTGACGAAATGGTTAGCTGACCAAATGGTTAACTGACCATGTGGTTAACAGACCAAATAGATAACTGACCATATAGTTAGCTGAGCAAAATGTTACCTGGTCATATGATTAGCCGAACAAATGGTTACCTAACCATATGCTTAACTGACCAAATGGTTACCTGACCATGTCGTTGGCAGACCAAATGGTTTGCTGAGCAAGCATAGGTTAAGCTGACCAAATGGTTACAAGACTTACATGATTACCTTAAAAAATTTAACCTGACCATACGGTCATCTGACAAAATGGTTATCTGACCATATGATTAGCCGAAAAAATTGTTAAGTGACCATATGGTTAGCTGACGAAATGTTTAACTGACCATATGGTTAGCTGATCAAGTGGTTACCTAGACATATGGTTAGCTGACCAAATGGTTACCTGACCAAATAGTTACCTAACCATATGGTTATCTGGCCAAATTGTTAACTGACTATGTGGTTAACAGACCAAATAGATAACTGACCATATAGTTAGCTGACCAAAATGTTACCTGATCATATGTTTATCTGACCAATTGGTTACCTGACCATGTCGTTGGCAGACCTAATGTATAACTGACCATATAGTTAGCTGACCAAATGGTTACCTGACCATATGTTTAGCTGGAAAAATTGTTAACTGACCATATAATTCACTTAACAGCAAAATATATAAAACAACTAATGTTTAAAATTAAAAGGCAAATCCCTAACATAAATACATTCTTTTGATTCGATAAATATTTGTAGAGTTATGGCGGGAAAATTTCAAATATTTGTAATATAAATAATTCCCTTATTAATCACTTAACAGCAAAATATATGTGGAGTCAAAACGTTTAAAAGAGAAATAGGTTAGTTAAAAGAGTTTTAAAAAAATGTCAAAAATAGTTAACCTAAGAGACGCAAAAAACTAACTTATGACGGTTTAAGACGTAAATAATTAAATCGAAAGAGTAAAAAAATGTTTTACCGGGTTCAAAATAATTTAAGACGTGAAATAATAAAAAAATTTATGTGAAGTGTGAATTTTCACACATTGCAGGGTTTCGCAGGTATATAATAAGTGAAGGCGGCATGCTGAGTGTGTACGACAAATTTTGCTTTGTAGTAACCACGGCAAAATGAACGATCTTTTTAAAATAATTTATCGTCTGTTAATCTCAGAGCTTTAAAAACAAATTTTATGTTAAAATATTTTTTTGTTAATTTTAATTCGAATACCTAATATCATTATTTAGGTTTCTAAATAAGTGCAGTATTTTTTTTATATAACAAGGTTCATTAAGATTTTGAAAATTGGGCCTATGGCTTTCATTGGTTGTCTTAAATCATACGCTCCGCCCCTCTGGCTTCGTATAAATGACACAGAATGAAAATATAATTCCAATTGGTTATTAAATTTACGCTCTTGAAAATTAAATTCAAAATGTGCTAAAATATAACTAGAATTTTAACAAATTAATTTAAACATAATACATATGAAAAAAAAAAACAAAAAATAAAATTGACTCCACAAGCCAGGAACGAACCTGTGTAGTGAATAACGATCCTGTGTGGTTGTCGGGCAACAGAGCCACTAGACCACCAAACGCTTATCAACTTCGTGTGTTATAAGAGTATAACATGTATGCATCGTCAACCAAAAAACACAAAAAATGCGTTATTTTCCGAAAACATAATCTGATCAAAAATTCCTGTTGTACTATTCCGGTTCACACCATTATACATTACTTAGAATTTTTTCACATTTTTAGTTTAATCCATCTGGGCTACAGGGTGTGGGACAAAAAATTTTTTGCACAATTTTGGCAAAAATCGCCTCAAAATAATTTATTTTGCAATAATTTAATTTTGATCGTTAATCCACGTACTAAGGGCTTTCATTTGATAACCTACTCAGAATTTTAAAAAAATATTTTTTTTTTCGATGAGCACATATTTGTTTATATTTTTAGGGGGATATGTTTTTTAGATGTTTTAGTATTTTTCCTATGTGCGGATCAAAAAGTTGTACAAGCATGCCAATTTTCAACTCTCTAGGTTTAGCCGTTTGGCTACAATTTTTACCGAACAGACAGACAGACAGACAGACAGACGACAAAATGACGGTATAAGGGTTTTTTGGTCATACCTACAAAACCCTAAAAAAGGACGTAAGAAGAATAAAAATGTGATGTTTTGTGCTCAAAAACTGACGAAAACGTGTGCGAAAGTGACTGTAGAGACAAAAAACTTGTGCAAATCATAGGTGAGAAAGAAAAGAATAGACATAATAAGTGGAAATAAGAGAACAATAAGTTTATTTAAAGCTGAAAAATCTGTTAATCGCAGTGGACAATACATTGTTTACAGTGGAAATTTCCTAACGCCAAGTGCGCAAACTCCAAATATTTGAAATATAAATAACTCCCTTACAATTTAATAAACAGCAAAATATTTAAAACAAATATTGTTTAAAATTAAAAGGCAAATCCTTAACTTAAATACATTTGTTGATTCGATAAATATTTGTAGATTTATGGCGGGAAAACTTCAGATATTTGTAATATAGATAACTCCCTTGTTATTCACTTAACAGCAAAATATATGTGGAGTTAAGACGTTTAAAAGAGTAATAGGTTAGTTTAAAGGGTTAAAAAAGGTTGTCAAAATAGTTAACCTAAAAGCCGCACAAAACTAACTTATGACGGTTTTAAGAAGTAAATAATTAAGTCAAAAGAGTAAAAAAAAGTGTTTTACCGCGTTCAACATAATTCAAGACGTGAAATAATAAAAAGAGGACGTAATAATAAAAAAATGATACTTTGTGCTCAAAAACTGACTAATACGTGCGCAGAAGTGGCTGTAAAGACAAAAAACTTGTGCAAATCATAGGACAAACGGTGAGAAAGTACAGAATAGACATAAAAAGTGGAAACGAAAGAACAATAAGCGAATTTAAAGCTGAAAAAACTTTTAATCGCAGTGGACAATAATATACGGTTTACAGTGGAAGTTTCCAACGCCAAGCGCGCGAACTCCAAATATTTGAAATATAAATAACTCCCTTATAATTCACTTAACAGCAAAATATATTAAACAAATATTGTTTAAAATTAAAAGGGAAATTCTTAACATAAAAACTTATTTTTGATTCGCTAAATATTTGTAAAGTTATGGCGGGAAAACTTCAAATATTTGTAACATATATAACTCTCTTATTACCAAACTTAACAGCAAAATATATGTGGAGTTAAGACGCTTAAAAGAGAAATTGATTAGTTTAGAGGGTTAAGAAAAAAGATGTCAAAAATAGTTAACCTAAAAGATGCAAAAAACCAACTTATGACGGTTTAAAGACGTAAATAAGTAAGTTGAATGCGCTAAAAAAAGGGTTTTACCTCGTTCAAAATATTTTAAGACGTGAAATATTAATAAAAAGCGTAATGAAAATATAAAAGTGATACTTTGTGCTCAAAAACTGACGAATATGTGCGCAGAAGTGACTGTTAATTTGACTGAAAAATTGTTAACTGACCATACAGTTAGCTGAGGAAATGGTTAACTGACCATATGGTTAACTGATCAAGTGGTTACCAAACCATATGGTAAGCTGACCAAATGGTTACCTGACCATTTTGTCAGCTAACCATATGGTTAGCTGACCAAATGGTTAACTGACCATGTGGTTAACAGACCAAATAGATAACTGACCATATAGTTAGCTGAGCAAAATGTCACCTGATCATATGATTAGCCGAACAAATGGTTACCTAACCATATGGTTAGCTGACCAAATGGTTATCTAATCATATGTGTATCTGACCAAATGGTTACCTGACCATGTCGTTGGCAGACCAAATGGTTTGCTGAGCAAGCATAGGTTAAAATGACCAAATGGTTACATGACTTATATGGTTACCTTACAAAAATATTACCTGACCATATGGTCAGCTGACAAAATGGTTACCTGACCATATGGTTAGCTGGAAAAATTGTTAACTGACCATATGGTTAGCTGAAGAAATGGTTACCTGACCATATGGTTAGCTGACGAAGTGGTTACCTAACCATATGGTTATCTGACAAAATGGTTACCTCACCAAATGGTTACTAAATAAATTAAAATATATTACTATACATAATTATTATCTATATAAAAATTGAAATATTATATACGTCTCTCATAGCCGGTTGCTAGTGTTTAACTCGAATTATGCCTAATTCGACTCAAAACCAGTAGCGTAGAGGGAGGGGTACGATCTACCCCGGGCGGAAATTCTGGACTTCTTTTATTATTAATTCAAACTTTTACAGTTCTTTTAAGAACCTTTTAAATCTATACCCACTTGCTACTAAAACAGCTGGTCAATATACTGCCATTCAGAAAGGTATCAAGGAAATTAATCCAAAAGTAGAATTTATCGCATGTACAAATCACTCGCTAAATTCGGCGGGTGTTCATGCAGCTTCTGTTGCTGTGAATTCTGTTTTTTTGGAATTGAGGAGCGTTTGTTACTTTTTTTTTCGTCAACTTATCGCTGGAATATTCTGCTTTCAGCCACTGGTCAAAGTGTCAAGCGAGTAACAGAAAATCGGTGGAGTGCAAAGGGAGAAGCAGTAAGTGTTGTAAAAAAATACTCCAAAATTTTAACAGCTTTAGAAGAGTTAACTGGTGAAGAAGAAAATACAGCTACCAGATCAGATGCTGGCTTGTTGCTTGGTGCGTTACAATCGTTTTCTCTTCTGTGTCCTAAGGATTGAACATACACCAATGTGATTTAAAACTTAAGACTTTAAAAATATTTTTAGTTGAAAATAGGGACGAACTAGTTCATAATTCGATAACTTATGCCAAAAATATTTGCGATGATCTAGGGCAGAATTTACCAAACTGTGCTCCACGGCGAACCAAGTGCTCCGCTATCTAAAAGTGCTATATATATAGCAATGATAGTGCTCCGCGACGAATTCTTCTCCTGAAAAGTGCTCCACGGCTTAAAAAGTTTGGGAAACTCTGATCTAGGGATAGTCAAGTGTCAAAGTCGTAGAAAGAAGAAAATGATGGCTGGTGAAGAATCGCTAGATGATGAAGAACTATCTTACGAAACTGAATTAAAGACAGAAATGTTTTCTTCGATGGACAGAGTAATCCAGGAAATATCTCAGAGGTTTCAACAACTTCATGCTCTCGCTGAGAAATATATCTTCCTTGCTCCGGTAAATGTCTTTAACGACAACCGTACTCAGTGACGCCGTTACATACAGGCAGAGAAGGCGGCCGCCTGTAGCGGCACATTTAAGAAGGTGGCCGGAGGCGGCCTTTGCGCTTTTAATATTTATATACAAAATCGAAAATTCTAAAAATCGTTGAAATGGATCTTGTTGCCGCAGTCGAAACAATTGAGTGCGTTCTTAATTATTTGAAAAAGCTCAGAACTGACGAAGAGTTCCAGAACCTTTTTATTACTGCTCGTGAATTAGCAGATACAATTGATTTGGTACCCAAATTCGAGGACGTGCGAATTAAAAAACGAAAGCGCAATTTTGAATACGAAGCGAATGACTACCCAATGGAAGATTCAAAAGAAAAATTTTAAATTGAAGTTTATTTTAATTTGTTAGACGTCGCTATACACTCAATAGAGGAACGTTTTCAACAGCTATCAAATTATAAAAATACATTTGTCTTCTTACATTCTATTTCAAAATTAAGTACATGGAAGAAGGAAAATATTTTAAAGTATTGTAAGGATTTAGAAATTATACTGTGCGATAATAATAAAATAGACATTGATGGTAATCAACTGTCAGAAGAATTAATATTCATTTCATGTTTGCTAAAACCATCAGATGACCCGAACGATGTTTTGAAATATATATTACATAATGAATTAATACCAATTTATCCAAATTTATACATTGCTTTGAAAATATTAACAATACCAGTTAGTGTTGCTAGCGGAGAAAGGAGTTTTTCACGTCTTAAGTTGATAAAAAAATTACCTTAGGTCATCCATGACTCAAAACCGACTATCTGGGCTATCTATTTTGTCCATTAAAAATGATATTTCGAAAGCAGTAGACAAAGAGGATATACTTCGAGATTTTACAAGCATAAAAGCAAGAAAAAGATTTTAAACTTTTTGCTATACGTATAATTGTTGTGATTACTATTGTTTCATTTTATTACTAATGTGATATTTTTAATATTATATTTACAAATTAATAATCAATAAATCTTTGTTTTACATTATTTTATTTAATTGTACTCGTATTATTTATTTTTTATAGTACCTACAAAAAAATTCGTTTTTTTATCACTATAGGGCGGCAAAAAAAAATCTTGCCTGTAGCGGCAAAAAGTCTAGCGCCGACCCTGACCGTACTGTCAACTAAATGATGATCATGCTGACCTTAATAAGGTAGAGTTCCTCGTTGAGAGGAAAAGACTTCAAAGTTTTATTGCTGCTACTGTGACGCAAAAGGAACCAGTAATATGGATGGAATGCCCCCTAGAACTATTACAACTTATCATAAAATACAGTCTTGAGAACTCAGTTCCAAATATTGTTATTTTACTTAGAATTTTTGTTACAATTGCTGTTAGTGTTGCTAGCTGTGAAAGAAGTTTCTCTAAATTAAAACTCATTAAAAATTATTTACTAACTCAATTAAAATTGCGATTAAAAGTCTTGCCCTACTGTCAAGTGAATAGGAACTGACAAACGAAATGAACTTCGACGAAATCATCGATTATTTTGCCAATAGAAATGTTTTGCAAACAGTATGTTGAAACTAGAATTTTGGTTTTCTATTCGACGAAGTCATCGAAGATTTAAAAAAAGTTTTAACATAAAATATATGTTCGTCGAAAATACTGATAATGTTCGATGATGTTCGATAAAATACTGTTGTTTTAAGTTTAGTTTTAAGATTAAAAAACAATGTTGATTATTTAATAGGGTACGAAATTGTTTTTCTTCAATAGATACTTATTTTTTAGACATTTAAACGTACAGCCTTGGACAAAAGTATGGAGCACCCATGCAGTTATAATATAACATCTAAATTTATGTACATTGTAACTTGTATATATTTGACAAAATGTTTTTGATGTTTTTGATGAAGTGAACCACACAAAGAATGGTTCAATGTACAATCCGATGTACGTAAAATACTTGTGGACAGTATGCCTAAAAGGGTACGTGCGGTAATTAAAGTACGAGGAGGTACCACAAAATATTAATAATTTTGATTAAAATTGTCATTAAAAGCTGTATGTATTATTTTATTTAACATTTTTCCTGTAATAATCCTAAAATTTAATAAAACGTAGGGTGCTCCATATATTTGTCCAAGGCTGTATGATCGTCGAAAATACTGATTGTGATGTTGTTTTAAGTTTAGTTTTAAGATTAAAAAACAATATTGATTATTTAATAAGGTACGAAATTGTTTTTCTTCAATAGGTATTTATTTTTTAGACATTTAAACGTATATTACTATGTTAGATTTGCTTATTTCACAAACTTTGCAAGGTTTACTAATTCGGCATAACAAATAATTCATATACAGTAATACCCCGCTACTCGACGTTAATTCGTTCTGAAAAAGCGTCGAGTAGCGATTATGTCGAGTGGCGAGTCGAATTTCTCCATAAGAAATAAAGGGAATCATATGTACATATATACATATACATATAAGGAATTACATATATGTATATGTTTTCCTTTTAGCTATGCTTGCATTGCTATCCTTTGGATCCATAATTTTAAATTTAAATCTTATTTTAGCAAAAAACAAAAAGTTCATAGCTGCACTAAATCTGAGTTGTTATCGTCAAGATATCTAGGCGCGAACTGCTGGCCATGCGTTCATTTCGCTTTGTTTACCAAAATATGTATCACGTGATCGGTACTCGATCACGCGTCGGATAGCGATGCTTCCGTCGACTCTCACTCTCGACATTTACGTCGAGTGGCGAAAACGTCGAGCTAAGAGGCAGTCGAGTAACGGGGTATTACTGTACATATTTCATATACATGTATGTTGAAATTAAATTTTTCGTTTGATATACCTAAAGATAGAGTTATTTTATTTTGACTTTTTGTTTAAGTATGTTTGATGGGCATTGAAAGGAGCGGCAAATTTAGGGAGTGCCCCGGGCGGAAGAATTTCTAGCTACGTTACTGATCAAAACGACATATAAACATATCAATTTAACTTGTGTTAGGGGATAACTCGAGTTTAAACATTTAACAAGTTCTTCATTGACCGGCCACTAGACATAAAATATGTAAAGAAAAATCAAGAAACCTTACCTATCTGCAAAATCAACCTGAGGACAACCTATTCCATCATTTTCAATTGTACAAGTTGTAGAGACGTTCAATTTTGTATTTGTAAATTTTATGTCCAGCTATGTCCTGGACGCATTTTTTTGCAATATTAATTTTCTCTCAAATGTAACTACACCAACAGGTGCTAAAATTCAAAGTTATGATATAATGCTATAAGCATATATGCATAAATAATTTCGAACGCTTACTTTTCGTGCAATCACTATAAAAATAATTCAAAAAACATTTAATTCTTTCCACGCAAGAGTTATCCTTATCACATAAAGAATATAATTTAAGAAAATTTATTGTTCTAAGTCGCTCACGTTGTAGACAAGTTGGATAAGTGCAAAGAAAAGCATTTGCCAGTAAACTTGCAATCTGTAACTGACTTAAACTGATTGTGTAAGCTTTATTTGTTGACAATATAGGAATTGGAGACTGATAAACCAGAGGATAGGGTATGCAGAATGTGTAGAGAGGAGGAAGAATCCTTGGAACATCTTACAAAAAGATGTGGATAGATGACAAAATGGGAGGGAGAGATAAAGGAGCTGTTGAGTAAAGAAGGAAAGGGAGAAAGGTGGGTGAGAGTACTCGAGGAAAGAAGGAAGGAATGCGGAGAGGTAAGACAGAACTGAGAACAGGAAGGAAGAAAGAGGCAAAGGAGGAGGAAAGAAAAGAGTGAAGAGAAGCGAAGATAGAGGGGAAGAAGAACTGGAGTCAAGAAGGAAGGAGACCGGAGACGGAAGCCGAAAAGAGAATACGAAGAAAGAGAGGAACACCGGAGGCAGAAAGTAGAAGAAGAAGAATAAGAAAGAAAATCATAAAATGAATTATTTTATTATTATTATGATTATTTTTCTCAATGTAATAGTTAAAACCCTATACGCCGCAAGGCCTAGGGGAATCAAAGAATTATATATATATACTAGCTGAAAACCCGTGCTTCGCTACGGTATATTGATGGTCTCATTGGCATAAAATCCGCAGTTAATAAACTTGTGTATGGGTAACCTTTGTAACAAAAAATCTAGTCGATATCTCATCTGTCCTAAGAGATATTGAGGAATCCGTGAAAAAACATTTTATTCCTTTTTACCAGATAGGGGTCGAACTTGAAAAAATCCTTTTTAGTGGGTTCTTACGTCATACTGAAGAATGTACTCTCCGATTTTTTTATTTCTAACAAAAAAATTACTAATTTACCCTTTAGGAGTGAAAGAAAACTGTCAAAACACATATATGCCAAAATGAAATGTTATAACTCAACAACCGCTGGAAATACAAAGGGTTCTATAATTCACCCCAAATGTAGATTCACCCCTTTAGGAGTTAATTAAGGTAAAATCCGCAAATTTATTTTTCGGCATTTGTATGGGTAATCTTTATAAGCAAAAACCAAGTCTATATCTTATTGATCCTAGAAGATATTAAGGAGTCCTTGAAATCACAATTCCCTCTTTTCACCCTTAAGGGGTGATATTTGTTAAGGTAAAAAACTGTTAAAACCATTTCGAGAAATTTTAAAAAGACACCTATGTGCCAATAAGAAACGTTATAACTCAACAAACACAGGAAATACGAAGCGATGTATAATCTACCCCGTTTGTAGAATCACCCCTTTAAGGGTTGATTAGGACGAAATCCTGAAATAAGTTTTTCGGCATTTATATGGATAATTTTTGTAAGCAAACACCAAGTCGATAACTTATTGGTCCTAAAAGAATTAAGGAATTACTGAAATCACATTCCACCCCTTTTCACCCTTAAGGGGTGAAATTTAAAAAAAATGTCAAAATCATTTCGAGATATTAAAAAAAAAAAACACCTATGTGCCAAAAAGTAATGTTGCAACTAAACGAACACAGGAAATACGACGGGATGTATAATTCATCCCTATTGTAGATTCACCCCTTTAGGGGTTGATTAGGACAAAATCCAAAAATTGTTTTTTCGGTATTTGCATTGGTAGTTTCTGTAAGCAAAAACCAAGTCGATATCTTATTGGTCCTAAAAAATGTTAAACAATCCTTGAAATCACATTTTACCCCTTTTTACCCTTTAGGGGTTAAATTTAAAAAAATTGTCAAAACCATTTCGAGATATTTTAAAAACACGCCTATGTGCCAAAAATTAATGTTGCAACTAAATGAACACAGGAAATACAACGGGATGTATAATCCACCCCGATTGTAGGTTCACCCCTTTAAGGGTTGATTAGGACAAAATCCTGAAATAAGTTTTTCGGTATTTATATGGCTAATCTTCGTAAGCAAAAAGCAAGTCGATATCTTATTGGTCCTAAGAGATATTAAGGAATCCTTGAAATCACAATTTACCCCTTTTCACCCTTTAGGGGTGAAATTTAAAAAAAACTGTCAATACTATTTCGAGATATTTTAAAAAGACATCTATGAGTCAAAACTTAATGTTGCAACTAAACGAACAGAGGAAATACGACGGGATGTATAATTCACCTTGATTCTAGATCCATCCCTTTAGGGGTTGATTAGGACCAAATCCTGAAATAAGTTTTTCAGTATTTGTATGGGTAATCTTCGTAAGCAAAAAGCAAGTCGATATCTTATTGGTCCTAAGAGATATTAAGGAATACTTGAAATCACAATTCATCCCTTTTCACCCTTTAGGGGGTAATTTTAAAAAAATGTCAAAACTATTTCGAGATATTTTAAAAAGGTACCTATGTGCCAAAAAGTAATGTTGCAACTAAACGAACACAGGAAATACCGATGTATAATTCACCCCGATTGTAGATCCACCCCTTAAGGGGTTGATTAGGACAAAATCAAAAAATTGGTTTTTCGGAATTTGGAAGGGTAGTTTTTGTAAGCAAAAACCAAGTCGATATCTTATTGGTGTTAAAAAATATTAAACAATCCTTGAAATCACATTTCACCCGTTTTCACCCTTTAGGGGCTAAATTTAAAAAAGTTGTCAAAACCATTTCGAGATATTTTAAAAAGACGCCTATGTGCCAAAAAGAAACCTTATATCTCAATAAACACAGGGAATACGACGGGATGTATAATTCACCCCGATCGTAGATCCACCCCTTAAGGGGTTGATTAGTACAAAATCAAAAAATTGGGTTTTCGGCATTTGCAAGAGTAGTTTTTGTAAGCAAAAACCAAGTCGATATCTTATTGACCCTAAGAGATTTAAGGAATCCTTGAAATCACAATTCACCCCTTTTCACCCTTTAGAGGTGAAATTTTAAAAAACTATCAAAACATTTTCGAGATATTTTAAAAAGACACCTATGTGCTTAAAAGTAATGTTGCAACTAAACGAATACAAGAAATAAGACGGAATGTATAACTCACCCCGATTGTAGATCCACCCCTTTAGGGGTTGATTAGGACAAATTCCTGAAATAAATTTTTCGGTATTTGTATGGGTAATCTTTGTAAGCAAAAAGCAAGTCGATATCTTATTGGTCCTAAGAGATATTAAAGAATCCTTAAAATCACAATTCACCCCTTTTCGCCCTTTAGGGGTGAAATTTCAAAAAACTGTCAATACCATTTCGAGATATTTTAAAAAGAACCTATGTGCCAAAAAGAAATGTTACATCTCAACAATCACAGGAAATACGACGGGATGTAAAATTCACCCCGATTGTAGATTCACCCCTTTAGGGGTTGATTAGGATAAAATCCTGAAATAAGTTTTTCGGAATTTGCTTGGGTAGTCTTTGTAAGCAAAAACCA
The DNA here is from genome assembly GCA_963971575.1 of Liopterus haemorrhoidalis. Lineage (NCBI taxonomy): Eukaryota > Metazoa > Arthropoda > Insecta > Coleoptera > Dytiscidae > Liopterus > Liopterus haemorrhoidalis. Next base: position 22,261,546 of record OZ020615.1, on the reverse strand, counting down.
AGTCAATATCTTATTGGTCCTAAGAGATATTAGGAATCCTTGAAATCGCATTTCATCCCTTTTCACCCTTTAGGGGTGAAATTTAAAGAAACAGTCAAAACTATTTCGAGATATCTTAAAAAGACACCTAAGTGCCAAAAAGAAATGTTAATACCCGACAAACACAGGAAATACGACGGGATATATAATTCGCCCCAATTGTAGATTCACCCCTTTAGGAGTTGATTAGGACAAAATTCTGAAATAAGTTTTTCGGTATTTGTACGGGTTATCTTTGTAAGCAAAAACCAAGTCGATATCTTATTGGTCCTAAGAGATATTAAGGAATCTTTGAATTCACATTTCACCCCTTATCACCCTTTAGGGATGAAATTTAAAAAACCGGTCAATATGAATTTGTATTCTACCACGGAAAGAGTAAAGTCTAAAATAAAACACGTAAATTTGACATCACAAACTGTTTTATTCCAAAGATCTTCAGTTACCAATTTTTATAAAACCATAGAAAATGATTGATTAAGCATAGTCAACAGTTTATGTCTTACTAATTAAACACCAAATACGAAGATATGTGTAGAAAATTAAGGTGGAGCTTAAGACTCCCTCTACTATGACTAGATTAGTTAAAACCACGCTACCAGATGGATACATCTCTCGATGCTTGTAAATGCCAGTATTTCATATAAATAGTGTTTCAGTGTGGGTGAAAGAATTGGTGCTAAATATTAATTAATTTTCATAAACAAAGGCTCTTTTTAAAGATAAAAGTACAATCTATAGGATTTCAGCTATGGAATTTGCAATTGTTATTGATTTACGGAATAACAGTGATGTGAAGTTAGACAAAGTTTCGGACATTATAAAACTGAAAATTAAGAATAAAACCAAATTTTAACTCTGAAATCTAACGGGGCTCTTAATTAAATGTGTTAAATCTGCCATTATTCTATAACAAATTATTTGTTTACATGTTTATATGAATAATTAGATATACGTTTTATCAACTGTTTATATTCCCTTAATTTTTTTTGCATAAAAGTCATTTTTGTTACAAAAACTAACTTTTCTTTAAAGAAACGTTAAACAAATACGCCGCAATAAATGTGTATATCTTTAACTTCAATTTTGTATTTAATATGTACGAGATTGATATAGAAATAAAAATTTATAATTTTGATCTAAATAAAGATAGAAAAACTTAATAAAAACTTAGAATATATAATAATAATAATAATAATAATAATAATAATAATAATAATAATAATAATAATTCGCAGGGGAAGTTCTAAATGGCCATAACACCTGGCTATTTGCTAAGCTTTCGGGCCTGATGATCCCGCGAACCCTGAATCACGCAAGGAAAGTTCGTAATGGTCGCAACATCTGACCATATCGAGCTTTTGGGCCTGATGATCCCACGTATCCTGAATAATAATAATAATAATCGGGGTACGGCGGTCTTTTGACCGAAAAGGCTTAGCGCCCTTTCCCCCCGGATCGCTACCACACTGTTACCACGGCAGGAACCAATTGGGGGTAACGTCGACCCTATCATCTGGTCGATGAATCCTGCCACCGTTTCATGGGGCCAACCTTCCCATGAAACGTATACATGGTTCAAGAAAATATAAGAAACCATAGAGCTTCCCACAACGGGTCCTTCTCGGATGGGGACCCACAAACAGTTGGGCGAAGCTAGAATCCCGCTAGCCGGGCCCGCCACAGGTGGACACCCGAGGAGCAGGAAGACCTGCTTCAGGTTTACGAGGCAGCGTCACCCCATCGCAGGGGCTACATGGTCAGAGTCCACTCACAATGGTGTGAAAATCATCCTGAGCTGGACTTCATGACGCAACAAAATCTGCGCGACCAAGTAGCACGCCTGCGACGCAGGATGAGGCGATCGAGACGAAGAGAGTCGAGAAGGTTGTCCCAAATACCGGTACAGCCATCGACACCTGCAAGCCCACCAACGGGAGGTGGGCAGATAGCCACTGGGTCTTCCCCAGTTTATGCAGGAATAAGATCCTCTTCACCGGAAAAAAATCTCCGCGAGGATTTTCTAGCCCTTCTCTCGCCTCATTCTGAACGTACCCGACTCGGACACAATAAGTTCAAAGTTCGTGCTGATGACCTCACGCGACTTCATGAACTTATTGACAAGCAAATTTCCCCTCAGAGTAGTCTCTGGGATATCGACTGTGCTGTATACGCTGCAGCAGCTGTGCTGACGCCAAAGCGGGCTAAGGCTTTTAACGGCAAACTGCGTATACAGCAATTAGAGAAGAAAATGACGCGTTCACGTCAGGAAGCTTCTCATATTCAGTGTGGTATTGATGCTTTACGAAGTATTAAGCCGCTAAGTGCGAATACTAAGCGCATATTATATCAATTGCGCATAAAGCATCACACACTGAATTTGTCCACTCTCTCTCTGCTAAAGCAGAAAGCGGTGGACAAATTGAGAGCACTAGCCCTGGCAAGAAAGAAACTGGTCAACCGGGTTAGGACCATGGAGGAAAATATCATGTTCCTCACGAGCCCGTCACGCCTTTTCATGGCCAAACCTGAGGTTTCTGAACCGTCATTATCAGTCGACAGGACAGAGACTTTCTGGAGGGAACTTTATGAACACGAGGCGATCGTGCAGGACACTCCAGTTTTGGAGAGATTTGAGGAATTCTGTTCACAACACCTGACAGATCCTCAGGCATGCCCCCCTGTTACCACGGAAGAAGTTACACGTGCTATTTCGAAAGCGCGCAATTTCGCTGCACCAGGAGTTGATGGTATTATTGCTTTCTGGTGGAAGTCATTCACAAGCGTGCACGGCCATCTTGCACGAAATTTTACTTCTTTTATCCGTGGAGAAATACCAATACCATCTTGGTTACCAGAGGGGCGTACAGTATTAATCCCCAAAAAAGGTGATTTAACCAACCCGAAGAACTACAGACCTATTACTTGTCTCAATACGCTGTATAAGATCTTCACCAGCGTATTAAACGAGCGGGTACTGAGCTCCATTGCCTCTGTTTGGTCAGACATCTACGAACAGAGGGGATCGAAGAGGGGCCAAGCAGGTTGCAAAGAAAACCTTATTATCGACCGGTCAGTCTGTCATGACGCGTCGTATTTCAAACGCAACCTGTCAATGGCTTGGGTGGACTACGCAAAAGCTTATGACACTACGTCACACGCTCTCATTTTAACCTTATTGCGCATGTTACGAGTCCACCCGGAGATAGAGAGATGCATTGGGCAACTTATGTCCCTCTGGAAGACACAATTTGTTGTCCCAAGCGGATCAACTGCAGTGTCGACAGAGTGGATATATTTCAAGCGTGGCGTTTTCCAGGGAGATTCCCTAAGCCCGCTACTATTTTGCATCTCACTTCTTCCTCTATCGATCGAGCTTAGGCGCGGCAGTGGCTACATGGCGGGTCCCCCGTCGAAGCGTAAGCACAAAATTACCCATCTCTTTTACATGGATGATTTGAAGCTCTACGCCTCGAACGAGAGGAATCTGCAGACCGCCTTAGATACTGTTGCTGAGTACACTGCCGCGATAGGTATGCAATTCGGATTGGAAAAATGCGCTGTTTTTCATATCTACAGAGGAAAAGGTTTAGACAACGGTGAAGACGTTCAATTGGTTGATGGGAGCATTATAAAACATCTTAATGCCGAAGGGTCTTACACATTTTTAGGCATCAGTGAGAGAGGTGTCCAAGATGTCACTCTTATTAAGCAGGCCCTTCGCAGCAAGTATATGGCACGACTTAGGCAGATATGGAGATCATGTCTGTCTGGCAAGAACAAGATCGCTGCCACAAACATGCTTGCTGTCCCATTAATTTCATACACTTTTGGTGTAATGAAATGGAATGTTGATGATCTTAAGGATCTCGACAGAAGAACCAGAAAGATCATGAACATCAACCGAAGTCTTCACCCGAAATCTTCTGTGCAGCGCATTTACCTCCCTCGTCAAAATGGGGGTCGGGGATTACTAAATCTGGAGTGCTTGCACGATCGACTCGTCCTGGTTACAGCTAACAGTATCCTCAGAAGTCAGGACCCACTATTAAAATTCGTTAGTGAGCACGAATTTAGTGGCAAAGGGGCGTTTCTTTACCAGGCAGCGCGAAGAGCAGCAACGAGATTTAACCTGGCAGACTTGAGTCCCGTCAGGGAAAACGCTGGAGTACAATTCTCTCGGGAGGAGTACAACAGAATTACCGGTTCGGTGAAACGAGGCGAGACAGACATGTTGACAAAAGAACACATGAGTAAAAGTATGCACTCTGTGTTCTTCAAA